>CM033275.1:12684213-13284213 GCA_019343175.1 Oedothorax gibbosus | reverse complement strand
TAAATTATTGTAGTCCAAACACTAGAAGAAAAAAAAAGGAGTGCTGGCCACATCATTCAGCGAGTTATTTTTATAATTAAGGATAAGATATGCCTCCCAGAAATCTAGGTCTAATGGGAAAGAACATTTTTGTATTATTATAGGGGATTTCAAATCGAAAAGATGTTTGCATTTCCAACAATGCTGGGCAATCGAGGATGTTGGGATATGAACACAAGTAGTTCTAGTTATGTCGGTCGTCGGCAACCAACTAAGTAAAGTTCTGCTTTGTTATGTATTGTAGTTTTAATTAGTATATTTTGAAGATGGACTTTGAGAGTATATGCTGTTCAGAGTAGTGGTAATAAATATCTATGATTTTATTCAACTGTTAATTTCTTGTGTAGGTACTAGTTATGAAACTTTTAAGTACTAGTTATTAAAAAAACCTTCAGATTAACATAAGATGGTTGGTTGGTATTGAATCTTTTTTCTTGTAATTGACTTCACACTTATTGTATTTTTGGGATACAGTAAGCAGTAGTCATGCAAGATTTAGAAATCTAACTTTTCACAATATCTCTCTAATTTGAGGATAAAATATAAACCAAGACTACCAGTTTACCAAAAAAAGTGTTTGGATTACAATCAGGAGACTGTTTACTTATATCTTAAAAAATATATATGTTCTATGTAAAAATAATGTAAGTAACAAATAAATTAGCATTGAATATTGTCAATGCAAACACCTTACTAGGTTGCTGTCATCTTGGAAAGCATAGTGTAAATTAGTTATCCATCTCTTATCCCCATACACTAAGACATCCCTTTCTTCTTGAAAGCATGCTGTCTGGGGATGAAACAGAAATTATATATATTAAATATGAATGAACGTAACATACTTATTATAAATATGACCCAAAAAAAATGAATAAGGGAAGGCTTCAGATAATAAATTGCTTAGTTAGTTTTAATTGGTTCTGGATACCTGGCTGTAGCACGGTATCTCGCACAAAAGTAATAAACTAGAGCTAGACCGTTGTAGCTCAAGCACGACCATTGACAGAAATACCAACCTTAAAACTTTCCAAAATCCTGCAGCAAATTAATCGAGTTTATCGTAAAACATCTTAACGTTTTTAGAATATTATCTGGAACAAATATATAAAAGAAAGCCAATTGAAAGCAGCTATTGTGAAACACATGGTGGTGTGTTTTAGGAAAAAAAGGCAGATTGCAATAGCGAAATACAAATTTCAATCTTTTTGCATCTAAGAGATATTTGAATATTTCACCCTAAAAACTACTTTAGTTGTGCTGATTATTCTAACAAACGAAATATCCAATTATGAAAAGAAAATAGATAATCCTTTTTGTATTTATAAACTCCTTTGAACATGCGGCAATTGTTACATTTGCGCAGAAGAGTGTAAAATGGGTAAAAATCTGATATTGTTGGCTTAAATCTGAAAATTTGGCAGGTCTGCATCAATCAAACCAAAATAACCATTTACTGCCTTATAAGTTTGAACTTTATTCAAAAGACATAATTGATTTGTTTAAACTTGTACCACAATTGAATCGATAAATGCAAAAGGAGTCAAGTTCATAGAAAGACTTGCATACACGTATTTTCTTTCAATAAAATGTTGAAAGGAAGAAGAATAGTGAGAAAATCTAAAAAGGAACAGACCCCTTTTTTACAGTTAAGAATTCAATTGTATTAACAGTGACTGCTCCCATCCAGGCCGACACCTGCTAAAAAGCAAACCTATCCCCGAAATTTAAAAGGAGCTTAGTAGACTTTATCTTCAAAACAAGAGTTTGACAACCTAGGCTTGCTTTGGAGGCTTCATCGCTCCACTCTATAATACCTTTTGAATCATCATAAATATATGTTTTAGTGTGAGGTACCCAATCCAAGTACAAAGACTTTAAATTAAAATCTGAAGCAAAGAGGTTTATTCCCATACATAAAATTAGTTTAAAAAATAATAATTGGAAACCAGAAATTAAGAAAGTTACCTCTGCTCGCTTTAGCATTTCCCATTTGTTCAGAATTTTCATAGCATACACTTTAGCAGTAATTTTATGCTTAACGACAGCAACCTGTAAATGTATATTTTATAAATTATAATTTTTAGTATAAAGCATATAAAAGTTATTGTAGCAATATTCAATCATTTAATTGAAATGTTATAATTTAGATTTTTTTAAATTTAAGGCATCTTACTAATGTGTAGGGTGTGAAACAAGGTTTACATTTAGTTTATAAATAAATAATTTAACCATTTAATTTATACATTTAAAAATAAAAATAGGTACATAACATCTCAAAAGTTTGATTTTTAATTTTTTATGATCTTATTAGATCCTAAAAAATCCATAACATATCGTAACTATGTAAATCAATTTCAAAAGAAATTTCTAAACACTAACCACGAAAATTTTATTGATAAATGTAAATTTTTTAAATCAAATTTAGTAAATTGTGCACATAAAACATGAATTCCTAATGTTAAAAAGGCATTAGAAACAACGGAAATTATTTTAAAACCCATTCATAAAATGAAATATTAAAAGACAATCTAATCTAACTCACCTCACCAAAAGCACCTCTACCAATAACCTTTAAAACTTCAAAATCATCTCGACTCAGGCGAAGACCTTTAATCCTTTCCACAATTGGTTTCACTGCAATGAAATGACAAGTTTAAAATTAAACCTTAAGAAAAATCTAAGGGCTTTTTAATACTTTTGAATGGTAAAGGTAATAAAGTGGTTACATTAGTTATTTATGCAACAAGTGTGAAAAGTAACCCTTTTTTAAACTAGTGGATTTTGACACGTGTTTTAAAAAGTTTACTTTTCACACGTGTTTCATACACTATTTTTTATAATTACGTGAAAAAAAATCAAATCTCATTGGTTCAAAAATAATTCACATGCTAATTTTTTTACGTAAAGAAGATCGGCATCGATAAATCTCTGGAACTACAAAAGGCAAACCTATTTTTAGTTTAAAGCCTAACATTTGAACATGGATACTGATACGAATTTTGAGCCTCTAGAAGAGATAAAAATATAGAAACTTTTCATACACCTTTTCGTAAATTTTTCTGGAAGCATATTTGAAGTAACATCACTAGCTGCTATTTTTATCTCTTCTGGAAGCTCAAAATTCGTATCAGTATCCATGTTCAAATGTTTTACTTTAAACTAAAAAATAAGTTTGCCTTTTGTCCAGAGATTTATCGCAGCCAATCTTCTTTACGTAAAAAAATTAACACGTGAATTATTTTTGAACCAATGACATTTGATTTTTTTCACGTAAGTTTTACTTGAAATGTTGGCATCTTATAAAAAGTGAAAAAAAGTACTTTTTTCACTGCTTTTGGGTGAAAAAAAGTAATTTTTTATCACTGTTTCTAAAAAGTATAACTTTTCGCACGCGTCTGATATTAAAATTACAGTGTAAAAGTCGGATTTTTTTCACGCAATTATAAAAAGAATCTTTTAATTATTTAAAATTGACTTAGTACTATATTTTAAATTCAATTACAATTCTACATACTTCAAATTTGATACACGAGTTCCCAATATCTGTCGAACATCATAATAAGGTTTTCAAGAAAATTGCACAAGCACAAAGGGTTGTTGCCACAAAACTTTATTGGTTTTGAGGGTATTGAAATTACTTTATGTATAATACTTTGTATAGAATTACCTTTAAATGTGTATTGATTTATGAAGTGGTAATTGCAAGTGGCGTAGTGTTATACACCCCCCGTTATAATTATTGAATTCCAAATTGTTAATACAAAATCATACTAACTCGCACTTCAACTAAATACTAAAGTTCAATTTAAAAAAAATTCATTTTCTGAATTTATAAGGATTTGAAGGGGATTTGAAGGATCTCTAAAACAATGTAAAAAGTCTATCGTCTTTTTTTAAAGGACCAAATGAAACTCCTGTAAAATTTATTGTGACAAAAACATTTAAAGGGAAAATTGGTTTTAAAAAAAAACTTTCGATGATAATACACAATAGAGGCTTTTCAAGAAAGAAGAAATTATACATTAAAAAAGAAATGAAACTGAGTAGAAATTGAAATTTTGTGAACAAGTCATTAGTTTATTTCTATTTCGTTTCATTAAATCTTAAAATACAATTCAAAGGGTTACAGGTTAAGGGTCTTGAATGGTAACAGATCTATATACTATTCCAGGAAACTTTTGCCCCTGTTCTTAAATAAAGTATGCAACATGTACCTACGGAAACTTACCAAATAATACCGAAAAAAGTTATTTCGCCATTAAAATAATTGATAAGTATAATTTTAAAGATATAAATTAGTTATAGTTAAAACAAAATTTTAGTATTTATTCACAAACTACAGATGGCAGCACTAACGGCATGTAAATATCTAAACAAAAAGGTTGTTTTAATTAAATAATTATTATCTTTAAAATTATACTTATTAATTATTTTAATGGCAAAATAACTTTCTTCTGTATTTTTGGGTAAGTGTTCTTGAGTACATGTCGCATATTTTATTTAAAAACAGGGGCAAAAGTTTCCTCATTGGAATAGTATAGAGATCTGTTACCATACAAGTCCCTTAACATATTTGTTTAAATATTTTAATACTTTTTAGTTTCGTGCATCTCTCTCCCGTCGACCCCCGCAATGGCCCTGCCTGCTTTACAATCTTCTACAAGAAATTCGAACAAACGATAAATTCCCGCCTTTTCATGCAGCTACAACAAAACGCACGCGTTCTATTTCAACAACCGAGATTACAAGTCAAGTTATAATTAATGACGAATCCCTCATGTTCAGAAAGGCCGAAGATAGTTGACGTTGTAGATAATTTTCTGACTTGAATTAGTTTAATAAAAATGTAACTGGAAACCGAATGTTATGAATAAAATTATACTTTGAAAATGAATGTAAGCTATTAATAGTTTCTAATAATAGTTTCCTTCTCACGTTTGATAGAAATGCAAAACCCAATTTTTTTTTAAGTTTGTCTAATAAACAAAATTTGAAATAAATGAATGCCTGAGCGACTTATGTAATGTAATGACAAATTAAGCTGACGAAAACGAATAAAAAAAAATTAAAGTTAACGTTTTTATTCGGTAACGAAATTGTTAATGCTTTTCACAAATGAGACACAAAAAGGTTAATTACCTATCAATACTACATTTGACCATTTAATAAAGTTTTTTTTTAAAGTACATCAACTATCATATTGGTTTTTTTAAAAAAGGGCACTAAAACGCTAATGAGACTTCCCAGTAAAATTGCGCAGACCTTCTGTTTGGTGATAATGCAAAAATCGCTTAAAACCAAAACTGTCAGTCAAAACTCTATCAAACCAATTACAGTACAGCTAATTGTAATCAAAATAATCTCGACCAAAGTGACGTTATAATAAAAAGGAAATGCCTCGTTTATTTTTATTTTGTTACATCAAAGGATGTGACGCATTAAAAGCTCTGGCTCCGAAAAAGTAAACACGGAAAAAGATAACTTTTTTGATATTGTTCCAAAGTATCGTAAAAACTAATGATCGAGTGCTTGTTTTGTTTGTTTAAAAAGAGAGCTGACAGAATTCTGATTAGTGTGTACTTTCATGGAGCTTACATAATTAGAAAGTGTAAACTTGACTTGGATTTTTGATTGAGTTGTTAATTTTGAACATAAGATTTGCCAAAAATAAACAAGGCATCAGTTACTACAATGATGTTACGGTTTAGAAATTTGCTTTATTTGTTATTAAGATTAATTTCATATCGTCGGTCAAATGACAAAACCACGAATGTGCAAATTTTTGGGATTGACGGTTTTTAAAAGTGGTGGGCTTTACCCTTTCACTCCTAAAACGGCCCAGGCGGCCGTACAACTACGGATTCGATAATCATATTCCTATAACATATTACGCGGAAACAAAAATCCTACGTAGCGAAAATGTTAATCAGCATCCAGTTTTCCATCCCTGTGGTTTTACAATTAACCCTGACGATAATAAGAATAACCATATTCTTATAATTAATTATTTTTATTTACGGCATTGTTACATATTGATCAAGATTGCACCAGAAATATAGAACTTTCAAGCTGCCACCACTATTTAGAGCGCGTATTCACCTTTTTGCTGTGTACCCAAGTTGTGGTCGCAACGCAAAGCAATAAATCCACGCTACAAATGAAGAGCTCAAGTGCAAAACAAGTTAAATCACTTTTTGGAAAAAATTGAGTTGGTTAGCTTTTCATACAGGTATTGTAGGAAGGGATCCACCAACATTTTGATTTGCACAAAAAAATAGTTCACTTTTTGTCAAAAGTCACTTTTTTTTGTGCAAATCAAAATGTTGGTGCGGATCCCTTCCTACAATACCTGTATGAAAAGTTAACCAACTCAATTTTTTTTCTAAAAAGTGATTTAACTTGATATGCACTTGAGCTCTTCAAATAGTCGTAACAGCTAGAAAGTTCTAGAATTCGACGAAAAAGATTCGATTAAAAAAAAAATTACGCAGACATGAGATTACATGAAAGTGAAAAGGGCTGAAAGCGTAATATGAAGATTCAACAAAAAAGAAGAATCAAAATAATTTAAATATTTCACGACATAAACTTTTCACCACATCACTTAACTCCTGACCGACACACATTGATATGATGATATCGAAAAAAAATGATGATATTGAAATAATAAGCCCTGCGTTGGATCAGCTATTTTTTTAATGACAAAATAAAGAATATAAATGAAGTAGAATAACATATACTTCACAGTAGAGCACACTTATTATTTAGTTAACTACAGAAATGAAGGTAGTTTGGACGTCCAAAATCCTTTATTATAAAGAAATCATTTTAAGTATTTAACGGGACGGAGTCCGGAGCCGTAGCTCGGTCCGCCAAAAAGCACATACAACTTACATCTCGAAGTCTAATTAAAAAGTGCATATATTTTAATGGTTATAAGAGAGTGGATCAGAAGTCAAAACAAAGTCTGCTGCGTCTGCGATTTCTCTGGGAAAGAATGTATTGACGCCTGGGAACTGTTCGATGGATCGGCAAGACATTAACTGAGAGTTATTAAGAAAGAACGGAATATTAGAATATTATAGAGATTTGTGTGGTTAATATTATAACTTTATAGAGATTTGTGTGGTTAATATTATAATTTTATAGAGATTTATACGATATATCACATAAATATAACCGGGTGATCCTTACACTGCTCAAAACAATTAGGGGAGCACTTGGCGTACTTTTGTAACTCTTTCAGTCTCAACTTTTTATTTTTTATTATAAAAAATCTAAAATTTATAAAAAAGATTCATTATTCATCCAGAATGAAATGTTTTAAAACAGGGGGAGGAGGGGGGGGGTCTTATTTTTTTAACTAAAATTTAAGGATAAAAAAAATTAGAATCATAACTTTTGAATAAATTATTAACAATAATTTTTCAAAACTTTTTTTGTTAGAAATAGTTAAATCAATTTTTAAATATCTAAAAATGCAAGCATGAAGAATTTCGGGTCAATTTATTTAATAAAATGGTTTCAGATTGAATTTTATTTTACCGAGATTTATATATTTTCATTTAATTAAAACAAACATTATTTAATTCTTATAAAGACGTGATTCTTCCATTTAACGATACAAAAAGAAAATTTAGCTTTATAGAAAAATGTATGGAGAATTTGATAAAACTTATTTAAAATAAGTGCGAGCTTAATGAGAAAAAAATCGCAAGCTGATCATTCCAAATGGAATCATTCGGGGTGAAAATATAAACCATGCGCTCCCCTAATTGTTTTGAGCAGTGCACATTTGTACAATTGCCAAACTCCGGAAATTTTACAATCAGATTCCGCGGCGTTACAGAAATCGCGAAACTCCGACGACCAGAAACTCCAGCGTTCCTAAAAGGTTATCGTTCAGTTTCATTTTTCCAATGAAAAAACACAAAAAATAGAAAAAAATAACAATTCGAAAAAGAGGAAATCCGCTAAAAAGCGAAAACATTTCATGCCTGTCAACAGCTGTAGTATTATTTCAGAGTTAGGCATTGGGTGCAAAAGGTATAACTTTTAAGTGCATTCTAGTACCAGAAATATATCTTAAAAGATTGCATTTCGTCTGTCAAATTACTGTACTGCGTTACAATTTTAAAATATAAATTTCCTCAGTTTGGACACATTAATGAAACAAAAATTATAATTAAATAACACAATTCATTCATAATGAAAAAATGAATTCATTATAACCGATATTGCATTTGCGCAATACAATTTATAGCGGTAGTAAATCTATCAACAGTATCGCATTTGGCCAAGGCTTATTTCTGTATTTTACTGCACATAATAAATTTACGAAAATAATGGGTGCGGAAGGTTTATCATTCATTTCGAAATCAACTAAAATAGCCGTTTGCGTCGTAACTTGGCACAAATGTATAGTTCGAACTTAAGACCTTTGAGCTTCAACTTCCAAAGTTAAAAATATTCTATTTTTAGAGAAAATTCGAATTATCTGAAAACAAGTAGGTTTGCTATTGTATAATGATTCCGCTCATCTCAATAACCATAACAAAACTTAAACAAAAGTGAAAAAAAATTTAAAGAGAAGCTAGCATCTTGTTGTTTAATTTCTATTTTGAAGTTTTGAAATGACCTCAAAAAAAGATAGCAACACTATTTTTAAACTATACTAGTTTTACTATAATTAAAGATTTTTAAAAAATTGTATGTTCCATTCCAATTTGCTGTATTTTTATGAGTTATAACGATTCCCATACCTGTCGGGGGAAAAATTTACATAGCAAAGCAATACTTTCATAGAAGTTAGAATTAATGCATATTTAACCATCCCTCTCATAACATATTCACTGAATCCAACTATTCATTACAACAAGAATTTTCCGACAACGCATATACAATACAAGTGTGATTATGTAAGTAAAGCTTAATGCAATAGAACAAAGCGCATTGACTCTCATGCTTTTTATTTTCGATTAAATAAAATCACTAAATACAAAAATGGTATTAAGTCCATAGAAAAATTTCCATAAGCGCTTCCCCTTTCACTAAAACACAAACGGAAAACATCGTGGTGGAAAACTCCTCTATGGACTTAGCCCCTTTTAACTTTTAGCTATGATTTTGCCAACAATTACGCGGAAATCCTCAGACACATACTCATTCAGAAAACTATTTAGCATAGCATTATATTTTTTAATTCCAGATTGGACAAATAAAAAGGGGGATTTTCCACATGGTAAGGCCTCCTCAAAGGTAAACGAAACCTTGATAGTTCCGGGAGCGCCAGTTGAAGGTGAGGATTTGGTTGGTTATTTTTAGAAGACAGTCATCATATGATGTGGTTAAACGTTTAAAAAAAAATGGTTGAATTGAATTTATCATCGTCGCACTAGAGCTACATGAGTAGCCAGACAGATTTGTTTCAGTGATTAGCTTTTCGACTATGAAATCATTATTAAATTTTCATAAACCATGTTTTATTTACGTTGCTTTTGTTAAACAAAAAATTAAGCGGAGACTGCGCACAATTTTTATAGCTAAATAGTTGAATAACAAACTAAGCCGTACTGCGAAATGCAGTACGTCTGGTCATCCTATACATGAGGGCTATTGGCGACGAGCGTCGAAAATTAGAGCCACAGAAAAGTGACGAGCCAACACACCTGACACCAAACACAATTTTATATGAGCGACATCATACTCAGCGTCGGGACTTACGAACATATTTTGCGTATACTCCTTCAACACTCAGTACTATTCGTCTGACATTTCGGCTGCCGTGACCGTTTATAGGTCGGCAGTTATTTTGGCAATGTCCGGGTCAAAACCCGAACCTCGGACCTTTTACTTGCAAGGCATGCACCTTACCACTGGGCTCTCCTTAAAAAATTGTGTGTGTTTTTTTCTTAAATACTTTAATGCATGACAGCAAAATTTTTTAGGATAATTAAAACATCGAAACGAATGACTTTTAGTTTTTTTTTATCCTAAAATAAATCTTTTTGATAGGTAGGCGATTTTTTTTCACAAAAAAAAGAACCAGTTCATTTGAGCAATTTTTTAAAAAAATGTTAAAATTATAAATCATTTATACTTAAAATATTTATAATTGCTTGATTGCATAATAAAAAAAATCCAAAAAATAAAACATCGCTCTTGAAATGTTAATTTAAAATCTGAAATAAAATTAGTTTAGATTTTGTAATTTTTTTCAGATCAAGTACATTTTAAATCTTACAATCCTTAAATAAGTTCTACTAATTTAAAACCCGTTTGTTTAAAATAGTAAAACATTTTTTTTTAATATAAATTCCACTGCACTTTTGAGGAAGCAATTTTTTAAAAAAACTCAACTGGTCATTGGTCAAAATCGGTCTTGAAATGTTAATTTAAATCTGAAATAAAATTAGTTTAGATTTGTAATTTTTTTCAGATCAAGTACATTTAAATCTTACAATCCTTAAATAAGTTCTACTAATTTAAAACCGTTGTTTAAAATAGTAAACAATTTTTTTAATATAAATTCCACTGCACTTTTGAGGAAGCAATTTTTAAAAAAAAACTGGTCATTCCCCCAACTGGAAACAACCGGTTCAAAACAACACATTAATCCCTCAACATCCCAGCTTAAGAAGAGTTCACCAAGATCAAGAACGAAAACAATAAAAAATAAAATACTCTTTAAAAAAGATTTGAGTCGAGCAAGAACCGTGCCAAGAAACGTGGGCGTATCTCTACTCGCTAAGTGGAAAAGTTAGTGCCAAAATAGTATTCCAGGCTCTATTTACGTCAACAACGATTCTTCTGAATGAACAAGAGGCCGGGAATTGCAACATTGTTCTGAGGTTGAAGAGGACGTGGGACCTGAGCAAATAGTCTAAACTAGTTGTTGATGCTGCCATTAGAACGTTAATCCACGTACTTGAATTGGAATGAATTCCACCCAACTTGATTCAGAACTTTCGAATGCAAGCTCGATCTAGAATTTATTACGGGAGGGTTCCCAAGGCAAAATCTAATCAAGTTCGTTGTCTAGTCAGAAAAAAAGTCAATAGGTAAAGGAAAATAAGAATATATTGAGGAAATAGTATTCCAGTCACTGTCTGGCTATTCGGACCAGCCATTTGCGTCAACAACGAACAAGGGGTCAGGGATCTCAATATTGTTGTATGGTTGAAAAGGACGTGGTACAAGAGTAAATATTCTAAGGCTCTCATTAAAAGGACGTTAATCCCCGTACTTGAAATTTAGGGAATCGGGAATTCCGTTAAACTTTATTTTCATCCTGCGCCCGTCAACGGCATCTCTGCCATCAGTAGACGAGCAGCCCCCCAATAGAAAGAATCATTTCAAAAATCTTCAGAATAACCTAGTTAGAGTTGTCTAGAAAAGTTTTAAAATATCAGGGAAGTTCTTTAGGCGGAATTCATCCATAGCGCCAAGGTGGCACAAAGAATTTCATTGTTAAAACTCAGATAACTTTACCTCAAGCTAGATTTACTTAGGGTACCAAATGCAAAATCTGTGTTTTTATCAAATTATAAAACGAAGTTAATTTATTACAAAGAAGATTTTAGCTTATATGATTGAGAAAACAGTCATTCCAGGCTTCTTTGCGTCATGTTGATGTCGCCAATAAGACGTATTTTCTTTACAAGAACGATAAGATATGGGCCATTCTCTGTAAAAGGGACAAATCAATGTCCCGGATACTTTGTTCTTTATTTTCAAATTATATATGCATGTTTGTGATTTATTAGTGTAAACTGGCCCACAACCTAACTAGTCCCACTTAAAAAATATCAAATAATTATAATTTACTTACATAAAATTTCCTTTAAATACCCGATTTGTCACTCCCTCACACTGTCCCTGCATGCTTTTACAACTTTTAACGTCCTAAAAAAGGCCGTTTTAAATATATAATCCTTTTTGGCGGAACTATTTATGGTTAATTAGTTTCTGCAGTTTCCGAAAATGTATCTGATGTTTTTCTACCATCAATAGTTTTATGTAATTTTATGAATATGTAATGTCCCTGGGTTATAGAGTCACTCCTATAACACTGCTTTAAAAACTTACTATACGACTAAGAAATCGAATTTAAATTGGCATGTTATTCTTAAAGGATTGAGGCTTCTAAATCAGCCCTCAGTTGTTTTGATCCATGAGAGATAACGTTTTTACAGTACTTTTAGTATTAAAAATATCATGGGAGTCTTTTACTGTCGTCACTCACTCAATCTCATTTACTGATTATAGATAAGTGCAAGAATTTTTCTACTAGTCTTAAATTGTGGGCATTTAAATGTAGATTAACATACAATCTCTAAACCTTATAAAAAATTCTTTGAAAATGATGTTATTTGACTTTTCCTACAGAATCGTCACTCACTTCACGTCACTAACTCACATATCAGCCTTGAAGGTCAGTCCACATTGGACAACTTTATCTTGGATCTTTCTTTCCAAGCGCATTCAATACCGATCGGTTGTTTCGCTTCAACTGTAGATTTTTTTAAAACGCATGCCTTTAGATATTTCACGAGAGTGATTATTCGTATCTTCTTCTACGTTATAATCAAGAGTTAGGGTTAGTTTTAATTACCCTTACACTAGAGCTACACTAGGGCTATTGATGACGGGTATTGTAATTTAGGACCACAGTCGCGTTATCATCAAGAGATTTCGGACGAATAAATGTAACATTAAATGCGGTTGCAATTTTTTTAAGCCGCTCTTCTCGATCAGGAGTCGTTTACTCTAATCACGTCATACGCATATTATACTTATTTAACACAATTTATTCCATTGAAATTATACTTGACAAAATGCCAATATTCAAGTATGGCCGCGGTGTCGACCTCATCACTTGACCAGGGTTCTAAATTACGAGGCTTGTATTGGCTGCGTAGAGTCAATATAAGATGCATACTCAAAAATACTACGGATGATATCTGGTGTAAGCAAGCCTTGAGCCAAGCAATAAACCAGCTCTACCAACCAACCAATCAAAGTGTGGTTGGGTCCGTAACTAGATTTGTAGTTGATTAGGGACACAGTTCTAAATCTCCCAAAAATGTTGTACAGTTTCAATTAAAGTGGCTACAACTTAATTAAGAAATAAAAAAATAATTTTAAAATTGATTACATATGTTTTAAAATAGATTATATTATTTATGTAGAAAAATGACACATTAATTGCAATCACTATTCTTTCTATAAAATGCATATGTGTTATGCCTCAAACTAAAATATTACTTAGCGAAATACATCAAATATTGAAAGGAGTGCTCTTAAGTCAACTTATTTGAAAAGGACCTCTTTATGGGTTTTAATTTAGTTAAATCTTATCCATATATCAGGCGCCGGCTCGACTGTGGTTCTAAATTACGACGCCAGTCGCCAATTGACACTCATGTAGCTCTAGTTTAACGGTATTTCAAACTAACCCAACCAAACTTTCCTATTTAAAGAAAAACAAGTAGGTTTGTAACAGAATCTGTCACTTAACTCGCTTCCACATATTTGTGTTTAACAGGAAAAAACGCGCCAAACACAACATTAATTCTATATTTAACATTTACAAGCTAAATTTGGCTAGTTTCATTTATTTTATTTCGAAAATTCAATAATTATTACTTATCGTTTGCAAAAATTAATTTATATTTTAAAGAATAAATATGTCATATTCCTCGCTTTTAAATAGAATGAAAACATTTCATATTAACATACAAGGATTCCGTAGTGAAATATATTTGACGTCATTTCAAACTGATCGATGTCGCAAAAATAAATTTATTTTAATTTTTTGTCTAAAAGAATTAGTTTCTCGAGCGATGGTTGCGAATGGCAAATGTGATTTAATTCTAATAAAAACAGGGCCTTTAGCTATTTGTAATTCAAAGTTTTAAACGCCAAAATTAACTATTTTCATTAATCTTCTTTCTCAGATTTAATAATTAGACTTTATCGTTTGCTAAATTTGTTTGAAGTTCGAAGAATAATGATGTAATCTTTTTTAATAAATATTTTTGTCGCCACAATTTCCCATTTACATTTCTTTCGAAAATTCACTTATTTATAGTTTGTTAAATTAATTTACAGTTCAAAAAATTTATAATTTATACAATTGATGCTTTAAAAATAAAAGCGAAACTTAGCATATTTTTTTATGCCAAGTTAGAATTCTCTATGCATCTTTCTACATACATATACATAGAACCATTAAAAGAACTCTATTGTGATAATACAACAATCCAAACCGAATTATATCACATAAATATTTTTTCAAAAGTGTATTTTTATTTTAACAAAAGTTTCTCGTACGTTTAACGAAATGGCAACAGTGAAAATATTGAATAAAAATGGAATTTGCATGTTATTTCAATGTAGATTAAATTTTTAGTTATTTAAATTTTAAATAAGCTTCTAGTTTAAATTTTTTAATGAAATTTGGCATGTAGCCTAATCTGATTTTTTGCTTCAAAATGACGTATCCCACTTGTCTGTGGGACTTGTAGATGACAACAGTGAAAATATGAATAAAAATAGAATTTGCATGTTATTTCAATGTAGATAAAAAAAAATTTAGTTATTTAAATTTTAAATAAACTTCTAATTAAAATTTTTTAATGAAATTTGGAATGTAGCCTAATCTGATTTTTTGCTTTAAAATGACGTACCCCACTTGTTTGTGGGACTTGTGGTTCTTTCTGTGAAAGTGGGTGACAGACGGACAGACAGACGGACTGAACGATTATAAAACCTTCCACTTTTTACGTTATAAACGTAGTGTGGAAGCTAAAACTCGCATTCCTATAGAGATATATATCGTATACTCTGTGTACTGTAGGCTTAGTGCGCATTTTATTCAACCAAACTTAACCCCACATAGATTTAAATCATGCGTTTTTGAACTGAAACACCATGCGTAACTTTTGGGGCAAGTCAAAAAGGCATGCAATGTTTTCGGTGTCGCATGCGCTATATATTGTCTGTTGCACATGCTCAGTATCTAAAGAAGTTTACGTCAGTTGTCAAGTATAGAAAATATGTATTTCTTTTTTTTTTTTAAATCATCAAATGGATCTGAACCATTTTTTTTACTATATATGAATACAACGCATATAAAGAAAATTATTCAATAGGAAAAATATTTTTTTTTCAGTTTTTAAAAGTGCAATTTGTCCCATTTACAGAGAATGACCCATTAACAAGTTCACATTGAGAAACGGTAAGGTGCGACCATTTAACTATTCCAGTTCCACATAAACCTTCAATAACAACTTAACGGAATTTCGTATTTTAAGAATAATCAACTTTTTTTTTCATTCTACAGTTTCTAAAGGTATCTAATGTACAAAAAAAAGGTTCTTCTTTTGGTTAGAAACATTGCAACATGTGAACTGGCACGAATGTGCAGAAACCACGAATGTGCAGATTCTAGGAATTGCCTGTTTTTGAAAAATAAAACTGCTTTTCGGTTCAATCGGTTCTTTTTTTTCTCCGGTTTTAACCGGAACCATTTCGTGGTTTTGTCATTTTACCGACGATATATCCCCTGTAGCGCAACACTTGAGGCGACAAACCCATATTCGTCACACACAGAATCCCCCTGAACAATAATCGTCCGACGCTTCCCTTGTAATAGTTTTCAACCCTTCATGCGTCACGAATTCGGTAAAAGGCCTCGCTCGGGAATTGTTTACAAACACATCCGGGATCAAAAGCGTGCCCACGGCACCTGTTAATTGACCTCACGGAACGGGATTGTTCCTTTTGTTTTAGTGCTGCGAAGAAATAGAGTTCAAATGTTTTTGAAGAACACTTTTCAGTTACTGTTGTTTTCAAACCACGTACTCTGCCATTCCATAAATGGATACAACGAAATACAACCATGCAAAGTGCCTGATACAAGTGAAATCCGTCATAGTCTACATAAAATGACGACCTTAGATGGCATTGCCCTCCCCCAACACTTGGGTGTCAGCTCGTCCCTTGACCGCGGTTTGAAATTACGATTCCAGTCACGATAGCCCAAAAGTATCTCGTTATTTTAACTAAACCCTGTTCTTTACTTTATTCAGATTTCTCCCTTTCATCAGCTGTACACACACAGTATGCGAGGGAATATTTTAAAACTTCTAAAAAATAAGAAGCTCGATTTGGAACGATTTCATAAAGATTTTCAGGGGAGCTTAACTTACGCTCCCTTGAAAATCTTTATGAAATCGTTATAAAATAACTCGATGTTACTTTCCTTACGGTAAGGAAAGTAGCATCGTGTTATTTTATAATCAATTAAGATAAAAAAAATAATAATGCCGCTTTATTATTAATAGATTAATAGTTCGGAGTAATTAAAACTTTAAAATAAATAATTAAATAACCAGAAGATATTCCCCTTCAAATTTATTTTAATTTGTTATAATGGACGATTCTCATACCTGGTAAAAAAAAATACACATGGAAAACCAATACTTTCGCAGAGATTGCGATTTAAAAACTAATGCATTTAGCACTATGGGACTGATTCAAAGACTGAACGTGAACATCCCTCTCAAAACCTAAAATGTTCTTCTCAATTCGCCTTGCAGCAAAAATGCTTTCATTTAAATAAATATCTTACTTTGGAATAATAAAGTAGCACTAATACAGTTCGCGACACTATCAAAGAAAAACTTCGCACTCATTAAAACGAGCGAAATGACTTGACTTAGCAAAGAGAATAATTTTTAAAAAAAACAATGTGCTGAAATTAAGCAAACAAGAAAGTAAATGAACATTTCTATATTAAGTTAAATAACTGTTAAGAAAAAAATAACATTTCAAAAATTTAAAAACGAGCCGTTCCTGTTCATCGACAGAACAACTGCCAAACACAACACTGTTATTTCATTTCAAAGTCTCCGGGAACAATAAAACAAGAAACTTGAGGGTCAAGTAAGAGTGGTGATTGTGGTTTAATGTAACTACGACTCATTTAGAGATTAGATTAGTTGTTGTCCCAGTTCAGGTGATAATGTGTTAATACACTCAATCAAAGGGGTTTCGAAGGTACTAAATTACCTATAGGCATCTTAAGCGGTTGTATTTAAGGTGTTTGTGGGGTTGAAAGAGTTGTTGAATGAGGAAAATGAATGAGGTGTTTATGTTTATCAAAATTGTGCTCCGCGGCGACTTGGGGTGCCGTTAGTGAATAGAGTACATTAGTTGCAGTATATGAATTTGTTAAAATTCAATGGTAGTTTTATCAGTGGAAGTACTTTGAAATAATTTACTTTAGTGGCTAATTCCATGCAAAATTGCCCTTTCTGTAGTGTAAGTCATGTGTGTAACAAGTGATTATTACTACAACTTTTAACATTAAATGAAAACAAGTAGGTTTGTTACAGAATCTGTCACTTAAACCGCTTCCACACAGTATTTCAAAAGAATAAATATGTAATATTCCTCGCTTTTAAATAGAATGAAAACATTTCATATCAACGTACAAAGAATCTCGTAGTGAAATATATTTGACGTCATTTCAAACTGATCACTGTCGCAAAAATATTTTTTTATTGATTGTCTAAAAGAATTAAAGTTTCTCGAGCAATTGTTGCGATGGCAATGGTGATTACTTCCTTTGCTTTTTAAAGGAGCATTAAATTTTGCAGTGTTTTAAATAATTGAAGTACTTCGAATTCTTTTCTGAAATTTTCAATGTATTCTAATTTCGATGCGCTGAATTTTTTGGCGTATCACACTTGTCCGTAGCATTTGTAGTTCGGGATATGAAAGTGGGTGACGGACGGACAGACAGACGGACTGAACGATTATAATACCTTCCACTTTTTACGTTATAAACGTAGTGTGGAAACTAAAAAATTAGCGGAATAGCTGATCTGCACTTATTGCAACTAAAAATGTAACGTGCTTTATTTAATTTGAAGTTTTTAATTTTTAGTTTTCAAATTAAAAAAGCTTTTTTAAATTGTGACTTACACTACAGTTACATGGAATTATAGCCTAGTATGCTCTTATCAAATAAGGATACCTATAAATCAATTGATGCTAAAGGGAAACCGAAGTCTTATCTGCAATGCTCCAATCTTTTAGAGCAAAAATGTATTGGTATAATCGGTAATCTAAGATTTGATGCAAATCTAAACGAGATTGCTTGAATATTTTGAAACCTTGGACAGGACAACAACAAAAAGTATATCCTGAAAGCTTTATTTTTAACTAATAGAAGATTCGTTTTTTTTTTAAGTTAAACGCATAACTGACCTAAATTTTCTCCCCTCTTACTTCACGACATTATAAATAAGTTAATATGTGTCATTAAATTTCCAACTTATTGTGCTTTTATTTTTAAATTAAAAGACAATACGTTATAAAGTTCGATTTAACGTTAAGTGACCTAATAAATAAAATACGGAAATGATAATCAATCTTCTGTGATACTTTCCTCTGTTTTTCAAGAATGATGAGTAGAGTTCTACTAAAATAGGCTTCAAACGACATTTTCAACATTGCGTGCGAAATTGTGAGAAAATGGTGATGGGTACAACTATTTTCTAGTCATTTCGGTTTCAGGTCAGTAAAAACTATAAGAGTAAATAAGTTTTTGTAGGAGTAGAAACGAGTTTAATTATTTTGTCATATTTAGGAGATTGAAATTTCGCGGGAAAATTATTATTTGGGTAGTTGCATGAGCAAAAATGGATTTTAATTTCGAAGAACTTCAGCTACTCTAAAATCGAAAAATTCTGGTAATTATAAAAAAAACGCGAATTTCCGGCATTCTTCTAAATTTTCGGGAAACTATAGTGATCTATAAAACCGTGAGGCTCCCAGAAATATGTACTAAAATCGGAAATTGTCGCATGTTTCGCTCAGAAATTTAATAAAATAAGAAGACATTTCAAATAAATTAGTATAGGCGTTAATAATTCCGTTTTTCAAATAAAAACATTAGAAAAAAAATTGAAATAAAAAAAAGAGAAAATGTCAAAATTGCGCATAATTCTGTCCGGAACATTAACATATGCAGACTGTGCACTCATAATGGGCTTGTTTCAACACTTTGACAAAGAAAACAAAACAACCAGTGAAATCGCAGTTCGGAGCACGTGACGTTATAAAAAACCAATGAGCTTATTTCAACACTTTGTCAAAGAAAACAACCAATGAAATCGCAGTATGAAGAGCGTGACATCATAAGAAATATTCCCAAAGACATTTTTTTTAAAAATCCAGGAATAGAAGATTATTGTAAACCGTATTTAACAGTAAAAATGTAAAACATAAATTTTAGCGTTTTATGAAAGTTTTACAAAATTTTATAAAATTGAAAATGTTTCCTAAAATTGATTTTCCCCTAAAATCAAGAAAATAGGACCCTGTAGCAAAAAACACCAAGATAAACTCCTGGTATTGTATAACGTATATTGCTTTGTTTAAGATTTACTAGATGGTAATTGTGAGTTGGGACATTTTGGTGATTCTTTTGACCACCCAGGTTGACTTACCTCTATTTTTCTTTATACGTACAATTTTAGACAATATTCCTGACTTATGTGATTGGCCTTCAAATCGCGCATGCTGGCGAACTCAAACTCCAGTTTAAGGAAAGACTAAAAGATTTTTTTTTTAAGGACATAGCTGTGATGCTCCAGTAAAAACGAGGAACCTTATGTAATCGTACACAAAGGACATAAGCAGCAAGAAACTTATTATAAAAAAAACTTAAGCTTTTGTGTAATTGGGGGTTTTGGTATTTTATGTACTGTGGTTTGCTACAAAAAAAAGTTTTTACTTCAGGTTCCATCACTGTTTGTTTCAATTCATAGCAAAATTTTTGCGACAAGGAGGTTCAAATTGAATTTTAAATTTTTAAAAAAATAAAGTTTAAAATAATTTTTGAAAGTTTAGAGCAATGATTCGAGTTAAAAAAAAATTTAACCCAAGGGGCTGCTTTATTGGCGGTCAAGCCTTTGCGGACTCGGCTTATTCAATAGAACTAAATCGAGCTAAAATCTGCCATGGACAGATAATCTGCAGTAAACACAACAATAAATTTGACCATTTTTGCACTGAAAAAGTCAGTCTTTTACAAAACTTTCTTAACGCTTAGAGTTATTGAGTGCTTACAACAATGGTTCGAGTCATTAGTCCAGATACTGCAGTTTACCAGAAACCTGAACACAGCAGAAATTTCTGATGATTCTGTTCCTGCAAGAACACTGAACGTGGGTTGGTGATGGGTCCTGCTTCGGTCTGACAACTGGTTAACTTATGTGGAGCATTCGGAAATGTATTTTCTCGCGAACGATATGTTGTTGACAATAAGGTCTCTACAATGCTTATGCTTTTGCTGTCCTGAACCTACGCCTTGCTGAAAGACAGTTTTACCAGACAAGCTGAAGGCTAAGTCATTTGATGAACTGAAGGCTCTACAGAAGCAGTTGGATCCCCTTCCCTTAACTATCACCAAAAGATTCTGGTTCCATTGAAGGCACCATAATAGTAACCTTTTAATATAACATAAAATGAACTTCTACGTCTCTCAATGTCAGTTCAATAGGTAAGGTTGAATTTTACTAACACTGAGGTTGAATTTTCCTAGCTGCACATGGGCTATTGGCGACGTAGAACAGCAGAGCAACAGCGTCAGAACTTATTTAATGTGCACTCCCTCGATACAGGGTATTATTTTATCAGACTTTTTGGCTGCACAGGCCGCTTATAGGACAGCAGTTGTTTTGGACTATGCCCAATACCGAAACTGGAAACTTTTGTATTCAAGGCAAGCGCCTTACGGATTGGGTCCCAGCCTTGTCAGTTCAATAGGACTTAATACTTTAAAACATTTTTTTTACTATAATGCGAGAGCCATTTTTGCAGGCCCACTCAGCAAAATATGGTTCCTTTGTACACCAGCTCATTTTATAATCCATAAAAAAGAAGCTCTTTGACCATCATTCCAATGACTTCACTAGTAAGTTGCTTGCTCACTTTAAATACGAAACCATCAACACTCAGGTAAGGCTGAACCCCAGGTATATGGTTTAACGGATTTAGAGGGAAGCGGAAGGAATTCTTTATAAAAGTAAAATGTTCAATTAAGGACCATTCAATTCCTACTTACTCCCATAAAATTTATTTAAAATAATTATTAAAATAAAAATCTGTAATCTAATAAATAGAATAGAAAACTTAACAATGTTGTATAAATATTTTTTTAAATATTTATTTGGAATTTTGTATTTTTTCCCATATACATAAAATTAATTAATTTAAAAAAAAGGTACTTATACTGTAAAATGTAAGGCATTCGTAGATATACAAGAAATAAATGTATTATGTTAAATGTGCAAGCTTAAACAATAGACACTGAGTTCGAAAAATGAATTTTCAAAGACTTAAGAAAAAGTTCAATGTTTCCTGCTCTTTTTCAATTTAATTTAGAAAATAAGCTTTTTTACGGCTGAAATTCATTCATCAAATGAACAAAATTCTTTAGGACCATAAAAACCAGGGATTGGAGCAATGTGTTTATTACTTGTAATAGTTACTTTTTTTAAGGTAACACTGAGTAACACAGTTACACTTTTCAGAAGGTAACTCCAACTCAGTAACCTTTATCGGTAACAAAGTAAAGAAAAAATTTTTTACTTTTCCATTACTTCACACACTGCTTGTCAAAGTATATATGTTGCAGACTGCATTCTTGTGTGTTTGGTTTTTATTAATTTATTTATCAGGCTATTGATATTTTTGGCAGTTTGGTGTATTTTTATAATTTGAAATTTCTAAAAGTAACTGTAATCAGTTACTTTTCGTACTAAGTATTATTTTTCAGACAGTCCGTAACAGAGCTACTTTTTAAAAATAACTTTTCAATCTCGTTAAAAACCCGTCCCAAAACAAAGAATTCACTTACCCAATTCAATGAAATTAGAAACAGTCTTCTCTCTCCTAAGCGATGAATTACAGCATTCGTCATACAACACAACCAGGGAATCTACTAGGGTTTCCACTGATATGGACCGTCCATTTTTTCCAGTGTGGCTCTTGTAGAAAATGGAGTCCAACTCCACCGTTAATTCTTCGGGGGGTCGACCCGACATTTTCATAGAAGTTTATGGGAAAGTATCACACCATTGTTATGAATCATCAAGGGGAAGAGACCTTGATTCCAAATCTGAAATGGTAAAATGTTGTGTTTAGAATTTCAAAAACCTGGGCAAAAGTTATTCAAATTTCTTTGGGTGTTATTTCTAGCTTCTGCATTATCAGTTAGATCTTTGGAACAGTCAAGAATGCTTTTAATTATGTACTGCAGACAACTGAAGCACACTTAACCCAAACTAGTTGGGATGTCATGTCATAAATGTAGCATTGGGACCGTGGATTTACGAAAGATTTAATGTGCATTACTTTTACAATGCTATTTCTTGGAGAAAATATTCCTTGCACAAACTACTTTTTGGTTAGCTGTAAAAGAACAAAACCGGCAAATGTAAATTACATGGTGCAACGTCACACCCAACAGGTACAATGTGGTTCTAAAGCATTTGATTAATTTTCCTACGAGTGTAGTGTAAGACCCTATAAACAGAGACGGCCGAACAAGGACAGAACCTGTGAAGATTGCTTACACATCATACTGCCTGAACCCACCAGACCAAGCCAGTTACTGCTCAAAGTAAACTGGAATTACTGGTTCTACAGACAGTTTAATAAGTTGAAAAGGTTCTTAAGAACCCTAAATGAGGCTAAATCGATTATCAATAAGTGCCACAGCACAACAATTACAAATAAAATATAAACCTACAGAACAACATTTTGACTATAAGCCAACTGCACAACATAGAACATAAATAATATATGATTGAGAACACATAGTTGATGTGTAACATCTGGATACCTCTTCCTCTTATATGTATGTCTGTATATGTATAAATGATCAGCACATTTGATGACATAGGTCAACTAGAAAAGGATCGTTATCGCCCAAAAGGGTATATCCGCGTTACATAGTACAGTCAAACTCGAATACAACAACTTATTCATAACCCCATAAACTTTCAGTCCTTTCAGTTGCACAGACCTTAATTTTATAACATCTTGCTAAAAACGACTATTTTAATTAACTTCTTGGTAATAATACTAAAAATATGGGCTAATATGATCCAAATGCTTATTTTAAAAGTTTTTTTTTAATTTTGTTTTCACTATTTGAATTTAAATTTATTTGTCAATTGATGCAATAAGTTGCCGAATTTGAAATTTATTTTCCGCCTAAAAAATATTGATTGACCGGAGAAGGAGAATTTTAGTCTGGATTCTAGTTTAGAAACACTTAAATTTCAAGCCAGCAATGAGTTATTCAAAAGTGTTTCATCCTAAAAAAAAATTATTTTATAATTGATAGTATGAGTACTTTACATTACATGATTTCCTACACATAATATCGAACTTTGTTCACAATGTTACATGTTTATAACATCATAACCATTGTTGTCCCTTAAATGAAGCTATAACCAGGTTATATACTGCAGCACATATTTGCAAATTTCTTTTTTGGGCTTATTAGTTAGGTATAGTCTTTTTGAGATAAGTTGGTAGTAGATCATACCAAACAAAGACTAGATTATCGATAATGGAGTGTCTACGTGCACGGGCACCGTACACGCATAACGCATACGGGTAGTAACTGCGCAGGACTGAGGCTTAGTAGCAGTTGGAGTTCGTTTCTTCACGAACGTCGTAGCTTAGTGGTAGTATGAGCGGTTCGTAATCAAAAGGCCCCGGGTTCGAATACCCCCTCTCTCCGCAGAAATACAAATATTTTTTTCCAAGCTTTTTTTTTATTTCACCCAGGAAGATCATCGTTTTAAAGTTTCCTGGAAAGTTTACTTGCATTTTTTAAGTTTTCATGAATTATTTAAATTTCAAATTTTTTGAACGCTCATTACAAATAACTAGAACTGAAGTTTTTTAGAGAAAGAAAAATTTCCCAATCCCCAAACGAGTGTTTAGGATTTCAATGCGCCCTACAATACTGCTCCATGTTGGATACTGATGTTTTTATATAGAAAACAAAATTGCCCCGGAACCCAAAAAGAGTAATCACAACTTTCAAGTATAATTTCTGTGCCTGTGCACGCAATGTATGTATATACGGTTACAGTAAGCCCGGTCTTGAGCACGCACAGTTAATACCCGTACACGCAATGCGTAAACAGTGCCCGTAGCCTCTGCCTATCGATAAACACATTCCACATTTACACAGTTTTCACTTAATTGGAATTCTATCTTATTTCTTTGCTATTGAGAGGTTAACAGCAAAGAGGTGGATTGAAAATTAAAATTCTTTATATGGATACTAATAGACCTTGTAACTTTGAAATTGAAAATTAAAAGGATTATATTTGCTGCGTTAAATTAAAAGGAATACATTTTTACCACAGCTGGAAATGTCAACCCAAGAATTTATCACAACTAAATATTTGTTCCTAAGTTTAATGATTGGCAATTCATGCAAATAAACAAGTAGGTTTGTAACAGAATCAGTCACTTAGCCCACTTTCACACAGCATTTGTGTTCAACCAAAAAAAAGGTGCTAAACACAGTATTAATTCTATATTAAACATTTACACGCTACATTTGGCTAGTTTAAATTTCTTTAGAAAATTAAATAATTATTTCTTATCCTTTGCTTAAATTAATTTATATTTCAAAGAATAAATACATAATATTACTGAGCACTTTTATATAAAAGCAAAACATTTCATATCAACATACAATTAAAGACTATCTTTGTGAAATAATATATTTGACATCATTTCAAAATGATTTATGTCGCAAAAATGTTTTCGAGCAATGTTTGACTTCTGCATGGAAATGCAATTTGTGGTTCGAAGGCATGACAGCTAATCAAGTGGTTTGAGGCCATCTAAGTTGCGTCAATCAAGAGACATTCCAAATTACAATACTTATCAGCTGTGTTAAAGCTTGAAAATTACTGCTTGGAAATAAGTAAACGGAACCAGAACTAAATCCCCAAACCAAACTGTACTACAAGAAGTTACAGTAAAATTCCAAAACTTATAGCCATCCTATATATAGTTTTATGTATGATATAGCAGGGTATGTATTTAACAATAATGAAACAAAAAAAGCAATACGATGATTTACACATTCAAAAAATCAACTAAATAATAAATTTCATGCACTGACAGCTCTTAAACCAAACAAATCATAATTAGTAATAACAACATATGACTTTCCCCCTTGAATGATAACACCCTTCCTGTGATCCAACTGTGACACAACAATCAATAAATAAACCACAAAATATAAAGATCATACATAGTTAATAGAAATATGTAAAATATTACTGCAAAATCAAAACATATATATAGTCAAGGTTACGAGAGAAAGATAAAATTAAATAAAACTTTAAATTATTTTTTACAGATCGCAGATTTATCGAGTAAATTTTGCTAAATATTCATAAGACACTTGTATATAAATGTTATGGGATAATAACGGAATCAGACTTACATCAACAATTACAGCAAAATGTAAACAACTTTGGCATTCTGACCACAATTATGTATTTCCATAAGACCGGAACTGTAATATTTTACTTAGTTTCTATTTTGCACTTTAGAAATAGCATGTCATGAAATTCCGATTCGACATGCAATTGTGCTTTTTTTTAAAATCGTACAATCTGGAGGTGTTTTGGCGCATTAATTAATTGAAACTAAGTTTATTTGATAAGCAAATTAATACACATCTCGCTGCTAATCAAAAATATGGCGAAGTCCATTAAAATCGTAAGCTTATCGATAAGTGTTGCCTAACAAGTTGTAGAATATTTTTCTAAACATGTCAGTTTAATATTTACTCTTTTTCTGACGTCAATTTGCTATAATCTTTCAATGGGCTATGAATGATGGTTTTTAAAGTTTTAAAGACAAATCAAATGGAAAAGGGTTAAGTTGAATTATTATCGCACTGGAGCTACACGACGGCTATTGGCGACGGCCATCGACATTTAGAACCACAGTCAAATGACAAGCCGACACCTGACTAGGAACCCAACGCAATTTTTAAGGGCTTCATCGTTCGCACTACGCAGCATCGGGACTTAAAAACATATTTAACGTGCACTCACTATAGGACAGGCAGTAGGTCGGAAGTTACTTTGGCCAATGCCTGGACCCAAATAGCCTTCCAATAAACCTCATTTCTCAAGCGACCAGAAATTTTCTAAAAAGTAATTCTTTTTCCAAACTTCTGCGTAGATAAACCTTTCAAAGAAGAGCAGATCGAAGTAATAGACTATGCTTGAGTTATTAATTATAATTTTTATTTAAACTGGCTTTATTATACGTAAATAAATTCTACTTGAAGTAAAAAAAAAACTTCACTTTGGTCAAATAACACAATTAATGCCCCCCTGAAATGGTTTTAAAAGATTGTGGTGAGGAGGAGGAAAATTTGAAGGACCCTTTCTGCTTTACCTCCCAAGTTGGGAGGTAAAGCAGAAAGGGTCCCTCAAATTCCCAACTGACTCTAAAATTTTGCTTAAATCCAAATGTCAGGGCCTAATATGGAAGCCATAATTAGTTTAAACGACTTCGATTTTGGAACCATCAAAACTCATTCGTGAATCGTTTTAATAGATAAACATCGTACTGCAAAGCAACTCAACCTGGATACCTGGAATTAATTAGCTCCCTTTTTGAAAGGGCTAAAAATAGGTTTTTTAGATTCTTCCCCAAAACTAATTTCTATATTCGCCTCTCGTATCAACTGCTGAAAGAGTTTAGTTTGCTTTTTTTTAAACATATTTTATTATCTTAAAGCACTGACTACTGGCAATCCCTAAATAAGTTGCATTTACTTTTAACTAACTAATAATTACCACTTTACATATCATATATTGACAATAACTAAATATGCAACTACTTTTCCAGGCTTCCTTTAAAGACTTTGAAGTTGTAATCTTTACACATTCTGTAACTAAAAAAAAGTAAACGACATCTTTAGAGTTAGTAGTTGTATTCTGTTGAATATTTCAAATAACGATAAAATTATTTCTAAAATGTACACAATTATTTTTATAATTTTTGTCTAAGAATCAAAGAGTAGTGACGGCATAAAAAAGTGAATAAGTAAAACATTAGTATTAGTCTTTATTATGATAACTACAACTATATACATATTTTAATTTATAATTTCAAAATACAGGTACATTAATTATATATAAATAACAATCAAATATCACACTAACTTGAATACAAGCCAATATAAAATACCTGCAATACCTATTTTTTTTATGAATATAATTACGTATCCATATTTTAAATAAGAAGTTTATAATTTTGCATTTCTTTTTTAAATGAGATGAGCAATGTTTCAAGTATAAAATAACAACGACCTATAAATGAATAAAAAAAAAATTTAAGGTGATAAAACATTCATCTAACCTCCATTTTTTTTTATAAAAACTCGCATAACCCCAAGTATCTTATTTTTTAAAAAAAATTTAAAATTCTATACAACTGAAAGTTTATTTAATCCTCTGAAAGTTTTTTTTTTTATCTGCTAAGGTTTTTGACAGTATCATATTAATTTATAGCCAAAATGTTAAAGCAAGATTACAATAGTATTTTGTTAAACTAATAATAACAGTTATATGAAGAAATACATCAATCATAAAAAGATTAAAGTAATTTTAGAAATACTATTAACTCATATTAGAAACTTATAAGTCAGTTGGATAGCCATCGAGATAGAAATAGTAGTTTAAGGTGCAGATAAACCATGTTAATATAACTCACTTTAGCAAGATATTCTACTTTGAACTACTAGATGAACTGAATGTGGTTACTCTTTCAGGTTCCGAAAAAAATATAATTAATTCACACAAAAATTCATTTTTTAACAAAAATAGACCTGCATTTTATAAATTTAAAAAACTATACAATTTATAATTTGATTATGATTTTAAAATTGGCAAACAATACCTTTATAAATTTCAAACAATCTTGTTATGGTCATAAGATTTGGCTGTATTTTACACACAAAACACATTAAGTTATTTTGAAGAGCTAAATTATTATTATAATTAATAATTATCATTTGTTTATTTCAAACTTGGGGATTTTTTTTTTTTAGTTTAGGCAGTATAATTCTTACCAAGTTTCTGATTGATCACCAAATTTGCATGTAGAACTACAATATTTGATAGACTTCACATGTCATTCTTGTTTACATTCATAGATATCATAATTAAAGTATTAGATTGGCTGATCACGTGACCTCCAATGCTAACGACGGGACGCGCATGAAGGCTTTTTTGGTAGGCATAATGGCCAGTGTTGCTGCCACTTTAAGGAGAAAAATACTACGAAAAAAATACTATTTAATTCTAAAATTACAAAAAAAAATACTAGAAAATGATTTAAAGTATCCATATATAAATATTCCAAAATGCAGCTAGTATTCTTACGATATTTTTTTTGTAATTTTAGAATAGTTCTAAAATAAATTCTAAAATTAAGTAAGTTTAGTTATAAAGTTTAAAGAGCATATTAGTATTTTAGAATAATTCTAAAATTACAAAAAAATATCATAAAAATACTAGCTGCATTTTGGAATATTTATAGTGTTTTTAATCCTTTTCTAGTTTTTTTTTTGTAATTTTAGAATTAAATAGTATTTTTTTCGCAGTATTTTTCGCCTTAAAGTGGCAGCAACACTGGCCATTATGCCTACCAAAAAAGCCTCCATGCGCGTCCCGTCGTTAGCTTTGGAGGTCACGTGATCAGCCAATCTAATACTTTAATTATGATATCTATGTTTACAATACACTAAAAAAAATTGCCCTGTTAGAATTTTAAGAGAAAATGTAAACAACTTTTGATGACCAATACAAGAACTTTCAAGAATTGTCAGAACAGCCATTATATAATGGCCTGTCTTAATTTGCTTTGGAACAGCTATGATATAATGGCTAGTCTCGATTTGCAATACATTGCCAGCAGCAAAAATGTTTAAATGTGATAAACCTTCCACTTTATGTTTCACGCTACTAATACTAAATAGGTATAGCAACCTTATATTAAATCTTAAAGTTTGCTAAAAGTCACCAATGAACAGACCAGCCATTATATCATAGGTGTACCGAATTGTCTTATTTGCTACGACATAGAGGCAGTGACTATTTCAGTTTCAGTGCACTCCAATTGGTCACCAGAGTTGGTAATGAAAATAAGCTGCTCCTGCTGCAAAGGCAACTGTGCATTCTCCAAGTTCTGCAGGATGATAGAATCGGACGCCTGGATGACATTGTATTCATGATCACCCACCGAAGTCTGATCCACGTTTGGGATGATGTAGTACTGGTTACTGGCATCTGTACTGTTACAGATACTGGAGCTATAACACTGTACAACTTCACCTGAAGGCAGGATCAGTTCTTGGACTTCGAGGCTCGTACCATCGACAGTCATCGGGAAAGTCGCCAAATCAGTGGGTTTTTCCAGAGTTGGGGTTTGATCTATGACTGTTGTAGTATGGGCTTCTGTGGTGTTTGTTGGGAAGTTGGCAGGTTGGGTAAGTTCATTGATGACTGTTGATGAAATTGTGGAAGCGTCAGCGGTTTCATTAGCGTCGCTGTTACCTTGGCCTTCTTTACCACTGTCGGAATCATCGAAATCAAAGTCGGACGAGCTTTCGTCTTCGTTTGTGTGAGAACCATTGGCCCTGTTGAGGAACTTTAGCTCAGGGTGTTTCTTCATGAATCTTTTAACCGTTCCCAGGCATGGCAGCTTGAAGAAATCTGCTTTCTTGAAATACTCGTAAGCATAAGGGGCTTTCCGACACCACACTGCACATTGGGAAAGCGTCGAGTCCGACCATCGCATCTTGTTTTTGCCTGCATAGCAACGAATCTGCTCCAAGATGTAAGTTGCGCATGAATCCCCTTTGTTAGCGTTCTTGCGTATGGTCTTCAATCTTTTGATGAAAGAATAGGACAGTTGTCGTTCTTGAACGACACATCTATCCTCTAGTTCCTCAACTTTCTTTGTTAAAGCAGCGATTTTGAACTTAAGCTGAGAAATCTGCCTCGATTTCTGCTTGAGTTGAGTTAGGAATTTGGGCTTGTCCATCATGCAGTGGCTAAGTGGTAGATTGGTGGTGAATAGTACAGGAGCTTTGTTGAGAATATTTTGAGAAGTCTTTGATTTGCCGGTTGTTTCGGCAGTTTCTTCGGTCTCTGCTGTAGCAGAGGTGGAAAGCACAGTTGTACCTGGGGTAGGAGAAGCATCGTCAATATGAGAATCAACATTTTTGTCAATATCTTTTGTTTCTTTCAGGCAAAGGCCAGAATCTTTACAAACATGTGTTTCAACAAGGTGCCCTAGAACATGCTGAACAACAGGCTCTTTATCATTGGTGGAACAAGTCACCTTTTCAGGTTCCTGTTTTTTATCTTGAAAATCATTTGGTTTAGGAGCTTCACTGTCTTTCGGTGGGGAGTTTACAGCAGTCCAGCCATGCACTAGCTTTGGAAGTAAATCGGCAGCTGCTTGACTGTTGGCTAGTTTTTGGTCCATTACAAACTGCAACACAGTGTTACCTGATGGCGACAGCTTCTTGTTGACTTTAATAACTTCAGGGTTGATTTTGAGGAATGTGTTAGGACCTATCTCAATAAGTTCATTTTTAGAATTTTTCTGCTTTTTATGCTTCTGAACCATGCCACCCGCATTTGCCAGGCTAATCTTTGGCATGGCTGCCGATGCTTTGTCAACAATATAACTATTGACATCTGGTTTAATATACTTTTTCTGTGGTCTGTTTGAACCAAACCTATGACCAAATCTAAAACGGGATTGGAAATGAAAATTTCTTTCAATGGGTTTAAACACAGTTTGGGTAGGCTGGGTGAGTTCTTGTCTAAAACTTTGGTGATCATCAGACTCTAAAGACACCTCATCAGGATCATCATCTTCTGAACATGATGGCACAGTATGCACTGTTTTAGAATTCGCATTTTCAACTTTGATGACAGGAGACTGTACCTTTGAAGTGCTGGGGGCACTGTCATTGGATGGTTTGACTAGATTTACGATCCATGGGGATTTTACCTTCGTGGGTGATTTTATCGCAGCCTCATTAGTACCAACACCAATATACTTGCGCCCGAATACAGTAGGTACAACTCGAGGTTTTAGTTTATCCGAATCCTCTCTGAAGTCTATGTCCAAGAAGTGTCTGCTGCAAATCATTGGTTTCCCAGATTTTCCTGCGGGGAACCACATCGGCTTTTGCCTTGCTGTCATGGCGTGATTTATTTGCTGGATCCATTTCGCGGCTAAATCGGGATTAGAAGGAAACTCGTGAAAAGTGACAGATGAGTCGGAGTTCCAACTATTTGAATTGCATAAAGGTACGCAACAAAACACCATTTTATTTACATTTATTGTCCACCCGATTTCCGACTGCTGTAGTTCGTGTATCTAATCCCAGGTGGATTCGTGTAGTTGAATTTCAAATTTCTGGATCCATTTTGTAACTTTGTTGAAAGGGTTGGTAAATATATTTATTGAATTTTAGAATTTCTGCAAAACTTAATAATATAAATTGGAGAAAAAAATTCCTGAAAGAAAAGTTTGAATGGATTCTTTTTAATTTTCAGCACTAGATGGCGATACAATGCGACTTTTCTATACCTTAATAAATTAAATTCTTTACTAAAAATAAAGAAAATAAATTAGTATACGATTCCTATCTGAATTAAAATTCCAATTAAAATATTTCCATCGTACTTTGAAATATTTGTATTATTCAGGCAATCAAAACCAAAAAACCGTTGACTACCATTATTGAGCTTACGAATGGCATCACAACTAGAATTTGGAATTTTCGATTTGTTTTCATCAACGATTTACTAATTTTCATCTGAGACACAAAATTTTATATATTGTATAAATCAGGTAGGAAAACTCATATTACTTTCCTTGAATCACATTATATTCAATTTCCCATTCTTCAATTGATAAGTTAAATAATAAAGTCCATAGGACTAAAATTCAGAATGGCGTGTGATGATGGTGCCTTTGCCTCAGCAAAATTCGCAATATAGTAAAATAATAGTGCCAAAAATCGCCGAATTTCAACAGGATTCGAGTAGGGTTGCTACTTTCTTCGTTGATAACTTTTTTTTGTATGAAATGTTTGTACGCGTAGATATTAAAATTTCAAAAAAGATAGAAATTAGTAGGATATTTCAGTACGAAGAAAAAATATATCGTATGAAATAATATTGCATATGAAATACATGCCCGCGGAAATTTCCCGGTTGCTTGATTTGGCTACTTATCCGCTGCCAATATCTATTTGAACTATAAAATTTCAAACTGAATTTCATCCTAATGCATTTCCCATGGTTAAGTTCAACTAAGAAACCCTTCTGAAACCTAAATTGTAATTCATATGGAATGTTTAAAAAAATGCGTTTATTCCCATTATTGTGACCTTGTTAATCCTAAGAGGACTGAGCATTAACTGTCAAGTTTTATGCAGACCTCCAGAGATACTTTGCTAGACTTCTTATTTTCCTGATAATTTTTAAAAAATATTTGTGAAAAATATATCGGTGATTTTTAACATGTGACTGCTAACTACAAGATAGCTCATACTAATTCCTGATTCATCGATAAGGGGGCATCCATATATTATGTGACTTGTTTTGGGGAAGGGGGTCAAACCAGATTATAACCAAATTTCACATGGGTGGGGGGAAGTTATGTCAAATACCGCATAATTATTTCCGTGAGAAATCAACAAAAAATTGCAAAAAAATGGAGTTTAATTACAGTAAGATTTGTTTCTGGATTTGCATCTTGCCAAATGTTACAAAATATTACCAGATGAGGGGGTCAACAAGTTTTCAAAATTGCGTAACGTAATTTATGAATGCCCCCCAAATGGCACATTCTCATAAAATTTGCAGCAGCAGCTGGCAACTGCTCAACTCGGACTGTCTCTCGAATGTTTTTGAAATCTCGCCTGCCGGCTGATCGTCTCTGACGGCATCGCTTCCAAGATTACCTTCTGATATAACATGTTAACCAAGATTGTATTAACTTTTATAATTTAAATAAATCACTACGTAAACCTCTCTCATGCAAGTAAATCATTCGTACCAACGCGATAAGTGATGACCCTGGACTTTTCCACGATGGAGACAGATTAAACCACGCGTTTAATCACACGCCAACACTCCGATCATCTTCCCGATTTCCCCACCTTCCCTCGCCACAACGATGATGCATGACGCCGCTACAGGGACGCCTGAGAACAGTATTCCGAATGGCCAGGAAATACCTACGCCTTCCCCTCCTGCTCAGATTTCCCGCGTCGCTCTGCGTCTTCCGCCCTTTTGGAGGAGCAACGTTCGTCTATGGATAGCGCAGTGTGACAATGCATTTGCGTACAGCGGAATAACCAGCGATGACACAAAGTTCTCGGCGTTGGTGGCAAACATCGACGCGGAAATGCTGGAGCACGTATCGGACATCGTTCTGCAGCCGCCGGCCACGGGAAAGTACGCGTCGCTCACAAGCCGTCTAATCTCAGAGTTCGCCGAGTCCGACCAACAAAAAATTAAGAAACTGCTGTGCGATCTTCAGATGGGCGATGAAAAGCCAAGTCACCTCCTCCGGAAGATGCGCGGGCTTGCCGGAACCACGTTGCAGGATGACTTCCTGAAAAATCTTTGGTTACAACGGATGCCTCCCCACATCCAGACGATCCTGTCGGCATCATCCGATTCGCTAGATAAGCTGGCCATCATCGCTGACAGAGTAGCCGAGATCGTGCCTCCAGCATCCATATGTGCTGCGGTAGTCGAACGCCCCGTCCCCACAGCTACGGACATCCTGAGCAAGAAGTTGGAAGAGCTATCACTTCAGGTTGCGGAGTTATCCAGAGGCCGCAGTTTCGTCCGGGACCCGTCCCGTGGTCGCTCGAGCCATTCCAGATCGCACAGTCGAAGCAAGAACTTGTGTTTTTATCATGCGCGCTTTGGTGATCTTGCCAGGAACTGCAAACCACCTTGTGCATTTCAAAAAAACGAACCAGCCCCGTTGTTATAGTAGCTGGCATGACGGAGGCTACAACAAGGTCCAGCCGCTTATTTGTTTTCGACCGTAAAAGTGGCCAGAAGTTTCTCATCGACTCCGGAAGCGAGATTTCCGTTATTCCACCCTCGTCCAACAACAGGAAACTCCCACAAGCCAACTTTGCACTGTTTGCAGCGAACAACTCAAGGATTGCAGCCTATGGTCTGGTAAATAAACAACTTGACCTAGGCTTGCGGAAACCCTTCCTGTGGACTTTTGTCGTCGCGGATGTCACGGCCCATAATTGGAGCAGACTTTCTCGCCCATTTCAACCTCCTGGTCGATCTCCAACGCAAGAGGTTGATTAATGCACAGACTTCTCTGCACACCTCTGGTCACCTCGTCCCAGTGGAACAGCAGCATACCTCCATTGTCACCCTTTGTGCTGCAGTGAATTTTGCTGACATCTTGGGGGATTTTCCAGACATCACCAACCCCTCTTCAATTGGTGTGTCCACTCCCCACGACACTGTCCACCACATCATTACGAAGGGACCTCCTGTAACAGCAAGGCCCAGACGGTTGCACCCTAAATCTCATGATGCAGTCAAAGCTGAATTTGAGTTTTTGCTATCGCAGGGGATCATCCGCCCATCAAAAAGTCCATGGAGTTCTCCTCTACATGTCGTTCCCAAGCAGGACTCCACAGTAAGACCTGTTGGGGACTACAGACGTCTGAACTCTGTGACTGAGTTTGACAGCTACCCCATCCCTCATCTTCATGACTTTGCCCATGCCCTTCATGGAAAGACAATCTTTTCAAAGCTAGACATCTTTAAAGCTTTTCACCAAATTCCAATTGCAGAGCAGGACATTCCCAAGACTGCTGTGACAACACCCTGGGGACTATACGAGTACACTCGTCTGTGTTTCGGGTTAGTGAACGCACCCCAAACGTTCATGCGCTTCATGCATGAGGTTCTTCGTGGGCTACCATTCTGCTATGTGTACCTTGACGACATCTTGTGTTTCTCTGAAAGCCATGAAGAGCACAAAGGTCACCTGAGGACCATTTTCGAAAGACTGCAAGCACATGGCCTCAAGCTGAACATTTCCAAGTGTGAGTTTGGAGTTCCAGAACTAACCTTCCTGGGACACCTTGTCACATCTCAAGGCCTGAAACCTCTGCCAGAAAAAGTGGATGCTGTTCTACAATACAAGTTGCCAGAAACTATCGCTGCTCTGAGGAAGTTCCTGGGCCTGCTGAATTTCTACCGCCGTTTTGTGCCAAAAGCTGCTGAACATCAGTGTATCTTACACAGCTTCTTAAAAGGTTCAAAAGGCAAGCGGGACAATCGAAGAATCGACTGGACACCTCAAGCTGTGGCAGCATTCGAGAAGTGCAAGCAAACACTTGCTGAAACAACACTCTTGTGTCATCCAGCACCATCCGCCCCACTTGCCCTTCATGTTGATGCATCCGATTTTGCCATTGGAGGAGCCCTGCACCAAGTAATTGACGGTGAACTTCAACCCTTGGCCTTTTTCTCAAGGAAATTGAGCCCAGCAGAGGTATCCTACAGTGCATATGACCGAGAACTTCTTGCTGCCTACTCGAGTGTAAAGCATTTTCGCCATATGCTGGAAGCCAGAGAGTTCACATTATACACCGACCACAAGCTGCTGACTTTTGCTTTCCGCCAAAAGAACGACAAGTGCTCTCCTCGACAAGCCCGTCAACTAGACCTGCTGGCACAATTCACAACCAATATCAAGCATGTTCCAGGATCAGAGAACATTGCTGCTGATGTGATGTCCCGAATTTCTGCTATCACTCTTCCGGGCCCCATCAATTATCGTGAGATTGCAGATGCACAACAAGAAGATCCTGAACTCAAACACCTCCTTGACTCAGGAACTTCTCTGCAGCTCAAGAGCGTGGTCCTTCCGGAGTGTGATTTCAACATCACTTGTGATTTCTCAACAGGTGTAGCACGCCCTTATGTTCCAGAGCAGCACAGAGAAAAAGTTTTCTCAGCACTGCATAACTTGGCACACCCAGGCATCCGACGCACCGTGCACCTGTTGAAGCAGCGTTTTGTGTGGCCCTCTATCTCCAAAGATGTTGCCAAATGGGCAAAGCACTGTCTGCCCTGCCAAAAGTCGAAGATCCACCGGCACACAAGATCGCCCTTGTCCTCCTTCAAGGAACCTTCACAGAGATTCGACCATGTCCACCTGGATTTGATCGGGCCCTTACCTACATCCAATGGTTACACATACTGCCTTACCATGATTGATCGGTTTTCGCGGTGGCCAGAAGCACAACCCCTCAAAGACATCACAGCACACACAGTTGCAGAGGCATTCTTCACCTGTTGGGTTTCTCGGTATGGTCCCCCTTCCACAGTGACGACTGATCAAGGCCGCCAGTTTGAAGCCTCCCTGTTCCGGTCCCTCACGCAGTTCCTGGGAATTCACAGATCCCGCACCACCAGCTATCACCCACAGGCTAATGGCATGATAGAGGAGTTCCACCGACCCCTGAAATCTGCCATAAAATGCCATGCAACAGAGCGCTGGACTGAGGTACTACCAACAATCCTGCTGGGACTACGCACAGCCCTAAAGGAAGATCTCAAGTGCACCCCAGCTGAACTCGTCTTTGGAACACCCTTGCGTCTGCCTGGCGAATTCCTGGATCCAACCAAATCGAGCAGTGATGTTACCGACTTTGTGACCAAGCTAAAGAGCCACATGAATATGCTGAGCCCACTCCCACCTAAGCACCATGGAAAGCGTCAGATGTTTGTGCCCAAAGACATCTCCACATCATCCCATGTCTTTCTTCGGAAGGACCTGGTGAAGCGTCCCCTCCAACAGCCTTACGATGGGCCTTTCAAGGTATTGACTCGCACCAGCAAGACTCTCACCCTTGACATCAAAGGCAATTCTGTGACTGTCTCAGTGGATCGGGTTAAGCCTGCCTACATTCTGAACCCAGCAGAGGATTCCGCCCCCCAGAAAGCCCACTCCCAGCAGCCATCAGAAATTCAAAAGGACAAACCACCCCTTTTCCCTCTGCCAGCAACAATACAGCCTGACCAGCGAACCAGCACCACACGCTCTGGACGTAGAGTCCAGTTTCCCAGTCGCTATCGTTGACACTGGGAGGGGAGTGTGCAGCAGCAGCTGGCAACTGCTCAACTCGGACTGTCTCTCGTATGTTTTTGAAATCTCGCCTGCCGGCGCTGATCGTCTCTGACGGCATCGCTTCCAAGATTACCTTCTGATATAACATGTTAACCAAGATTGTATTAACTTTTATAATTTAAATAAATCACTACGTAAACCTCTCTCATGCAAGTAAATCATTCGTACCAACGCGATAAATTCATAGTACCATTTTGCCAACCGTATTGGGTTGAAGTTTTAATAATACATGTAGGGATTGGAGTAACGCGTTACTTGTAACAGTTACTTTTTTTAGGTAACGCCGTTACATTTCTCAGAAAGTAACTCTAACTGTAATTCAGTTACTTTTAGCGGTAACGAAAAATTTCGTTACTTTCCGAAGGCTGTCTGATGATAATTTTGAAATTCCACTCCTAAAAAGGAAACATTTCGCATTCCCGAAATACAAGCTTTTCTTGGGAGTTAAAAAGTAAAGCATAATAGAATTGTCCACTATGGCTGCTAAAGGCGTGACTGCGGCTTTCAGCCAGAATTGTCAAAGTACGAATTTTTTCCTTGTTTGTGTGTGTTTACCTTTCCAAGTATCACATAATAAGCCCTGCAATTACAGGCATCTACCGAAAAGAAGGGCTTTGAAATAAATCACACTACCTGCCAAGCAGGTTGGATCCCTCAGTGCAAACCCCTTTGTTGTGTTGTCTGAATGCGTTCGAGAACAATAACCAACAACAAGTCCTTCTCCTGGAAAAGGGGTGTGGTTGGGGATGGGGGAGACAGGGAGTGCAGGATCATTTTTGAGCTCCCCCCTATTTCTGTCAATACCCTCCAAAGCGTTTACTGATGGACTCTTTGTCGGGTGATTATCAGGGTAAAAGATTAAAATTTAAAAAATGTTTATTAATTAAAATTACAGTGTTTTGTTTGTGCTTACGTTTCGTTTATCGTGATTATCTTTGAATAATGGCTATAAGGCTAAATTTCAATTTTTTTTAATAACTTGACATTTCAAAAAGTAACTGTGATTCGTTACTTTTTGTAAAAAGTAACTGTAACGTGTTCCTTTTTATATTAAGTAACTGTAACATAGTTACTTTTTTAATGACGTAACTGTAACACAGTTACTTTTTAAAAGTAACTTTCCAATCCCTGAATTCATGTAATAATAATAAATTTATTTCCTTGTTTGTTTTTATAGGTTATCAAGAAAAGTATTTCTCATAATTACCTGTACTCTTTCAAGTCAAAGTACCTCAAAGATTCAAAAATCGCAAACCCTGATGCTCAACCCAAAAATATATATTAAAATTATTTTGAAAACCAATGGAATGATTCACAAAAGAAAAATAGCATGTTCTTATAATTATAACACAAGACAGGTTTAAGTAAAAGTTTATGTAAAGGAATATAAATTGTTAAGTGAGGCGATATTTAACACTAAATATGACATCTAAAATTCAATCTTTGAATGCAACATTTTGTTGTGTTCCCGGTTGTGATAGCGATACATTTAAAAAGATGGATTCATCAATCACTCTTCATAACTTCCCCCAAGACCCAAGGCAATCCGTAAAATGGATTCAGGAAATAAACTCTGCCTACAAGAAACCAGACAATGCACCCCAGTGGTTCCCCAAAGCAAATTCTGTCATTTGTAGCAAGCATTTCCAAGCGACAGATTTCTCGAATGACGTGTTGAAGCCTAAAGCTGTGCCTACTATCTTTATCAATCGAACAGATCAACCAACTTGTGCCAAACAAGCTGCAGAAGTGTCGAAAGTTGCACCTGCTGTGATTCCAAAACCACAGGAAGAGGCTACAATTGCTCAATCTAAGCCAGATGAAGACATTAAAGACATTCTCGCCCGTGGATCAGATTTATTCAACAAAAACATGGCCATTGCAAAAAGTCTGGAGGATCCGATGCCGGCTCCTGATGAATTATCAAAGGAAAATGAGGATGCTGGTCTGCCTGAACTCAATCTTGATATGTCCTTGGCTGATTTGCAATCCAAGCTTACCACCCCTGCCAAAGCACAAGCTGATATCCAAAAGGACAATGAATCCACACCAATCAATGGTAAACTAGCCTCCACTCCGAAGGAAAAAACGCAAGTAAGTGGAAAAAGGAAGTTAGAGGAAGAACCCCAATTTGATTTTATAAAGATTGGTGAAAATAAGTATTTAAAAATTCAACGTGCACCCCCTAGTGAAAATGCCTCAACTAGCAATGCAAACAAAAGTGGGGGGAAGCCTGACGAACTTTTGGTTAACATGTTAACTAAAAATTGCTCTGCAGTTGAAAAACAAAATGTTATTGATGCACTGACCAAATATAATATGTCTCAACCAGTAACTATAAATAGTACATCGAATACAACAGCAACAGTTCCTAAAATGGTTACATCAAACAGCGAAGGGAAACTAGAAATTACTCCTCAGTCACAATTTATTAAAATTGGAGATGGTAAATACTTAAAAATTTCTCGGTTGCCTACGGATGCAAACAAACCTCTTACTTCTACTCCAATAACTCCCTCTACTATTATAATAAAGAAAGCTCCTATCAGAGGTGCTAAGGGAAATGTATTCAGCACGCCTTCTGGAATTACAACACCAAAAAATAATAATTTTAAACAAAAAGCAAAAAATATTAATTCTAAACCAAGTGCAAAAAAAATTAATCCTAGAGGAAAAAATAATTCACCCAATAAAAAACGTAGTAAAAAATCGGATAGTGATTCCGAAGAGGATATTTCCTCTGGTAGTGATGAATCAAGTGATGAAGACCTTCCAACATTAGAGGAATTGACAGATGTTTCCAATAAAAATGTTACAGTAAGTGATAGTAATTTATTCCAGTCAATTGATGAAATTATTGATCAAGTTGCAAAATCAGGTCCTGGAAGCGTTTCCAATGAACAACCCGAAGCAAATAATTCTATAAATGAATCTCCCACGACCTCTTTGAATCTGGACACACCCAAAATGATGTCTACAAAAAAGAAGAAATACAAAAGATCATACTTTAAATTTGGCACAATGCCTGCGTTTAGACTTAGTTTAGAAGAAGAGAACGGGCTGTTGAAATCCAAAATTAAAGAACTGGAAAAACGAAGTGTGATGCCAATAAACCAACAGACTGCATTGGAGAGAGAAAACATTATATTAAAGAGGGAAGTTGAAAAATTGAAAAAAGAAGCTAGTCAAGCTCCGAAAGATAATATATATAAGAAATTAAAAGCTATAACTGAGGAGTCCGGCAAAGGAGATGCGTCTGCAGCGTACATACTGGATCAGATCAATTGTTTTCAAGCCAAAATGCCAAAATTTTCCAACTCAACATACCTACACTGCGCTCTATTGTGTCGAAAAAACACACAGGCCTACGAACTTTTCCGTAAGGCAGAACTCTTCAGACTACCGGCATTCAACACGGTCGACCGGTTCATGAGGCGCCACCCTGATATGAACTTGACCGGGAAAACCAACCCTGGAGACATCAAACACGGCATCGACCCCAATAACATGTCCCAGAACAAAGATCCGAACAAGCCGAACCTGGTTCAACTGAACAAGTCGCCCAAACGCGCCCCTGTTCAAGTTCTCACCAATTCCCAGAGAGCTGGGGCACCCCACGGTTTTCCAAGGCACAACGAACTTGAAATGTCAACCGTAGAGGTAGACACCTCAAACTCTGAGCTTCGAGAAGTGGTGCTGGAGACTGGGGAGGTGGTGCAGTGTTATGCCAGTGACATTTGTATGGGCGAGGACGGACACCAGTATTTTATCATGCGAGATGACCATAGCAACTCTCATTCTCACCATAGCATGACCCATTCTCAGGATGTGTATGTACCGAACGCAGCCGGGCAGTTGCAGTATACTGAGACTGAAGTAGCCATTGCTACAGGGATGATTAGTTAGAATGGGGTGTAAAGAATATATTATTTTTTCAGAGTGTTAAAACTTGATTGGACTGCTAGAAAATATATTAACCCTTTGCATTTCAGTCTAATAAGCAATATTAGAAACCAGTAACTCCAAAGCATATTGAGATAAACGAGCGTGTCGCAAATGCGGCAACAACAGAGTGCAAAGGGTTAAAGATTCTGAAAGTTGATATTTTGCTATTTTAGGAAGTGATGAGATACAATAGTGTTTGTAAGCCTCTGTTAAAATACTAATACCTTTCCAGTGCTATGAAATACATTGTAATTTCCAATGGCCTTTGGAATTGAATCAGGACTCATGACAAATGTACAAAAGAACATATTGATTTACACTTCAAATATTCTCATAATAATTGCTACGTGAAATAATTTTTATGATTTTGAATAGGAGAGTATTATGATGTTTAAACTGCTACATAGTGTGTTTCTATAACCCACGTTTTAAAATATTAAATTAAGTTGTACTTATTTAAACAAGTAGCTGCTTAGTGCTTATTACTATTGATGCTTAGCTTACGGAAAAGTGCTTGACCACTAGTCGAATTTCTTCCTCAAATCCTGCCGAAACCTTGTTAGAAAGACAAGATATATTTCACATTTGAAGGGTGGCGTTGCAAAATTCGCATTCTTCAAAGTATAACTACGATATGGGGTCCGTTTGACAATGGTAAATTAAATTAGCAGAAGTTGACAATGGATGGAACCTATATCTTAGTTATTCTTTGTCAAATGTGTAAGTTTTGAAACTACACCCTTCATTTATCCAAACTTTATGAGAAATAATTTGTATTGCTGTACATAAGCTATTCTGTTGTATATATTCTACATTGTTTGTAACTGACTTGATCATCAAAAAGTTTAGTTTTATATGGCTCTGTATGTGAAAAAGTGATGTTTGGGTATGAAGTCGACTTTTCAGTAGAACAATCTAGTGTTTCCATTGCATATCATCTGCGCTGAACACTTAAGAAGCATGTTAGAAAGTATTCCCTTGCTATATTTAAGCAATATCTGGTTATTTAACAACAAAGTTAAATTAAGCCTTCTGCCAAAATCTCTCATTAAAAAAATAATAAATAAAAAAACTGTTTTTTTTTTTCAAATTTGTTTTATTTTGCTGTTATTAAAATTCCCATAAATGGTGAAAAATGCGTAGCAAAAGAATAATAGATCTTAATGCATTAGTTTTGAAATCCTATGGGACTGACCAATCCTCTTAAATTTTGTAGGTTTTTTTAATGCATTTAAAATGAAAAGTTTTATGTTTTCTTTTCCATGCTTCTACATTTTTATCTTTTAAATAAATGGTAGAAATTTGATGCTTAAATGCAACCAATGGCCATTTCAGAACTTTGCTACATCATACCAATTACTAGGACTCTCAAAATCTTTAAAAGTTAATAAGAGTAGAGTTTGATAATTATTGACTAGGGATTGGAGAAGCGAAAAACTTGTAAAAGTTACTTTTTTTGGGTAACACTGTTAGTTTTTTCAGAAAGTAACTTAGGTAGTTACTTTTAGTGATACTGAAGTAATGAAACATTTCGTTATGTTTCGCATCGCTCTTCACAGATACATTTGATTTTTTAACTTTAAACAACGCTGAATTTTCGTCAACTTTTTACGATTGTCCCTATTACTTTCCCTATTAATTTTGGTTCTCTTTGAAAAATGGTAAGATGGCTAAATTTAAAATTTTCTTCTAACTTGAAATTTTTAAAAGTAACTTGTGATTAGCGATTGTATTAAGCATAGTTACCTTGCATATTAAGTAACTGTAGCAGTTACTTTTTAAGTATGTAACTGTAACAATTACTTTTTAAAAATAACTTTCCAATCCCTGCTATTAACAGAGGCCCTTCATACTGGCACAAAACAAGATATCTTAAATCAAACTTGAGTAAATACTCATTTGTCAAAATATATATTAGTAATTACATTTTTTCCCTTTTATAATAATATTTATCTTTTAAATTTATATATATATATACATATGTTGTTATTGATTACGACTCCTACAATACACCTATATCTGCAAATAAACTTATTGCTTCACAATAATTATGGTTTAATGATTATTATTGGGTCTTGTATGTTACTATAACAGAGTTAAATTGTATACTGCAAAACGAAAAGCAACTGAGTTGATTCTGGTGATGTTTGTACCATAAATATTTTGTGTATAACTAGAAGTTTACGTATGTACTAATAGTGAGATCATCAGTTATTTTGTTTGTGAAACTAAAAAATATAGCTGACAAAAGCAAAAAAAAAAAAATCATCGAATTTTGATTCAAATAAGTTTATAAATGTATTTTTTGCAAATTTTATTTAAAATACTATTGATGTCGGACCATGAATATGGTCATTCTTGGTTGTTCACAAAAGAAACCAGACCCAGTAAGCTACGGCGATTCTAAAGTGAGGAATTTTTGGCAATACTGAAATCGGCAAACTTCCGCGATTCAAAAATTGGAAATCTCTGGCAAATATGAAATCGGAATTCTCCGGTGATTTTGAAGTAAAGTTCCTGCGTTTATGAAATCCGGAAAATGCATTGATTTTAAGATCACAAAACTTTGGCAATTCAAAAAAAATTAAAGCAAATTTCTGGCAAGCCTAAATTTTCGAAAAACTCCCCTAATCTTATCGCTAAACTCCAAGTGATCTTACTAAAAAACAAAAAATAAGCAATTTTCCCAGATCTTTTTGCTTAGATATTTGAAAAATATCAGAATAGAAATTTAAAATGTTTTAGCACTTTCTATTCGCCAGGAAGTCTCAGTTTCAGATAAAATATTTAATAATAACTATTTAATAATTAATTACATTAATATTTAATAATTACAACTGCAAAACCAGTGCGGATATCTGACTATTGCGAACTTGAAGTCCACAGACTTTCGGCGCTCCTCTGTACTGTAAGTTTTAATTACTATTTTTTAATAAAAATTCTCAATTATCCGACCTACCTCTTGTCCCAATTAGATCGGATAATCGAGGTTGTACTGTATTTGTAGGGTTTTTTTTTAAACATTTGTACCCTTATATTATAAAGCAAGTATAATGATTGAGTCTTAATAACCTACAAAATCCTGAAATGCACAACACTAATGTGAGCATTAATAAATTGTGTTCTGTTATGTGTTAATAACTTTTTGTTGATAAGGAAAGCAGTGCTTTAAAGAAAAAACTGCAGATTTTTGAATATTACTAAGAATATTTTCAAAAGGCTTTGTTATACTGGTTGAAATATCTTTATGTACTTCATCGAGGTTTTTTTCTTGTTTTTGCTAATTATTAGGTTCTGTTTAAAATTGTCCTGTAATGTATAAAAAAAATTTGTGGCTAAATATAATTTTTTTTATTAAAATTATGTCTTCTTCCTATAAAATAGTAAACTCTTCTATGTTTTGGTATTATATTTTTCCATTTTGTCCTGTCAATATAATATGTAAACTTACTTTTTTGCAAACAGAGATAAAAGTTAGTTGCTCATTTGTTACATTTTCCCTTATACTTTTTTTAAAACCTAGATAAATTAGGTTTATTTTTTCTTTAATGTGCCTTTTTTATGTCTGTATTCATAGTCATTTCAAATATAAACTGTTTGTTGTCAGAATCAATTCATCCCTTTGTAATAACTAAAGTGTAAATATCTCATGTTCATTGAAATACTAAAAGTTTTGATTGAGCTAGTAAATAGTTTTTTTTTTCGTTCATTCTTTTATATAGTTTCAAAAGGTGCTTGTTTCTGTTCTCTATTCATTTCAATTTAGACCAAAGGACAGGAATTCAAAGTATTTTCACATTTCACAAAAAAAAAGACAAAATGTGCATCATATGTGATTTTTAAGTACTTTCCCTTCGTCATTAAACCATATAATTGCTGTTTGGACTATCCAAGTTTAGGGTCGGACGTCGATAAGTATGCATTTTGACATTTTCTGAGTTTCAGAAAGTATCAAATAAAAAATTAATGGGGAGGTTGAACCAACTATCACAAGATCTCACCAGGGAGAGGGAGTTAAAAAAAATCGTCGAAACCACTCCATATAATTTATGGAAACCCTCATGACAAAGTAATTTTGTTGCAGACAGGCGACTAGGCGGTTAGCAAATATTTTTAATTTCTGTATGTATGAATAGATACTTTAAGTTTTTTTAAGGGTAAAGATTCGTAAACCTTCATATTCTGTTATGTAATATTGCACCATACGCGGAAAAGAGACCTATCGCGAAAAAGACCATTCTTCAGGAGAGCCGTTTAAAGTTTTAGTAAAATTTCAAATTATCACAAAATCGTTCCAAATGAACCTAGATCAAAAATATTCGGCATGGATATCCGTTTTATGAGTATCAAAAGGTATGCATGGTCATTTTTTACTTTAAATTTGCCTATGCTGAGATATTTTCAGATAGGTCTTTCTTTCGCGTACAAATTTGAACGATTTTGTTCGCGAAAAAAAGACGTATCTGAAAATCTCAGCAAAGACAAATTTAAAGTAAAAAATGACTATGCATACCTTTTGATACTCATAAAACGGATATCCATGCCAAATATTTTTGATCTAGGTTGATTTGGAACGATTTTGTGATAATTCGAATTTTTACCAAAACTTTAAACGGCTCTTATGAAGACCGGTCCTAAAAAGTTTGCTGCTAAATTCATTCTGAATATAAAGGAAACATACTTATGAAGAATACTCATTTACTTAATGCATTTTTATAATATAATAATATTTTGATTGAATAAATATATTTTTTAAAAATTAAATGTAACAAAAAGCTTGTTTAACCATTTTAATGAAGTTTATGTAATAAGGTTTATCTCTTATCATGTAATTACGATATTATTTTAAAGTCATGTTTATTTTTATAATTTAATATATTCAATGATTGAAATCATAATAGTTTGTTTATATAAAAAACAGGTGTTATGAAATGAATCACTTTTACAAAATCAGGACTTACAAGATATGAGAAATGATATCCACATTTTTCTACAAAAACCTTTCAATCTAAATTTTTACTATGAATCATGTTTAAAATTAAAACAAAAATAAATTTTGAACTATTATTAAAATTTAAAATCATTTTAAAACTCATGAAAATATATTTAAAAAATTTTAATTTTAAAAGTAAGTTGTAAGGATACTTTATACCTTAAGTATACAGTTGAATTCACTGACTTTATATCGCAAACTGTCAAGTTGTAGCAATTGAGTTTAGATTTATAATAAAATACCGACGTTGAAAACGATATAAAACAATTTATCGTTTGCTAGAATATTAATTTGAAATATATATCTATACATATTGACATATCATTTTGAAAAATCTACACATATTACATGAATTTTTTTATATATATTTATTGTACTAAATACCACAAAACAGAGCTTTTGAATGAGTATTTCAAATAAAGAAACAAAGAAAAGAAATAAATAACCGACTTCAACCTTTCCATTTAAGAACTTCAAACTTAACTTCATCGCCGCCGCAGCTGCAAAACCCATAAGGGTAATTCCATGCAAAATTATCGTTTCTGTAGTGTAAGTCACGCTTGTAAAAAGTGATTATCACTACAACTTTTAACATTAAATGAAAACAAATTGTGGAATAGTTGATCTACACTTAATATAACTTAATAATGTAATATACTTTATTTAATTTGATTTATTTTTTTAATTTAATAAGCTTTTAATCTCCTCTTAAATCGTGACTTACACTACAGTTACATGGAATTAGCCATAACGAAAAAACGCCAGGTGCGATGGGTCTTTCTTTCGCGCTCATTGTCATCCAAAAACGAACGCTAAAGAAAGACCTATCTATTAATTGCAGTCGAACTAGGGCTCGGATCGCTATGCTGATTGCACCAATCGAAAGATATCAAAATTTTGCATCCTATAGTAGTGTTATCTTAAAAAGTCAATTTTGGCCGATAGGTCTCTTTTCCGCGTACGGTGCGATATATTAAGGGAATTTTTAGTAAACAATCAAAATTTATAAGTTCTCCTTGTATTCTTATAAAAGAGTAATACTTTTAATTCAAAATATTAATTGACAAAACTTAGGTTTTGTCAAATAAAAATTAACCATAGTTTAATTTTAGGTATATGTATTTTTATTCACAAGTAAAATACTTAAATGTGATTTATGATATGTCTGTGGATTTCTTTTCTGTACATTTTTTCTTGTGATTCTTAAGGTACTCACTTCTCATAAAACCTTTTTTGCAAAACTCACAAACATATGGATTTTCCCCTGTGTGTCTGCGCAGATGAATCATGAGGCTATTCTTATGGGCAAACATTTGTCGACACACACCACATTTATGAGCTTTCACTTTTGAGTGAGAGACCATGTGCACTTTGAGATTACGAGCACCAATGAAGGCTTTCTTGCACAAGTCGCAGACAAAAGGTTTTTCGCCTGTATGAGTCTGTAGGTGTAGATTCAGTGACTTTTTCACTTTAAAGGCTTTTTTACATACATCACAAGCAAAATGTTTCTCGTCGGTGTGCACCAATTGATGTGCTTTCAATTGAGAGCTTTGTGTGAACTTTCTGCCACATGTATTGCATATGAAAGGCTTCTCGTTGGTATGGGTGCGCATATGGATTCTTAGAGTGGTCCGTTGTGTGAAGGTTTTATTACAGATTTGACACACAAATGGCCGCTCCTTAGTATGAATGCGGAGGTGGGTGTCAAGGTAGAATTTGTTTGCAAAGCTTTTCTTGCAAAAGTCACAAACATGTACTTTGGGATGTACATGGGCACTGTGAGAAAGGACGTGTCTTTTAAGATTATTCTTAAATGCAAATGCTTTTCCGCACACATTACACACATGCGGTTTTAAACCAGTATGAAGAAAAAGGTGGTTGGTAAGATTGCCTTTAAGATGAAATCCTATCTTGCATATTTTGCACATGTGGGGCTCGCGGGCACTGTGTGTTAAAAGGTGTCTACGTAGATTCGATCTTTGAGAGCAGGCTTTGTGGCATATATGACAAACATAGGGTTTCTCTCCTGTATGAGTGAGGATGTGCAATTTAAGTTTTGCTTTCGTCGAAAACAACTTATTACAAGTGTCACACAAAAATGTCTTTGTTTTTGAATTATTTCTTTCATAGTTGCGAAGTCCTGGCTGATGAAGGCCTTTTTCAGTTTTAGGTGTCTTATCACAGTCAGTGCAGTCATAGTTATAATTTGAATCAGAGGTTCTTTCAACCATAATTTGTGTATTTTCTAATTTTATTTTGCCCTCCATGATCAACTATTGTGATAGAGGTATTTGTTGTAGATGACTAGATAGATTTGCTTCTCAGAAATATACCTGAAAGATAATACACAATTTTAATATATGTAGAATATAAGTCGACAGGGGAACTTCGCTGCAATTAAAGTGGCGCTTTTTTTCACTTTATAGAGAAGATTTTAGGATATGTGAAAAAAGGTAATTTAAATTATTAAGTTTAATTGGGGTTTTTTAAGGGGTTTAAGTCAGGATATGTCATATATATTAACAAACTTTCAACATATAATGTAAAAATGTGTATATCAACACATATAATGTGTAAATCCACAAGCTTTCCAAAGATATTTTGTAAATTCCTGTCGATAATTTTAAAAACCTAAGGGCTTTGCTTATAAATACTAATAATAATAATATAAGGCCTAGGGCTTACTCTTATGTGGGTGCCAGGACATACAGGAATTGAAGGAAATGAAAATGCAGATGAACTTACAAATAAGATATTGTCTTGCAATCCATTAGGCGTGGAACCCTTCAGTGGAATCAACCTGAAGACCGCAGGAGGTGTTCTCCTTAAATGGGAAAAATATGAGATGAACAAAATATGTATTTGTTTTCTAAGGTAAAAGCATGCAAAAAGTATACATAAACATGCAGTGTAAATGCTAATCAGTTGCAAAAGTTCATAAAGTAATAAAAATGACAATATCAATATGACTTGGAAACATATAAAAGAAATAATACCTTTTAATAAAATAGCTACAAAATCAATACGAATGACAGTGATTCAGAAAACAATCAACAACACAACAACAGTTCACAAACCGCCAGTCCACTATCACCATGTGTTGTTGAATCAGATTGCTAGATTCTTGCTGCTGATCCTATCTTAAAAGTTAGAGATGTTACACCAAGGAGAGCCTAGGCGGCTTAGTAGGTTTAATCACACCCTATTACCCTAACAGTTTGCAAATTGTACCATGTGTGGCTCGACTCCCACCTTTGTTTGGAGGTATACTTTCTTTCTGTGTGTGTCCGCTTATAAACCTTCGCGAAGGTTTATAATATTTTAGTTATTTTAGTTAGTAGCCAAGTTCTGATAACAACAAGGAACAAGCAGACAGTGTCAAGTTTTAGCATTATTCATTTTTATGTCATGGTCCTTTGTTTTCATATTTTACCCATTGAGGTTTTATCTAAATAAACACGAAAACATTTCTTGTGCGAGTTAAACTCATAGTGCTTACTGCTTATTACTTGTTATAGTCCCTATATGATTAGAATGCAAGTCTGCTTTCCCTACTCCCTCGTTTGGTTCTCCAGGAAACTAGTGAGGGGCGATCTTAACTTTTCCCCTTCGCCCTACTTGTTTTTGGAAAGCAGTTGCGATTAACCTCTCAGCAGATCCTCAAGCAAGGTAGGTTTAGAACGCGACGTTCACCTCCTTTCTTAGAAAACCTGTAACCCACGACTATTCCTAACACCCAAGCCCAGCCCACTTTCACCCAACTACCAACTGTAGGCTTCAATCCTGGCCCCATCCCAAGAGAGCGCTCCACAGACAGCGTTCTGGATATTGACTTCCAGGCCATTTTCACCACATTAAATTCCCTATGGCTAAGATTAAAAACTACAAAAGGCGTCTTCTCTAAATTAGAAATCGGATTCGAAGTCATATCAGAACTAATTAAAATCTTCAACTATGAATAATTACAAAACAACTGTCAACAACACCCCACAACCAAGAAGTTACCTCAACTGGGGTCTGTCAATATCAATGGCCTACCCAGGCAGCTCACCGAAGTTAGCGACTTCATTACTAGCAACATTTTACTCGTTAACGAGACCCACCTCAGACCATGCCACAGAGCTAAAATCCCCAACTTCCAACTTTTTCGTAAAGATCGCCTGCACCACAGAGGATGAGGCACGGCAATATATACCAAGCGCCACCTTAGAGCTATCGATTACCAACTACCCAATCTTCAACTGAAATCGATCCGCTTCTGGATGTGTGCACTGTTAGTTAAGCATACCCTATTTTTATTATTGGGCATGGTTGTTAGAAAAGTTATTTATCGCTCTTTAACAAACTCGCCAAATTTCGGATATTGTCGACGAAATGGCGACTAGTACTTTTCCTTATATTTACACAATTTTGTTTAAAAATTATTTATTATGATTTAAAAAATTTATTTGAAATGCTTAATACCATCATACATAAAATTATTATGCAACTAATACCAATAAATCCAAGTCTTTGATAATCACTATAACTAAAAGTAAATGCTAATCGGTTGCAAAAGTTCATAGGGTAATAAGAATAACGATATCAATATGACTTGAAAACATAAAAAAGAAATAATACCCTCTAATAAAATAGCTACAAAGTCAATACGAATGAAAATGCTTCAGAAAACAATCAACAGTTCACAAACCACCATGTTTGTTGAATCAAATTGCTGGATTCTTGCTGCTACTTCTATCTAGAAGTTAGACCAACTAACCTGGGGCTCGGATGGTCTAGTGGTTTTTATTCCAGCCCATCAAGCAAATAATTTTCGCACTGTACCGAGTGCAGGCTAATTTCTCACCCTTGCTCTGGGTGTACTTTTTATCTCTGTGTCAGTAAAAATTCTTCATGTGTCTGTGCAAATTTTTCTGGTTTAAAGCAAAATTTCGAAATTAGGTTTCAGCTCCCTTCCCTATGGCATATTCGTCATTTCTATAGGAAGATGCACGGAAAGCAGGCAGTATTACGTTTTAGAATTATTCATTGCTATGTTATGGTCTTTTGTTTGAAACATTGAGATTTTACCTAAATTAAACAATTGTGACGAGCCCACACCTGAGCAGGCACCCAACCGGTAAAGGCGACATCTTTCTCAGCTTTGGGACTTTGGAGCATATTTAAAGTGCTTTTCCTCTACACGGGGTATTATTCTTCAGACATTTTTTACTTTATGGGCAGTTTATAGGTGGGTAGTTATTTTGGCAATGCCCGGACCCGAATCTGGGACCTTAAATATGCAAGGCGAACGCCTTAACCAACTTGGCTCCCCAACCTTCTTAAATAATAATATTGGGTAATGTTTTTTTTTCTATGAATTTAAAAGAATGCAAATTAACAAAAGGTAGGTTTTGTCGAACAAAAATACACAATATAGAACTATCATTTTATTTTATATGTATTTTTATTCACAAGAAAAATACTTAAATGCAGTTTATGATACGTATGTGGATTTCCTTCCTGTACAGTTTTTCTTGTGATTGTTGAGGTACACCCTTCTGATAAAACCTTTTTTGCAAAACTCACAAACGTAAGGCTTTTCCTCTGTGTGTCTGCGCAGATGAATCATGAGACTATTCTTATGGGCAAACATTTGTCGACACACACCACATTTATGAGCTTTCACTTTTAAGTGAGTGACCATGTGTCCTTTGAGATTACGAGCTCCAATGAAGGCTTTTTTGCACAAGTCGCACACAAAAGGTTTTTCGCCTGTATGAGTCCTTAGATGTACATTCAGTGATCGTTTCATTTTAAAGGCTTTTTTACATAGTTCACATACATAACGTTTCTCGTTGATATGCACAAGTAGTTGATGTGTTCTCAAGTGAGTACTTTGTGTGAACTTTTTGTCGCAGTTATCGCAAGAGAAAGGCCTCTCGTTGGTATGGGTGCGCACGTGGGTTCTTAGACTGACCTTGTGAGCGAAGGTTTTACTACAGATTTGACACACAAATGGCCGCTCCTTAGTATGAATGCGGAGGTGGGAGGTAAGGTAGTCCTTTCTTGCAAAGCCTTTCTTACAAAAGTCACAAACGTGTATTTTCGGGGCACTGTGAGAGAGAAGATGTAATTTAAGTGTACTATTACATGCAAATGCTTTTCCACACACATTGCACACATGCGGCTTTAAACCAGTATGTAGAAAAAGATGGCTGGTAAGACTGCTTTTATGACGAAATCCTTTCTTGCAAATTTTGCATACGTGGGACTTGGGAGCACCGTGTGTTAAAAGGTGAGTTCGTAGATTCGATTTTTGAGAGCAGGCTTTGTGGCATATATGACATACATGGGGTTTCTCTCCTGTATGGGTGAGGATGTGCAATTTAAGGTAAGCTTTTTGTGAAAACAACTTATTACAAGTGTCACACGAAAACATATTTGTACTTGCATTTGTATTCCCTTTTGTGTGGATGTGAATTCTGTGTAGGAGAAGTCCTTTTTCAGTTTTAAATGTTTTATTACAGTCAAGTGCAGTCACAGCTATGATTTGAATTGGAAGCTCCTTCATCCCTAATTCGGGTATTTTTATATTTTATTTTGCCCTCCATGATCAACTATTGTGATAGAGGTATTTGTTGTAGATGACTAGATAGATTTGCTTCTCAGAAATATACCTGAAAGATAATACACAATTTTAATATATATAAAATATAAGTTGACATGGAAACTACTCTGTTTCAATTGAAGTAGCTTTTATTCATTATAAGACATATGGAGAACATTTTTGGACATCCTCTTGTGTTGCGAGATAGTGGCGGAGTCATTCACACGATACTCTCTGATCGACCAATTAGAAGTTCAGTGGTGGGAAAGGTTGAAGGTCAACTTTTAAAATGTTCTGACCTAACAGTTTCTGTGGGAACGGCCATGTGGTGCGATTAGGTGACGCTTTTGTTGGGATGTTAAAGATATTAATAAGTGATATAGATATTAAGGAAATGTGAAAAAGGCAATTTAAATTATTAAGTTTAATTGGGGTGAAAAAAAAAGTTTTTGTGGGTTTAAAAAAGTCAGGATATGTCATATATATTAACAAACTTTCAACATATAATCTAAAAATGTGTAAATCAATAAATTTTCCAACGATATTTTGCAAAATCCTGTCAGTAATTTAAAAAAAAACTAAGGGCTTTGCTTACACTAATAATAATACTATAAGGGCTTACTTTTATATGGGCGCCAGGATATACAGGAATGGAAGGAAATGAAAAGGCAGTTGAACTTGCAAATAAGAGATTGTCTTGCAATCCATTAGGCGCAGAACCCTTCTGTGGAATAAACCTGAAGACTGCAGGAGGTGTTCTCCTTAAATGGGAGAAGCATGAGATGAACAAAATATGTATTTGTTCACTAGGGCAAAAACACTCAAAATGTATAATCAGGGGATCATCTACAAAAAATGCCTCTGAAATCCTTTGATGCCCAAGAGTGAAGATACAAACACAATTGTAGTCTTCATTACAGGGAACTATTACTTTTGAAAACATCTCCATACGATGGGACTTTATCAAGAAGACCCCATGTTCAGAAAATGTTGTAACAACAAGGAAATGGCACTTCATATTATATTTCAATGTGATGTGTGTGACTAAGCGGTCTAGGTATCATTAAAGGGTATATCACACGAGCAACTTTTCCCCAACCCAACTCCCAACGCAACCTCTGTTCCGACCATGATTGGCGGAAATTGCCACGTGCTATGACGTAGCCGTTGGAGAAATTTTCTCCAACTCTGTCGATCTCTCGCGACGGAGTTGGCCAACTTGGCCCCAACAACCAATCAGGAGAATCGGTGACTGTCGCTAAACTGACGTCACGGTTCTGTTTTGGTTGAAGCCAAATCTTCAAGTCATATTGCGCCAAATTGCCAAGCTGTTGTTTATTTATTTTACAAGCACGATATTTTGATTTTCAATCTGAAGTATAATAAGCTATTTGACACAAAGAGGAAATAGAACTCTTTGATTTGACATTTCTTCTTATTTTTTCGATAAATTTTTTTGAAAAGTTGGGGGTCTTTTAACGAAAATTGTTACTTAGAGCCAATTCCACACAATATTTATTTGTATATCTTAGAAAAAAAATCATTTAGCACAGCTTTTAGTTCAACTTTAAGTGTAATAAATAAGCTATTTTAATGGCTTTTCTTTCGTTCATTCAATAATTTATATATCATTTGCTATAATATGTAAAGTAGATGGGTAAAATTGCCCCTTTTGTTCTAAATGTGAAAGCTAAACTGTATATCAGCTTTAATTTCAAATTTGTAAAAAAAATATTTGCAATTTTAAGCAAAATTCCAACAATGCCTTCAAGATATCTCTCAACGCAAGTGTGTTAATTTAACAATCTAGTTGGGAAAATTCAAATTTTCAACTTGTATCTCTCAGTGTTTATTTGTTTTATTACAGAATAAGGATTTTACTAGTATGTAATCATCAATGAATTCAGATATATATTAATGACAATTTCAGTTTGACTTTTAAAATTCTTTTTAAAAGTGAGCAATCTTTATCAAATTGTAACATTGTTTTTTATATACTCTTCACAACTTTTTTTTTTAATGTCACCACTGAAGGATTATATGTAAAAGAAAATAAATAGCCTCCACAACCAAACCCCAAGACTAAAAATATTTTTTCGTAACATATACATCAAGTGATCATTTCCATCCCTAAACAAAACTGTGAAAGAAAAAATAATACTTATAAGAGAAATCCTACGCATGCGATAAAATAAAACTCAAATCAATCCAAAGGTCCGATTTTTAATAAATTGTCGCCTACTGTAGAGATACCGTCTTTGTTATGACAGTCGGAAGAGAAATCTTCCCCTACTCTGGCAACCCTTTAACACCTTTTGGGGGGCCGAAATTGGGGAGGGGGGAGTTGCGTTGGAGGTTGGGTTGGGGAAAAGTTGCTCGTGTGTTATACCCTTTACACTAAAGCGCTACACCTTAGCTCTATTTAGGGTCTGATAGACTTTATCACTAAAGAAGGTGACCCAAACGATTAGAGCTAGGAAACATTTGGACCTGGGATTTCGTAATAAATGTTACCTAAAGCAGAGGTGCTTCATATTGAACAAACCCAAATCAAAGAAGAAGGGCTTCACTTCTAGGATTGCAGACTGCTGCACAATCTCGGAAGCCTCACTTCGCTAGTACAGTAAAAAAAAATTCAACGTTGATATCAAAGAAATATCCAAAACTGATAGTAAAATGGTTTAACAAACCCAAAAGTCAAGCATCATTATAATATTCAAATTGAGCATGGAACATTAACATATTTGCTTAGTGAAGAGCAGAGTTGAATAATGTAGAAGTACGGTGTACACAAAAACTATTTTATGTCTGTGGAAAATTTCAGGTCATTAAAAAAGATCATTATCTGTTTCTATCATTATTTCACAATTTTTTTAGTATATCATGTACGTAATATGTAACTTTTACGTACATGATATACTGCAATTCTATACAGTTTGTGTTTTTATAATGTATAATAAATCGGTGAGAGCCTACAGTTAAAAATGCTCATTATATATTAAATATTTTTTGCAGCATATTTTTACTCCAAATCTTGTGAATATAGCAGTTTTTTTTAATTTGTCAGTTTATCTAACTCTTGATAAGGGTACTGGCTACCGGTCCCCTTATCGATTCTTCTGGCTTAGATCCACACCAAGGCAAGGCCACAAAGTTCCTCAGAAAATTTTTACAAGAGATTGCACAAACAACGACACAACATGCATTTGTTTTGGCCATCTGTCAAGAAATGTTTTTGCTAATTTCTTTTTTTCTTAACTTGCTTCAGTATAAACACTACTAAGTGACCTCATACAGTGTGGAAATACAACATGAGTGGGTTATCAATGACGAATCCGGATTATTTATTTGAATCTTTTAATTATCAAAAAAGTAATGAAAACTGAATTAGTTCATCAAAAAGTCATGTTCAATTACAACGAAATATTCTCTTATTTTTGGTAACAAGTTTATCTTAAAAAAAGTTGCCTATTTTTCAAAACCTGCAAGATTCTCCAAAAGTGCCAGATTTTTTACCAAGTTTAAAAAGTATAACTTTAAAAAATGTGTAAATTTTTAAAACACAGCAAAGGAAATTTGTTAAGAAGTATTCGATGTTTAATATGTAAGAAATTTACATTTTTTAAAATGGAAATTGTAAAAGCTGTAGGGTTTCCAATTTAGAAATAGCCCAAATATGCCGATTTTTGGCTTAAAGTGCAGCACAAAATTGTAGAAAATTCTAACTTTTTGCTTATTTTAATTTTTAATTAAAAACTAATTAGAATTTTTAAAACACATTTTGTGGACTTGAAGTTTAAATCATTTGCTACATTCAGTAACATAAGTGGAGGTCTCATTTCAGAGTTGTGTAGTACAGATAAAATCTCTTACTTTTAATATGGAGATAATTTGCTGGCCTATACTGCTTTAATTTTAAAGTAGTACATTTAGGATAATCATTTTCGAAAGGTCTGAATAACATTTTACAAATAATATATAGGAAAATGATGCACACTTATTTTTTAAAGACCAGGCAAAGGCATACGTAATTTGTGGCCATTTAATTGACTTGCAAACTACTTGTAAGCACCACACAATAGAACTTCATTCAGGTAAGGAGTGTTTATGAATATCGGGAGCGAAATAACCAAATTGCTTGAAGCCGAAACAAGGCAGGCTGCCAAATGAACTTAAAGATTTACAAACATGGAATCATAAATATTTTTTTTTTAACATTCAATCCATTTTTATTAATGGAGAGACTATTTACATGGCCAGACCACCAAACCTAATTCTCTGGCACAGTTATAGGTGTTCTTGATTTATTTTCACAGACATAACTGTGCATGCACAAGCATGACTGTGAAAATAGCCTCAGCATTTTATTATTTTTTAAAAATCATTTTCCAATAATAAAATATCTAATTTGCTCTCAAAGGTGAAAAGGATTGTCACTTCTGTTCTTACTACAACACTTGATGGAACCAAGGAAGAAAATAAGGCTGCGGTTCCGCAGAGTGGCCGTTGGCAAACCTACAGCAGCTTTCTACCACGCTTGGCGACTTTTTTCGAGTTCCGCAGAGCGGCCGTTGGTTTTTCCCTTTCCGGATATAAGAGAGGGAGAATCATGTTCGCCTATTTTCCCTAAGGCGAAAAGAATGAAGATTTTTCCTTTTCTTAGTTGTTGAATGTTGTCGAGTGGGGATGGGGAGGGGTAGACAGGGAGGGGGTAGATGATTAGGTCGGAGGGTAGTTACTGTGTATTATGTAATACATAAGGTAAAAATTTGGATACGTAGTGTCTCTGTGGTTGGGGTGTCTTCCTTTATTTTTTGTAATCACTTTTTTTAGCAAACTGCGTTTTTTTACACGTTTCGGAGGGTGCGGTGCTGATTGTAAAAAACGGATTTTCCAACCTTTGTCATGGGGTAGGCTGTCGTAGAACTTTTTTGGTTTTAAAGGTATTGCTGAAAAACAAAAAACGTTACGAACTTCACATTTGGTACAGGAGTTCCCAGTACCTGTCGGACGTAGAAATAAGGTTTCGAGAAAATTGCGCAGGTTGTAACTTTTTTTTTGGTTTTAACAGCATTGCTAAAAAACGAAAAGAGATACGGCCTTTAAATTTGGCACACTATTGCCTGTTCCAGTTGGACGTCAAAATAAGGTTTTCGAGAAAATTACGCATGCGCAATTGGTAGATGTTTTTTAGAATTTTTTTGGTTTTAAAGTTTTAAAGGTACGAACTGAAAACAGATAAAGCATTCAAACTTGGTATACGTACTCGAAACAAGGTTTACGAGAAAATTACGCATGCGCAAGTGGTAGTTGCTTTTCAAAACTTTTTTGGTTTTATTTAAAAGCAAAGGCATTGCGAAAAAACAAAAAGATATATTACCCTTGGTACACTAGTTCCCAGTACTTGTAGGACGCCATAAGAAGGTTTTCGAGAAATTGTGCAAGTGTAACTATATAATTTTTTCTGGTTTTAAACTTAGTGACATTACCTTACAACGTGTATACATGTGTTAACGAACGGGTAATACGTGTACCAAAATTGAAGGCCGTATATCTTTTTGTTTTTCAGCCTTGCCTGTAGCATTTGTTGTTTGGGCAATAAAAGTGGGTGACAGACAGACGGACTGAACGATTAGTGGAAGAAGTGGGGTGACACCTGTAATGTGGGTGCATGTACTTCAACCCCCCCCCCCTTAAAAATTGTTATTTAATCATTTTGTTCGGATAAGAGTCATATTACACTATTTTAGTGTATATTCTGCATCCTTGTTTTACTTGGATCCATAAGATAAAAATAAATATGAAGTATTTATAACATAACTTCATTATGTATTTAGTGCCAGTTTAGAAGAGATTTAGAGCTGTTGCACAATTAACTGGAATTTATAGCATGTTTAAATAAGACTAGCAAGCAACGAAGCAATTAAAAAGAAATAGGTATAAAAAAAGTTTTAAGTGCAAAAGGAGCTAGAAAACAAAAAAAGTGGGGGGATGGACTTAAGTGGTATGGAAAGTAAGAAGACGGTTGGTCATTTTCGCAAAAAGTGGGGCCACGATTCACCCCGCATCTACCCACACTTCTAGCACTGCTTTTTAGGTTTAAAGTAATTTTAAAAAAAAACTTTATAAGGTATATAATTACAAAAAAGGTGTGTATTGATTTACTGAACGGCAATTGAAAGTCGCGTAGTGTTACAGATCTCTAGTTTTACAATGCTTTAAAAAAAAAATTTTTTTTTTAGCTGTAATGAAATAAAAAAAACCCGTCAAACTGCCCTTAACTGGACTTAGTTTTATCGGATCTCCGCTTTAACCGACCGAAAGTATTGTCCTAAAATTATTGGTGCTAAAATTAGTTTTAAAAAAAACACTAGTTTCGTTATCGATCCCCATCGATGTGATGCTGATACATATGTGCAGGGCCGGATTTAAAGATTTGCCGCTTGAAAGCTACGATTGATTTGCCGCCCCTGCAGGTGTGCCTACAGGGGGGGGGGTCAACGACGCAAACTGCGTCGTTGAAATTTTAAGGGGGGGGGGGTGATTTTTTAAAATAAAAAGTAGTATTCAGGCGAATTTTTTTTGGGTTAAATCACAAAAGTAGGCGAAAAAACCCAAAAGTGGCCAGTTATATTATATTTTTAACTTAAAATATAGGAATGGGTAACCACAATCCTCTTAATAAAACTAAAAGGAGAGAGGTTATAAATAATGTTCTAAGCGTCTACCAGACGCATATTTCCCATATATCCTATTACTCTTATAAAGTTTAAACAATTACGACCAGTAGGCTCATAAATCTCACGCAGTTTATAAAACATTTCGATGAATTGATGACGTCGTATATTTGTTTCCACTGATAACCTTGAGATATCCCCGCCATATTCGACAGGAAGCGAAAATAAGAAATTAAGATTTTTGTTGTAGATTTATAGAAACAGAACGGAGGAAGAGAATACTATAAAATTAACTGTTAAAGATTTCCCCTCTTCTTTACAAAATCGGTTCAAATTTGGCTTTAGACATCGTATTATTGATTTTATTGCACAATTTTTGCAGTAAAAATGGATGCAGAATTGCTTTTTTGCATATTCGAATCGAACGCACTTTATTTTTGATTTAATATATTACGGCATCAAACGTTTAATGCTCAAACTACGTTAATAAACCAAAATGGGTGCACTAATTAATTGAATTATATGTCTTAATTGGGCAGTCATTAGTGGGCCAAGGCCTGCTGTGCCCATTTCAGTTTAAGTGACCAAGGGTTCTGGGTGCTAGGCATATGTCCCGGTTAGGTGGTCAACCTCACTCGGAACCCCCAGTGTTTAGTTACCAAGCATGCTTGGTCCTCATTTTATCGACCCTCTTAAGGGATGAAAGAATGAGTCAACCTCTTGGCGACGTCATGCCCTAACGATTTAAAAATGGCGCAATTTGTTGGCCTTTGTTTAGTTTAGTTTGAATTATCGTCGCACTACAGCTACACGAGGGCTATTGGCGATGAGCGTCGTATTTTAGAACCGCAGTCAAGTGACGAGCCGATACCTGAGTAGGCACCCAACGCAACCGTTAAGGGCGACATCGTACGCAGCGTTAGGACTTTGAAGGATATTTAACGTGCACTCCCTCCACACTGGGTATTATTCATCGGATATTTTTGGCTGCACGGGCCGTTTATAGATCGGCAGTTATTTTGGCGATGCCCAGACCCGAACCTGGGACCTTCCGCATGCTAGGCGAATGCCTAACTGACTGGGCTCCCCATAGTCGCCTTTTTTTGTAATACGCATATATAATTTTCAGAGGCGTAGCGTGCCTTGGCGGGGCCCCGTATAAAAATTTGTTTGGGGGCCCTTAGGAAGGGTAAAGTTTTCTCACAAAAGAAAAAAATGCATAAAATTAAAAGAAATATTTATTCATCATAGTTAACTGTCACTTTTTCACGAAAATTTTACAAACAATTCAAATTAACTATATACCCTCCTTGCCTTTTTTTCGGCAAACTGATTTTCTAATTCATTTATAGCTGATGATGACTTTAGTTTTTCTGTTTCTGCCTCTATGAACAATATAGTGACAGGTCGGATAGGCGTTTCTGTCCCATCGAAATTCTTAGGTAATTTTTTATCAGTTTTAATTTTGAAAAACTTCTTTCAGCAGTTGTGGTTGTGTAACTGGAAGGGTCAAGAATAAAAAGCATGCTGTTATTACCTCGGGAAAACCGGATGCAAGACTATTGAATTTTATCAGCAATAATTCAATCAGTTCCTTAATGGAATGAATTTTTTGAATTTCAGATTTAGGCATGTTTTTAGAGCCTTTAATTGGTCATAAAGATTAACTGAGATGTCTTTACTGTATTATTTAGCCGACAGTTTTCCGGAAGCGTTTAATATCTCTTCGTTTGAAGAAGACAGGAGTTTTTCCGGTTGTAAATATTTCGAACATACTCAGGTCGCAACGGCCGACCCGGCGGCGCAACGGTTAGAGAGCTAGCCTTTGGAGCCTCTGGGTTCGGGTTCGAATCCCGGTAAGGCATGGATGTTTGTGTTTGTCGAGTATATGCGGAGTACGTGCTCGTTAAATCTGTTGGGTCCGAAAGTCCTGTGGGCGGTCATTGCGCAGTTTCCCACGGGTACAGGTCCCTGGAGACTATTTCCCTCCCCTTCAGGGACATGTCTAAATTGTGGAGGTGGCGATAGATGGCAGCATCTGTCATATATGTGTGTGTATGTCGTGTCCGTCCTTCTTGACGATGGTTTATAAGCGGGTCTCTGTGACCAAGCACAAAAGCCTGAAAATATATGTCTAAAAAACCTACCTTCTACCTTCAGGTCGCAACGGCTCTGAAATCTTTGTTTAGTTTGAGAAATTAATATATCTAAACAGCAATAGTATACATTGACTCTTTGAAATAGGATTCTGGGTCTGAAATTCTCTTATCTTGTGATAACTCATAAAATAAAAAAAAACGCTTCGTTATCTTTTGCCTTTTGTTCTTAAAAACAGTTTTTACCCTCCACTGTTTTGCTAAATCTTTGGACTCATTTAGCAAACTATTGAATGAATTTTGATTCCATAATTCGCACAGTCTATTCAAAAGATTACTTAATAATACCTGCCAACATTCCTCTAAGCTCTGTCCGTAGTCCCTTCAGCGGGGGCAGGCGATTGTTTACTAATCACTCAAAAATAATTGATTACCGGTTATTTTTCTTTTAAATCGGCCGATTCACGATGGAAGAAAAATCAAGCGCCAAAGTTGGTCATTTAGTGGGAAATTTGTTTGAAACACGTAAAAAAATATGATTTCACTCCAAACCTTTAAAACTTATATTGCATTAAAAAATTATTGTTTTGTTAATTCGTGGTTTACGAGCACTTCAGTTCTATTTTAAGTTAAACAGCAACCTCTATATTTTGTGTATGGCAAACGTTAAATAAATTGTCTTTTGTTTTTCAATTAAAAACACAATAACATTCCCTCAGCAACAACAAAAAATCCTATGTAGTGATGAAGACACAGGCCATCGTAATTTTGGAAACAACAAAGAACCTGAAATTTGGTTGACTGATCTGTCCTGAACTAAAACTAAGAAAGAAATTGAACCCTGATCCTATGCCGATTACACTGCCAACTAGTAGATATTACGAGGATTTATGATTGGTTGATCGATTTTTTCAGAAAAAAACTTTAAAAAAAAAAAATTCTGCTACGATTACGTCTCTAACTAACAAATATTACTAGGTGCTGAGGCTGATGGTTGACAAATCTGATCATAGCTAGAACTATAAAAGGAACACCAACTTACTGCGAATCCGACTCTATAACAATCATTACTTAGGCGCTGATGCTGGTTGACAAATTTGATCTGATCATAACTAGAACTATAAGAAGCAGGCGCGCAGCCAGGGGAGGGGCTCGAGCCCCACCCCTGACTGCGACAAAGTGCCCTTCCATCCAAATTAATTTTCTCACATTTGTGTAATTCTAAAATAAATGAAATCGAAAAAATATATTTTAATGCAAAAAAAGCTAATTTGCACAATTTTCTTGCAAAACGAAACCATAAACGTTGCTTATAATCACTTTCCAAAATTAATCATTTGATACGGATTATTATGCTAACGACTGACTAAACGGACGAACAGCTTTAAAAAGTTGCTTTTGCCTGTGTTTCTAGGCTTCTACAACTGAAGTCTGGCATTATAGCCCTCGTGTAGCTCTAGTGAGACGATAATTCAAACTAAACTAAACAAATTCGGCATTAATCTCAATTCACAGGAAGGAAGGTTGACATTGGAAAAAAAATACTAATAGATAAACTTGCACTAAGGGCAAAAATAAAGGGGACTGAATTTTGTAATTTGATAATTAATCACAAGAGTTTGTGTAGTGCTACTTATTGGTATATCAATCATTATTTGTGAATTTTGATAAACCAGCAAAGATGTTACTTGTATCACATCCATTTCTATTTTGAACCCCACAAAATAAATCACTTTCAGGAAAAATATTTCTTTTGAATCATCAGTGATCGTTAAATAATAATAAAAAGAAAAGAAGAACAAGAACTGTATATCTTTTATAAATGATTTAATTTGAAACTTGAAACATGCTTTTGAATTTAAATGTATCTTTTTGGACGAGGGTTTGTTTGGCAACTTTTGAAAAGAAAATTAAAAAATATTTTAAAATGTTGCTCTATCCGCTTTTGGAATTCATTCGATTTCTAGGTAGATGAATGAATTTTTTAGCTAACATAACTTATAGACATAGTTTTAAAAAATCGCCATTAAAAATTTCATAATCGTATGTCGAAAACGACATTAGATATCAGAGATTTGTTGAAAACATTTTACTACTTTTCACTCATTTCCACAATTTTTTTTTTGGTTTCGAATATTTTCTCGGGGTTCCAATTCCAATGAAAGAACTATTTTCGTGCCAATTTTCAGAATTTCAGTAATTTTAGTTACCTCTGGGAATTCTTTTTTGAAACCACTAACTTTCTTAAGCGTTTTTCCCAGCAGTTAAGTTTGTAAAACATTACTGTAAATTTAGTATATTTACAAGTATTTCAAAACTGGCATTTTGGAAACTTAACATTTCAAAATTTCCCGAACCCTTCTCAGATCCTGGGTGTAATCCAGACCCTCAAGAATTTGTGTAAAAGTGCCCTTCTGAAGTTAAGCCCCCTCCTTCAAAAAATCCTGGCTGCGCGTCTGATAAGAAGAACACTAACCTACTGCGATTACGCGGCTACTTAGCAAATGTTACTAGTCGTCATGGGCAGGTTAAGTTTTCTTTCCGCAAGAATATTTTTAAAAAAATGTTGATAAAATATTTGGATTAAAAAAAACGTGAAAAAAAGAAATTGCTTTTTTTTTTACTTTTGTCATTTGTGAAAAAAAAAATGGGAAAGTTTTTATTAATTTTTGCTTGCACACGTTGGGGGCCCCCGTGGTCCGGGGGCCCCGTATAATTGATACGGCATATACGGCGGTAGCTACGCCTCTGGTCCATATAAATTAATGGAATTTAAAAAAAAACACCTCAAAACAGGGTGGGATATTCGTAGGGTTAAAGTTAGTTAATACTTAAAGTCACAATCTTCAATTTTAATGAAACAACACCACATAAAATATGATTAAGTGATACTTTTTAAAACGTTAATTTTTTTTAATATTTCATTTATTATAATTTTTAATAATATTAACTGATTGATGAAAAACCTTCAAAAACCGGCGATTCATGAACCTTTCAAAATCGGTAAATCGAAAATTTTTGAAAATTAATTATTAACAAAATCTCAAAGATCGGTAAATCCCGAATTTCAGGAAGTCCGGAAAATTGCAGATTCTCAGAAGTCGTTAAATTCCGATCCTTTTTAAATCATATACATGGTAATATATACAAATTTGAATAATTATTTAAAAATAGTATGAACTAATTGAAGCATTTATTAATTAGTTCACGCAATAAATATAAAATACGTTTCTTGATATCATAGGCCGAAATCCCCCCTTCTATTTGCAGTTGAGCCACGAGTCAGCCCCCTCCCCCCCCCCCCCCCCCTTGATGCTGATGTTCTAGATCCACCTATGATCGTTAACATTTGACATAAATATTTAAATCAAATTCTATTAATCTGTTACCAATTTCATTTATTTTTCAAAACAGTCAAAAGTAAACGCTTTTTCCAATTAATAATCACATCGCAAAGTGAATCTTTCAAAACTGTTTCATGCACGTCGATAAGTTATATATGCCGTTCCTTGCACTTTATTCTGGATTTCGATTTATGCAAAGCACATACAAAATTGGAATTTTAAACTAGGTGTAGTTTTCGGAAGTTTATAACTTAACATACTGTTGCAAAAAAAATACCCTCCGAAACATGCATGAAATCAATTTTTCCCACTTGTCAAACAGATATTATTTTAGTAGCGTAATACCATTATTTTTAATGGACATTACTAAACATTAACGTAACAAAACAAAAAAGAAACATTTTGATCTGACTATAAATTAAATAAAAAACAAAATTCCATCCTTAAAAATACAAATGGGAAGTGAAAAACAAAACAGTTTTTGCTTATTCAATAAGAAAAACATCGAATCAAAGTCTACCTAAGACTGTTCAATACCCGTATCAGTAACTCCTATGAAGAGTTTCCTGTTTCTACTGCTTAACTGAAAATTTCCCCAAGTTTCCCCTTTAACCGAGCAGTTGCTATATAATACTATTTATCGCTCTTTTACTTGGCGCCATTTCCTCCTTGGCTCTTACCTTGGCGCCAAACGGCCACTCTGCGGAACCGCAGCCTTCCATACGTTGTCTTAGTTTGTGTTCGTTAACCCTAAAACTGAAATCAAACAGCTTCTGGATGTGTGCATTGTTAGTTAAGCATCCCTACTTTTTTATTATTGGGCATGGTTGTATGAAAAAGTTATTTATCGCTCTTTAACAAACTCGAAAAATTTCGTATCTTGTCGACGGTCTGGCGACTAGGATATTTTCTTAGATTTACACAATTTGTTTTAAAATTGTTTATTATAGTTTAAAACATTTATTTGAAATGTTTGATACCATCATACATAAAAGTATAAAACAATTAATACCAATAAATTCAAGTCTTTTTTTATAATCTAATCACTACAACTAAAAGTAAATGCTAATCAGTTGCAAAAGTTCATAAGGTAATAAGAATAACGATATTAATATGAATTGAAAACATAAAAAAAGAAATAATACCCTCTAATAAAATAGATACAAAGTCAATACGAACGAAAGTGCTTCAGAAAACAAATAACAATCATTACAAGAAGCCGTGTTTGTTGAATCACATTGCTGGATTCTTGCTGCTGCTTCTATCTAGATATCGCAATACATTACGCTAATAATTTGCGCATTGAACCGCGGGCGGGTTCCTTTCTTTCCATTGCTCTGAAAAATTAAAAACTTATAAAAATTCGTTCTGTTTTGTAACTTTTATCTTTCTTGTCTATGTATGTTTGTTTATGCAAGTTACCTGGGTTGAACCTTTTCATGTATTTGCTTCACCAAAAGGTCTTATCTACGCGTTTAGGTTTTTTTAGCCTGCCATACCGGAGAGATTGACGCCTTTGGCGTCAGCGTTCTCCAAAAGTGTTAAACTTGTGTTGTGGGTGTACTTTTTCTCTGTGTGTGACTTGTGAGTAAAAATTCTGTATGGGTCTGCCTTACTTGGCGGAGGATCAAGCGCACAAGCTGGAAAATACATGTACCAAAATACACTGCGATGCAAAAGTTTAGACAATGACTTCATTTAGCTGTAAAATTTAGAATTATGATAGTAGAGTTACAAAAACCTCCTAAACATATTAAAAAAGTATTTTGAAATGCTATAATTGAAACATAATTGTTTGATTTGCTACAACAATTTTTTTTCATAAAATAAAAATTTGTATGATGCAAAAGTTTAGACACATAATACGAGATTAGACTAATTTAAAGTAGATAATGGCCTAATTTTGCATTTTTATTGATGAGTTGTATTTTTTTATATGATAAATTAAAAAAAAACACCATATCCGGTAAACTAAACAGAATATTGGTTCAATTTTACAGCAAAAAGACAATATAGCCAATCTTTATTCAATTCATATTTATTTGCTTCAATTGTACAATTTAACATCTCTAAATACGAACCTAATGCCAACCAGCCCATCACCTTAAAGTTTTGAAACGAATTCGTGGATTTAGAGACATGTATCGACCGATTTTCTAGATAAAAAGTGCAGTCTTTCCCATATAAAATCACAAAATAGCGACATATTATTCTTTTTTGCACTTTAGTACAATGTAGAGATAGTCACCTCTTCAGAAACGACAAAAAAGCACACCTAAAGAGGGACTGTCAGTCCCATAGAGCTAATGCATTAGTTTTGAAATCAGAACTTTTGCAAAAGAATTGTTTTGCCATGTTATCCCATTTTCACCAGGTATGGGAATCATCATAACATAAATTTAAAACAAAATTGAAAAGAAAATAACATCCGGTTATTTAATTATTAATTGATAAAGTTTTAAAATAGTGTCGCCATCTGCTGTAATTTTTGGCATTTTAAAACTTCAAAAATATATAATTTGCGGCGGACGTCACTAGCTCCGCCACAAAGAACACCTAACGACCACAACACGACACCTAACAAAGAAACCTAACGGCCAGAACACCAAACCACACCTAACGGCGTAAATTAAATAACTAGATAACATGTTCGTTTCAAATTTGTTTCATTTCGATGTTATGTTGATCCCATACCAGGGGAAAAGGGCTAACATGGCACAGCAATACTTCGGCGGAAGTTGTGATTCCAAAACTAACGCATTAGCTCTATGGGACTGACAGTCCCTCTTAAAAACGTTCCTCCTCGTTTTTGAGGGGGGAAAAAACGGTATTTTCAAAAGCTTAATTTTCAATATTCGGTTAAACTGAACGTGTTTAAATAGCACTAAAGAGACCGGTTAAATTGTAACCGGTTCAAAGAAACCGTTTTTTTCTTAAGGAATTTCAAACTTCAGTATATAAAAAAAACTTTCGTATTGGTGTGGAGTAAATTTACGTTGAAATAACCGACTTTTTTGGCGGTTTTTAAGAGGTGACTATCTCTGCATTGTACTAAAGTGAAAAAAAGAATAATATGGCGTAATTTTGTGATTTTATATGGGAAAGACTGCACTTTTCATCGAGAAATTCGTCCAATGCATGTCTCTAAATCTACGAATTGTGGACTGGTAGGTATTTGGTTCGTATTTAGAGATGTTAAATTGTACAATTGAAGCAAATATGAATTGAATAAAGATTTAAAGTGGCTACATTGTCTTTTTGGTGTAAAATTGAACCAATAATCTGTTTAGTTCACAGGATATGGTGTTTTTTAAAAAAATTATCATATAAAAAAAATACAATTCATCAATAACAAGAAGTTCATAAAGAACTAAAATAGCCTACTTTCCTGTTACTTAAATACTTACTGAAGTTCTAATCGGAAAAAAAACTAGGTTCCTAAAGTAAATACATATCATCAACAGCCGTTTCTACACTAGATTTATACACATTAGAAAAAAAATCGAAACACAGCACCCAGCTATAATTTAAACTTCGAAAAGCCAAAATCAACTATTTTCCTTAATATTCTTTCGCAAATTAATTAAATATTATTTATCATCTGCTCGTGATTTATTTGTAGTTCGAAGAATAATTAAATATTTATTAATAACAAAAGTAATGAAACTACTCCGAACTGCATTAAAAAATAAGAAATGTAAATTAAAACTAAGCATAATTGCATGCAAAAGTATGCCTTGTCGCTTTCTTGGTAGATAAATAATGAATAATCAAAGAATCAAATTGTGCTACATTTTATGACGTCATTCCAAACTGATTCATGAAAATATTATTTTGCTTCAAATATGTTTAAATAAATAAAGTTTCTCATGCCATTGTTGATTTAGCAACAGTGATTTAAATGACTCAAAATGGAATTTCAATGCTAATTCAATGGGAAATTCACCGAAAGATAGTAGATTTATGTCCGTCCGGACGTACAGACAGACAGACAAAAAGTATGAAAGTTGGGTATCTAAGGTCATAGCTTTATAACAAAAAAAGAATTTTTAAGATCCGAGGGATAGAACCGATTTTGGAAGAGGGATACGGACAGACAGACGGAAAGACAGACAGACATACGAACAGATAGACATCAACCGCATTTCAATACCTACAGCGATTTAAATGACTCAAAATTGAATTTCAATGCTAGTTCAATGGGAAATTCGCCGACAGATAGTAGATTTATGTCCGTCCGGACGTACAGACAGACGGATAAAAAGTATGAAAGTTGTGTATCTGAGGTCATAGCTTTCTAACAAAAAAATAATTTTTAAGAGCCGATGGATAGAACCGATTTTGGAAGGAGGGTACGGACAGACAGACAGACAGACGGAAAGACAGACAGACAGACAGATGGACATCAACCGCATTTCAATACCTACAGTGATTTAAATGACTCAAAATAGAATTTCAATGCTAATTCAATGGGAAATTCGCCGACAAATAGTAGATTTATGTCCGCCCGGACGTACAGACAGACGGACAAAAAGTATGAAAGTTGGGTATCTGAGGTCATAGCTTTCTAACAAAAAAAAAATTAAGATCCGATGGATAGAATCGATTTTGGAAGGGGGTACGGACAGACAGACAGACGGAAAGACAGACAGACATACGAACAGACAGACAGATGGACATCAACCGCATTTCAATACCTACAGTGATTTAAATGACTCAAAATTGAATTTCAATGCTAATTCAATGGGAAATTCGCCGGCAGATAGTAGATTTATGTCCGTCCGGACGTACAGACAGACGGACAAAAAGTATGAAAGTTGGGTATCTGAGGTCATAGCTTTCTAACAAAAAAAAGAATTTTTAACATCCGATGGATAGAACCGATTTTTGAAGGGGGGTACGGACAGACAGACAGACGACGGACATCGACCGCATGTCAATACCTACTTTTTCATTTTTTTAATTCTTTCGAATTAAAAAAAGAAAAGTGGGCTAAAAATGCGAAATTAGGCCATTATCTACTTTAAATTAGCATAATCTCGTATTTGTGTCTAAACTTTTGCATCATACAAATTTTTATTTTATGAAAAAAAATGTTCATAGCAAATACAAACAATTATGTTTCAATTATTTGAGTTCTTCAAAAACTGTTTTGAACAGTTTAGAGGTTTTTGTATACTCTAAAAATGACCAATTCTAAATTTAAGCTAAAAGAAATCAATTGTTCCGTATATTTTTCGCAATCAAGTGTAACCATCTTACCTCCAGCAATTACTTTGTTGTAGGATATGGTTACCAGCTTGAAAAAACCTTTTTTTTTATGCTGCAGATTCTTAGCCGCTTTTCTTTTTAATTTGAAAGAAAATAAACAATGAAGTCATTAAAGAACTAAAATAGCTCTACTTGTTCCTGTTCTAAATACTATGAAGTTCTAATCGTGGAAAAAAACTAGGTTCCTAAAGTAAATATCATCAACAGCCGTTTCTACACTAGATTTATACACATTAGAAAAAAAAAATCGAAACACAGCACCCAGCTATAATTTAAACTTCTAAAAGCCAAAATCAACTATTTTCCTTAATATTCGTTCGCAAATTAATTAAATATTATTTATCATCTGCTCGTGATTTATTTGTAGTTCGAAGAATAAATATTTATTAATAACAAAAGTAATGAAACTACTCCGAACTGCATTAAAAAACAAGAAATGTAAATTAAAACTAAGCATAATTGCATGCAAAAGTATGCCTTGCCGCTTTCTTGGTAGATAATTAATGAATAATCAAATAATCAAATTGTTCTACATTTTATGACGTCATTCCAAACTGATTCATGAAAATATTATTTTGCTTCAAATATGTTTAAATAAAGTTTCTCATGCCATTGTTGATTTAGCAACAGTGATTTAAATGACTCAAAATTGAATTTCAATGCTAATTCAATGGGAAATTCGCCGACAGATAGTAGATTTATGTCCGTCCGACGTACAGAAGACGGACACAAAAAGTATGAAAGTTGGGTATCTGAGGTCATAGCTTTCTAACAAAAAAAGAATTTTTAAGATCCGATGATTTGAACCGATTTTGGAAGGGGGTACAGGACAGACAGACAAACGGACAGACGGACAGACAGACGGACAGACATACGACAAGACTACGAACCAGACAGATGAGACACTCAACCGCATTTCAATACCTACAGTGATTTAAATGACTCAAAATTGAATTTCAATGCTAATTCAATGGGAAATTCGCCGACAGATAGTAGATTTATGTCCGTCCGGACGTACAGACAGACGGACAAAAAGTTGAAAGTTGGGTATCTGAGGTCATAGCTTTCTAACAAAAAAAGAATTTTTAAGATCCGATGATTAGAACCGATTTTGGAAGGGGGTACAGACAGACAAACGGACAGACAAAGCGGACAGACAGGCGGACAGACATACGAACAGACAGACATGGACAGACAGACAGATGGGACATCAACGCATTTCAATACCTACAGTGATTTAAATACTCAAAATTGAATTTCAATGCTAATTCAATGGGAAATTCGCCGACAGATAGTAGATTTATGTCCGTCCGGACGTACAGACAGAGGACAAAAAGTATGAAAGTTGGGGATCTGAGGTCATAGCTTTCTAACAAAAAAAGAATTTTTAAGATCCGATGATTAGAACCGATTTTGGAAGGGGGGTAAACAGACAGACAACGGACAACACGGACAGACAGACGGACAGACATACGAACAGACAGACATACGAACAGACAGACAGATGGACAGACAGACAGTATGGACATCACCGCATTTCAATACCTACAGTGATTTAAATGACTCAAAATTGAATTTCAATGCTAATTCAATGGGAAATTCGCCGACAGATAGTAGATTTATGTCCGTCCGGACGTACAGACAGACGGACAAAAAGTATGAAAGTTGGGTATCTGAGGTTATAGCTTTCTAACAAAAAAAGAATTTTTAAGATCCGATGATTAGAACCGATTTTGGAAGGGGGGTACGGACGGACAGACGACAGACGACAGACAGACCAGACGTGACAGACGGAAAATGATAGAATCAAACAATAGGTCAATTATGACAAATACGAGTCGGATTTTTTACTACTATGACATTACTTTTTCATTTTTGAATTTTCATCGCATGAATATAAAAAATAGAAAATGTATGGCTAAAAAATGAAAAAGTAGGTATTGACATGCGGTCGATGTCCGTCCGTACCCCCCTTCCAAAATCGGTTCTAATCATCGGATCTTAAAAATTCTTTTTTTGTTAGAAAGCTATGACCTCAGATACCCAACTTTCATACTTTTTGTCCGTCTGTCTGTACATCCGGACGGACATAAATCTACTATCTGTCGGCGAATTTCCCATTGAATTAGCATTGAAATTCAATTTTGAGTCATTTAAATCACTGTAGGTATTGAAATGCGGTTGATGTCCATCTGTCTGTCTGTTCGTATGTCTGTCCGTACCCCCCTTCCAAAATCGGTTCTAATCATCGGATCTTAAAAATTCTTTTTTTGTTAGAAAGCTATGACCTCAGATACCCAACTTTCATACTTTTTGTCCGTCTGTCTGTACATCCGGACGGACATAAATCTACTATCTGTCGGCGAATTTCCCATTGAATTAGCATTGAAATTCAATTTTGAGTCATTTAAATCACTGTTGCCAAATCAACAATGGCATGAGAAACTTTATTTAAACATATTTGAAGCAAAATAATATTTTCATGAATCAGTTTGGAATGACGTCATAAAATGTAGAACAATTTGATTCTTTGATTATTCATTAATTATCTACCAAGAAAGCGGCAAGGCATACTTTTGCATGCAATTATGCTTAGTTTTAATTTACATTTCTTGTTTTTTAATGCAGTTCGGAGTAGTTTCATTACTTTTGTTATTAATAAATATTTATTCTTCGAACTACAAATAAATCACGAGCAGATGATAAATAATATTTAATTAATTTGCGAACGAATATTAAGGAAAATAATTGATTTTGGCTTTTAGAAGTTTAAATTATAGCTGGGTGCTGTGTTTCGATTTTTTTTTTCTAATGTGTATAAATCTAGTGTAGAAACGGCTGTTGATGATATTTACTTTAGGAACCTAGTTTTTTTCCCGATTAGAACTTCAGTAAGTATTTAAGTAACAGGAAATTAGGCTATTTTAGTTCTTTATGAACTTCTTGTTCTGATTGAAAGTGAAGTTTCAAAATTAGGTTTCAGCTCCCTTTAATATGGCCAATTCGTCATTTCTATAGAAAGACACACGGCTAATTGAGCTCAGTTACAAGTCAAGTTGTGATAACAACAAGAGAAAAGCATACAGTATCACGTTTTAGGGTTATTAATTGCTAATTCATGGTCTTTTCTTTAAACATTGTGATTTTACCTAAATAAACACCCAATGCAACCGTTAAGGGCGACATACTACGCAGCGTTGGGACTTATTTACTGTGCATTTCCTCTAACCAGGTTTTAATCTTCAGAAATTTTTGACTGCACAGGCTGTTAAAAGGTGATAAGTTATTTTGGCGATGCCCGGACCCGAATCTGGGACCTTCCGCATGTAAGGCGAAGGGGGAATGAGCGCGCTGGACCGAGAGTCTCCAAAGCAAAGTGCATCAGTGTAAATCCAATGGTCAAAAAAGTATTTTCTCTGCCACATTTCCCCGGCTGTATTGAATATTTTTACAAACAGATTTTTATGTGATAAATGTAGCTGATTTACAGGTCCCGGCAATCCCACTGTTTGAAATCGGTTCGAATTTTTTTTTTTGATTTTTAATAAATAATTTTACAAAAAGTATTCAAAGCAATTTTTAGAAGTGGGATTATAGAGACCTGTAAATTATCTACATTAAAAAAAAAGTTTGTAAAAATATTCAATACAGCTGGAGAAATGTGGCAGAGAAAATATTTCTTCCCCATTGCATTAGCACTGAGGAACTTGAGTTTGGAGACCCAAGGCCCAACGTGCCCATTCCCCACTAACCAACTGGACTCCATAGACTTCTTAAATAATAATATTGGATAACGTTTTTTTAATGAATTTAAAAGAACAATAGTTTGGTTTTGTAAAATACAAATTAACAATAAAACCATTGTTCTATTTAATATGTAATTTTATTCACAAGTAAAATACTTAAATGCAGTTTATGATGTGTCTGTGGATTTCTTTCCTGTACATTTCTTGTGACTCTTAAGGTAATCCCTTCTGATAAAACCTTTTTTGCAAAACTCACAAACATAAGGCTTTTCCCCTGTGTGCCTGCGTAGATGCATCATGAGATTACTCTTCGAGGCAAACATTTGTTGACACACTGCACACTTATGAGCTTTCACCTTTGAATGAGTGACCATGTGCACTTTTAGATGACGAGCAGTTTTAAAGGCTTTTTCGCACAAGTCGCAGACAAAAGGTTTTTCGCCTGTATGAGTCCGTAGGTGTACATACAGTGATGGTTTAGTTTGAAAGGCTTTTTTGCACACAACACAAGCAAACCGTTTCTCGTTGTTGTGTACAAGTAGTTTATGTGTTCTCAAGTGAGTACTTTGTGTGAACTTTTTGTCGCAGTTATCGCAAGAGAATGGCCTCTCGTCGGTATGGGTGCGCACGTGGATTCTTAGACTGACCTTGTGAGCAAAGGTTTTACTACAGATTTGACACACAAATGGCCGCTCCTTAGTATGAATGCGGAGGTGGGAGTCAAGGTAGTCTTTTCTTGCAAAGCCTTTCTTGCAAAAGTCACAAACATGTACTTTGGGATGTACATGCTCACTGTGGGTGAGGAGGTGTGATTTAAGTGAACTCTTACATGCAAATGCTTTTCCACACAAGTTGCACACATGCGGTTTCAAACCAGTATGAAGAGAAAGATGGCTGGTAAGACTGTTTTTATGACGAAATCCTTTCTTGCAAATTTTGCATACGTGGGACTTGGGAGCACCGTGTGTTAAAAGGTGAGTTCGTAGATTCGATTTTTGAGAGCAGGCTTTGTGGCATATATGACATACATGGGGTTTCTCTCCTGTATGAGTAAGGATGTGCAAGTTAAGGTAATGTTTTTTTGAAAACGACTTATTACAAGTGTCACACAAAAATGTCTTTGTACTTGCATTTGTATTCCTTTTTTTGTGGATGCGAATTCTGTGTAGGAGAAGTCCTTTTTCAGTTTTAAATGTCTTATTACAGTCAGTGCAGTCATAACTATGATTTGAATTGGAGGCTACTTCATCTTTAATTCGGGTATTTTTATATTTTATTTTGCATTCCATGATCAACTATTGCGATAGATGTATTTGTTATAGATGACTTGAAATGTCTTCTGCTTAGAACTAGCTAAAACTTCTAAGAATTATACCTGAAAGACAATAAATAATTTTAATATAAAGTGCAATTATCAAAAAACTTTCCAAAGCTATTTCGTTAAATACTGTTGATAATTTATGTATCTATCGATACATAAAGGAAGACATCCTTACTAAAGACATCAATACCCAGCCAAAACTATTGGAGGTATAGATTTTAAACTTTAGGTGTTCATTCTTTTTGCACTAAAGGCGTCATATAAGAAGAAATTTTGCAAAATTCGAGCAAAGACGGATGTAGGAGGGCAAAACGTGAGCCGATTTCTCCATAGGAATAGCAATGTGAATTGTTATGAACTTTTAATTTATACCTTCTGTTTCATAATTTGAAAGAAATTACAGAGCGTTCAGCGCGCGCTAAAATCAAAGTATAAATACGTAAAAGCAAGTAATTTTAATTTGTTGGATTGGTATTTGAATATTATTTATTGATTTAAAATCTGTTTTAGTTTTTGGTTATATTGGATCAGATTTCTTCAACTCGATTCAAAGTATATTTCCACATTAAATTTAATTGATGTTTACAAATGGTAAAGAAATAATGATATGGATGAATATTTCAGCGTAAATAAAGAGTTTGTACTTTTCTAACCATACAAGATGATGCATGTATGTTTTTTTTGTCATATGTACAGTACATACTTGATGCCTGCGGAAGTCCCAGAATTAATATTGAGCCATGTTGTAGAGAATTGGGTAATATTTGCTACAATGTCTCATGGAGTCATTCCATGCCTATTTACCTAATGAGGGTTGCATGACTGACTCAGGTTTTCTTTTAAATTTGGTAAACAGAGGTAAAATTGGTACATTGGTGTTAAATTTGGTACACATGATTGATGATATAGAAATGAAAAAGTCCAAATTTTTAGCTACCCGCACTTATTAATTATGGATATACAGGTCCTCGAATTTTGTCCACCCCCTCAAAATACCAAAAATTTTACATTTTATTTTAAAAAAATTATACTAGTGCAATATGAAAGTATTTGGTATCTATGGAAACTAGTTGTTTGAGGCATTCAGAAAAAAATATTATAGTAATGCCTATAATGAAAATTGTTAAGGTACAGTGCTCCGATTCTGGCAAAATTGAGACCTCAATTCCAAAAAAAGGAAACCAAAGGGTTTTTCACTTTCTGGTACAGTACAAGTGTTTACTATAAATTGGTACATAATAAATTATTAAGGTTTCTCACTCCTTCTTGGAAATATTTAACCTTAAAGACAAGCCATAGGGCAAAATCATGCAATTTTGGCCATATTGGAAGCCATTTTTCTCATAAAGGAAGAGCACTAGAAACTTTTTAATTGTTTTTAAATAATCTACTGAATTGTTAAGTATTCAAAGAAATTTTTTTAAATTCTGGTTTATTTTTTTCAAAAAAAAGATATCCTGCTGATTACCTATGCATGTTGGGGCTGGGGAACCCTAGTCGGTTAGGCGTACGCCTTGCATGCGGAAGGTCCCAGGTTCAGGTCCGGGCATTGCCACAATTACTGCCGACCTATAAACGGCCTGTGCAGCCAAAAAATGCCCGACAAATAATACCCGGTGTAGAGGGAGTGCACGTTAAATATGCTCTAAAGTCCCAGCGATGCGTACGATGTCACCCTTAACGGTTGGGTGCCTACACAGGTGTTGGTTGTGGTTCTAAAATACGACGGCCGTCACCAATAGCCCTGGTGTAGCTCTAGTGCGACAATAATTCAAACTAAAAACCTATGCATGTTTTCCGCGAATACCATATGCTTTTTGCTCCCCCTTTCACAAACATTAATAAAATAAAGACGTTAAAAAAAATAGAACCTATTGAGAACTATATAAATATTGATTAAAAACATTTGTTATTATATTTTATTTACCCTCTGAATATTATTTAATTACGTTTAGAAATAGTGTTATTATGTGAACAAAGGAAAAACATTATGTTTTTTATGATGTTCTGGTTTTCTTTTTTTTTTAAATTCTCTCTATTTTCTTATTGATTTATGATTCACTATTTTTTACATTGTTGATCATGAAACTAACTGTTAAATTCTAAATATTTTTGTTAAAAATCACTTCGATCAATAATGCCATACTATTAGTTAATGATATTTTCCATTTTTTCCCGGGTCTTTTTGGTGGATATTTTCTGTCTCGGTATTATATTTGGTAAGTATTTGATATCATTTCAAGATGGCAACAGACTTGGATAACGCCAAGTTTGTTGTCACTTTGACTTGTCGCCAAACCGAGCGCTGATGTATACTTTAACCTTTAAAATTATTTCCTATGATTTTAAGATTTTTTTTTAATGCTTGATACCATCAGACATAAAAGTAATAATGCAACTAATAAAAATAAATTCAAGTCCTTAAAAATGACTATAACGCAAAGTAATGCTAATCAGTTGCAAAAGTTCACAGGGTAATAAGAATAACGATATCAATATGACTAAAAAACATATAAAAGAAATAAGACCTTTTAATAAAATAGCTATATAGCTTTTTTTATATCACTCACCATGTGTTGTTGATTGTTGAATCAGATTGCTGGATTCTTGCTGCTGATACTCTCTTAAAAGTTACAGATGTTACACCAAAGGATAAAATAAAAAATTTGTATGATGCAAAAATTTAGACACAAATACGAGATTATGATAATTTACGGTAGATACCGGACTAATTACCTATTTTTATTGATGAAGTGTATTTTTTTCATATGATAAATTAAAAAAAAAAAACACGATATCCGGTGAACTAAACAGATTGATTGAGTTTCGGGTTGAGATATGTGCTCGCTCTAAGGCTGCTTTACCTCATTCATCTAGGAGGCAGAGAAATTTGTCTTGTTAACTGTTCAGCATGAACTCGAGTAAAATTTCGTAAAGGATGAAACTTTAAAAATAGATTCTTCAGAAAAATAGAAGCTTGTTAGATTAAAGTCAGCAGAGTAAAGTTTTAAAAACAGCGTGAACTTCACACCATAGATTTAGAAAGAGTAGCAGATCTGCCCCTAGGGGAAAAGGTGAAGCCACTTTTCCACCAGTATCCCATAAGGCAGTTCGCAAGCCAAAACATCCCGCTGGCCCATGGCGTGCCATAAGCCACCAGATGGCACCATGCGATAAATTCGACTAAAAAAATATATATATTAAATATTATTTAGTTAAAACTTTTTGTCAGTCTTGCTAGCATAAGTTTATCTCTGGATATGTTTTGATAATTTCTGGTAGATATGAGGTATTTATTCATAAAAGAAGCATTTTAAAAATGCAATTTTTATTGCATGTAACTCTTCGGCAAAAGTAGTTTTTTGCCGTCTAGTATCCCGTGATGCATTGCGAAAACGGTGAAAAGTGGATTCATCACACAATCGCGGGATTTGTATTGCGTTGTACGGGGATTGCGCAATCGATGGCATATCCTCTGAAATAACGATTGGTTGATTGAGTTTGGGTTGAGACAAAAATCCAACTGAACACTTGAAAAAGAGGGCGGAAGCTTCAGGGGTGTTTTTAGGGCTATATATTTAACCATTTCTAAGAAGAAATTATTTTCTGGATCATGATGCAATGAAGATGTAATAAAAAAAGGAGTGTCTTGATAAAATTATCAAGATGGCAAACTGAAACCATTCATTTTCTGATGGGACTTGGAAAATATGTAGTCATTTCTAAGAAGAAATTATTTTCTTGATCCTGATGCAAAGATGTAATAAAAAAGACGTTTTCTCTTGGCTGATAAAAGAAGCTTTGTAGATCTTCCACATTTAGCGTATCTCGACATAGCGAAGCTGAAGACAAGTCGAAATAAAACTCGATGCAACACTTACGATATACGAACTACAATCTGCAAAGATTTCTCGTTTTTCTAAACTGTCCTTCTCGGCCGAACAATTAGAAATAGGCACAAGTCAACTGCACTCCCCATCGGTATAACAATGGTCAACTCCACTGGTAGGAGGAGTCGAAGGGGGGGAATGATTGATGACAATTTCGAAAATCCAGAGTTCGAAACCTCACTTGAAACATCTTGGGGAGAATGCTATGGCACTGCTGAAAAGAACAGCTCGTTCTTTTTATTCGTTCTTCACTTAAACAGTATCCGCATGTGTTTTTAAGCTCCATTTTAAGATGACAAAAGGAAGTATCGAAGAAATTTTTAAATCTTGACTAGAAGAGCATTTGCCCTAATTTCTTCAAGTTGTACTTAGTTTGTCTCAGCTCCAAGAAACCAATAACATTCGAACCCCGTTAACGCGAACTCGCTTAACACGAAGTTTTGCTTAAGATGAACTGAACTTGAACTCCCCGGCCTATAAACTCTTAACGTGAAATCACTTTAGGAGAAATTACGCTTAACCCGAACAAAAAATTCAGAATTTGACTATTTTCTTTTTTTTTCTTCCTCAAAGTTTCGAAGATCAAATAAAACAAAACATTTACGTCATAAAAAACGGATGTGTTCTTCTACAGAGGTCAAAGCTAAAGAACATATGAAATTAGAAGTGGTTTGCATTTAAACTTATTGATTTTTATTCACAATGAATCGAAAGCAGCAGTATATTTCTTTAGAAACGAAACAAAAAAAATTAATGATATTGTTGATAAATGTTTTTTTTTTAAATAAAGCGGAAATTGCGTCTAAATATGGTCTAGCTAAAAGTACCATTTTAACGAATTTAAATGAGCATTCTTAATTGCTGTTTCTCAAAAAGTGTTCCTAATTTTCTCTAGTATGTTCTACTCCGAATGAACATTATTAATTGAATTACTAATAGTATACATGTATTATTAGTGTATTACATTATAAAATTAGAATAATTTTTCAACGTAACTTTTTAAAAAACTATTCACTGGTTCAATGCGAAAAAATTCTTGACGGTTAACATGAAATTAGGTTAACACGAAATGATTCGGTTCTCCCTTCGGGTTCGACTTTAACGAGGTTTGACTACTAGATCTTTCAAACAATGAATTCTATTTGTAATCGATATTTCCTCAAAGTCAACAAATTCTAGATGTCGTACCAAAAATAAAATGTTATTTTTCCGCAATGTAACGCTAAAAAATTTACTATAATAAAATAACCTAGCAACTATATTTTATAGTAGAAATATATTTTTTACACAGAACATATGCAGTAAATCTCGAATTAACCATCATTTTAACAGTCGTTTAGTCAAGCTTTAGGAGTTCAAATGAGAAAAAAATGAAAACGGCTATACGATGCTGTTCGGACTAACCAAAAATCATATTATTGGAAATATGTTGCTAAATATCTAAAAAAAATTCGAAGAGAAATTTAAAAAAAACATTTTCACTTTTTTAGGCTTTACCCCGAAAACTAGTACCTAAACCTTTATTACAATTTTCCATAAAAACGACATTAAAATTAACTAATTATACAATTGGCACAATTTAATGAAATTTTAAAGAATTAAATTTTAATTTGGTTATTTCAGATGACGTAATGATCCAGTTTTCATACTTGCCTTCTGCGATTTTTTAGGTAGTTTCGGTTTCACTCTCAATTTCAGCAGATCAGATTTCTCAAAAACAGCAGATATTTAGCATTTGTGATAATTTGTATTTTTTAGTGTTTAGATAAAACTATTCAACAGATTACTGTACAATAAATTACACAACGTAAAATGAACAATAAAAGAATAAATATGACAAAACGAACTATAAGAGAAAGTAAAAATCAAAAGAAATCGCTATAAAAACATCCAATTTATTTAGTATTTCAAATAATTCTTATGTTAAATAAAAAAAATTAGATCAAATTATCACCAAAACAAATGTAATTGCAGAAGGTTCAAGAATGAAAACAATACTACTGGAACTGTTGCAACACCAAAACAACAAAAAATATTAATTTTAAAGGCGAAATAAAAAATACTTTGCTGACATTCCGCGAACGTTAGTTAATTTACTATACATATCCTAAAACTAAGGTTTTGAACTATATACGATCGGAGGTAGTCAACACCAAACTCAAACATTGAAGGAACACAATTGAATCTTGTAGAAGCATTTTAATTTTATTAAGTTTAACGAGGCAGTTGCAATTATCAATCAATTAGAGATTTTCATAGAATTACAAATATAATTAATATCTAGCAAATTAATGAGTCTTATAGTTTCCATTTGGGCAACCAGCCCCTCTTTCTACCTCCGCATCGTTCAAAGTTTAAATTCGTTCTCTAGGCGTCCGCACAATCCAGTCTTGGCGCGGGCATTTCGAGTTCACAATTGGCGCGCTCTGCGCCCACTTGGCGACGAATCGTACACGTCCCTCCTGAAAAAGCGCATACGTCACCTTAGTGACTATGCCGCTAAAAAGTCAAATGTTCAGTTCAGTCACGTATAATATGAAAGTAAAGAAGGAAAGTGAGAGCTCAAAATTTTAAAAAGACACATCTAAGACACTATAGACTATGCATGTACAGTGAACACCCTCTTAACCGGCTTAAATGGGACCGAGGGTAAGCCGGTTAAACGAAAATCCGGTTAAACCGGAGAAATTAAATAAATTGAAATTTAGATGTTTATTTGATTGCACTTTTGTTTATTGATGGTATATATTATCATTAGTATTTTACATTTTTCATGACATACCTTAAAAAACCGACTGCTCTCACCAACACCAAAAGACAAAGCATTGTCGACGTTTTCTAAACAATCCTTTTTTATGAAAACACTGTCTACCAGGTTGGATCTTAACAGTAATATTAGCTCTTTTTTAGAGTCAAACATATTTTAAAAAAAAGTGTTGATAAATCTTATTCAATGACGATCAGAAAGCAAAAGCAGGTCCCCCTACACACGAAGCAACTAAAAAACACATTTTCAAATTGAAACACAGCCAGCCCAGAGATACAACCACGCAAAAAAAAATTCTTTAAAGCGCAAAAAAAAGTAACAAAATAAATATATTTATTTCACTTTCTTTCTTATAATCCGTATCAAAGTTAATCGAATAAAGCCCGAAATCGCAGTTGGCCAATCACAGAAGAATTCCGGAAGATTGTCTGCGGATAACTTAATCCTGTGCTGGTGGATAGGGGCGACGATTTAAACCACCAACAAGCAGCTCGAGCACTAAAGCTGGATTAAGCTATCCGAGGTTGATCCCGTGGCTGGTGGATACGACCGTAACAGTCTGCAAATTGTACCACGTGCGGGCTCGACTCCCACCTTTTTTTTGGTGTACTTTCTTTCTGTGTGTCAGTAAAAATTCTGTTTGTGTGTCCGCTGATAAACCTTCACGAAGTTTATAAGTCTCTGATCAAGCACACACACAGTCAGGGAAGGGGCTCGAGCTCCCCCCCCCCCCCCTGACTGTGACAAAATGCCCTTTCGTCCAAATTCATTTGCCCAAATTTATGTAATTTTAAAAACTGACATCTTCAAAAATGTATTTTAATGCAAAAAAAGCCAAGTTGCACAATATTCTTGAAAAACGGAACCAAAAACGTTGCTCATAATCACTTTCCAAAATAAATTATTTGATACGGATTGCCATGCAAACGACTGACTAAACGGACAACAGCTTTAAAAAGTTGCCTTTGCCTTTTTCTAGGTTTCTACAACTGAAGTCTCTAGAACTTATTCAAGCTGTAGAACTAGTGAAAGATTTTAAACGTGTTTTTTAGACATATGCGAAAAGGCATTAGAACACTTCATCTATCTTTAAAAAGGAAGAAGCCCTTAGTTTAAAACACGATTTTTGAATCAATGTTCTCCGAATGGCCAAACGGCAAAAATTTAGGGAAATCCAATCTGCTGAAACTGCCGAATCATATTACAGAATATCTTTATTTATTCCGTTACATTGACCAAATAATAAGGTTTTGAACGTAGTATGTGTACTTCATCAAAATTTCAGTATTTACTTCCATATTACTGTAATATAAGGCTACTTTTGATGACATAAGTGGGGCTGTGAAATTTTATTCGAGTGATTTGAGCAGCGATTAATTAATTATTATGAATGAAGTTGATCTTTGGAAAAAAAGTGGGAAAGAATTTTCGAATCTCAAAAGTTAACATCAGCGATTGAAACTGTGTGTTCCTGGTATCATATCCATTTCTATTTTGAAACCCACAAAATAAATCACTTTGAGGCAAACAATTATATGTATTTATTTTGAATCATTAGTTATCGTTAAATAATAATAAAAATAAAAAGAAGAAACTGTTTATCTTTTATAAATTATTTAATTTGAAACTTGAAACATGCTTTTGAATTGAAATGTACCTTTTTGGACTAGGGTTTGTTTTTAACAATTAACGGAAATGGCAACGTGTAAAAAAATTAGTAATTTTCCTTTATCCCATAGCTTTTGGAATTCATTCGATTTTTAGGTAGATGAAAGAATTTTTAACTAACCTAACTTATCGACATATTTTTAAAGAATCGCTGTTAAAAATGTCATAATCGTATACGTCAAAACACGACACATATATATTAGAGAATTGTTTTAAAACATTTCACTCCTTTTCACCCCCTTTCACAAATTTGAATTTTTTTTTGTTGTGATAATTTCCCCTTGGAATCTAATTCCGGTGAAAGAACAATTTTTTGTGTCATTTTCAGAATTCCAGTAATTTTAGTTTCATTTGGGAATTTTTATCAGCCACTCACTGTCTTAAGCGTTTTTCCCAGCAGCCTAGTTTGTAAAACATGATTGTAAATTTAGTATATTTACATGTATTTCAAAAAAAGCATTTTGGAAGATCAACATTTAAAAAAATTTCCCGGACCCCCACACAAGGAATTCTGTAAAAGTGCCCTTCTGAAGTTCAGCCCCCTCCTTGAAAAAATCCTGGCTGCGCGCCTGCACACACATACCATAAAGCTTAAAATACATGTACCAACCTAACTAATAACCGGTTTGTTGTGGATTTGGTTTATCAGCAACAGCAAAAACCGGTTTTACAGCTGCAGATTTTTCTGGTTTTAAAAAGTATATCAATTCAGTTGTAGCTCCCTTCCCCATGGCCTATTCGGAATTTCTATGGGGAAGATGCACGGCCAACTAAGCTTAGTTAGTAGCCAAGTTGTGATAACAACACGGAACAAGCAGACAGTGTCAAGTTTTAACATTATTCATTGATATATCATGGTCCTTTGTTTTCATATTTTACCCATTGAGGTTTTACTTAAATAAACACGAAAACATTTCTTGAGCGAGTTAAACTCATACACTCTTAAAACAAACGAGCGGTTTTAACTCAGTCTGAGTTAATTTCCACTCCTTTCCGTGCCGAAAATGCACTTCACCTATAGGACTGGATTTCACTCTTTTTGCGGAGTGGGTAAAAGAAATAAAAGAAAACAATCTACGTCCTACACTCTTAAAACGAGCGGTTTTAACTCAGTCTGAGTTAATTTCCACTCCCTTCCGGTGCCGAAAATGCACTTCCCTTATAGGAGTGGATTTCACTCTTTTGTTTTAAGAGTGTAGTGCTTATTACTTGTTATAGTCCTTATGATTAGAATGCAAGTCTGCTTTCCCTACTCCCTCGTTTGGTTCTCCAGGAAACTAGTGAGGGGCGATCTTAACTTTTCCCCTTCGCCCTACTTGTTTTTGAAAAGCAGTTGCGATTAACCTCTCAGCAGAGCCTCAAGCAAGGTAGGTTTAGAACGCGACGTTCACCTCCTTTCTTAGAAAACCACACGAGGTGGTGGGGTTGCATTGTAATCGTACGAACTATAGTAGGAAAAAACTTAAAATACATATTTTGCCTAAAAATATTTTTGTAAAAGGCAAAAAAATAAAGGTTAACTATCCTTATTTGCAATTTTACAAAATATACAATGGAAACACAATAAAGATCTTCAATGTATTGCGGGCTTAGGTTTAAGAAGTATTTTGATTTAGTGCGTTAGCTAGTTTTACAACTTAAATAAAATAATAAATATAGTGGATAAAGTTTAAAAAAATAAATAAAGTTATGTCATGGATGTAAATTTATGGTTTCCTAGATTAATAATTCTCTCACTTATTTATTGTATAAATAAATTTGTTGTAAAATGAATTAAAAAAAAAACGGAAATGAGGTCACTCAACCAACATTAAAAAAAATCCGAAAATAGAGAATTATGAATGTGGGGTTCGTTACACTCGGCGTGAGTGAGTTATTAATTATCCTGCCAATAGGAATTTGTACGGGGGGAGGGAATTTTCGCCAAAACAGCTCAAATAATTACTTTGTCGCTTCAGCATTGGGATTGTAAGCAAGATGTTTCCGGAATCAAAACTGGGTCGATCTGTACTTCTTCAGGGGAGACACGGACAACTAAGGGCGCACATCTGACTTCTTTCACGAATCCAAAGTCCTGATATTCAAATAAGACAGAAGTTAAGACCGAGTAATTATTCTATTGCAGAACGGCTAGTGTGCAGGGAAGGATTTAGATTTTATGCGCCCCTAGGCCCGTGGTTTTTTGTCGCCCCCTCTTCACACCATCGTAAAGAAGGGAGAAATTTGACCTCAGAAAGGTCTTTGTGAAAATAATTTGTATTTTATTCTAATTCATCGTGAAGTGAAATTAATTAAATAAAATAAAAAAATAAATTAAATAAATAACGCGCTGTAGATACACACTGACAGCCAAGCGAAAGATTCGCCCGTCCAGCGTCACCTATACGAGGAAGGCGAATGGGACTTATATTCGTGGAGAGCATGTAGATGTAGACATGTATTGTCTATAACATTTTATGGAAATTTTCTGACAAAAAAAAATGCGGAATAATTTTGCACCCCTCATCATGGTGCGCCCCTAGGGCTATTGGTAAATCCAGCCCTGATTGTGTCAGTATATATCTGTTCATACACACATGAATTCGAAATAGTTTAATACTTCAAGGGTAAAGGACCTTGAAGGACAAGCAAATTTGTGTAAAAAGTCTAAACTTATTTCTTTAATTTTTTTTATATTTCTGAAGCAGATGATTACAAATGATGTTTTAAATCATTTAATTATTTCTAATAAAATTATAAATTTCACAAAATGAGTATTGCTGAAAAATCTGACTATGAGGTGAAGGTTTTATACATCTGTATTTCGACAAGGGTTAAATATACAATTAAAGCATATAATTCTCATAAAAGTATTCCTACAATCAGTAACTTGCACACACACTGTCACATTTATGTGTCATTGTTGTTGTTTCTAATCTCCCGTTTGTCTGACGAAGTCAGACAATATCAGTGAATCCGTTGACAAGAATGAAGTCTGACACCAGAAGTGGACAGTTGTAAATGTCTTCCCAGTCCAGTTCAAGGCAGTCCAAGATGTGCTGCTAGGTGATGCCTGTTCTTTTCGGCATTTAGGGCAAAGAGGAAAACTTTTGCCACCCCCAGAACATTTTTACATACATGTTTTAAAAAAATAGAACATTAGTAATTTAGTACTTTATAAAACTTTAACAACTTGCCAATTTATGAATTAATATTGTACTTTAAAAGTTGACACATAAGTTTTTATAACTTTTCAATAAATTGTTGATTTTTTTGGAAAATTAATCTACTTTTCCTAAAAAAAAACAGTTTTTAAATTAAAGACGTTTGAAAGAACAGCACACATTTTAACTAAGTCAAAACAAGAATGCAAATGAAAAAAAACATAGGCTTTGTTAAATAAAAATTAACAATCGAACCATCATTTCATTTAAAATGTATTTTTATTTAAAAATAAAGTTTATGATGTGTCTGTGGATTTCTTTCCTGTACATTTTTGCTTGTGATTCTTAAGGTAATCCCTTCTGATAAAATCTTTTTTGCAAAACTCACAAACATAAGGCTTTTCCCCTGTGTGTCTGCGTAGATGCATCATGAGACTACTCTTATGGGCAAACATTTGTCGACACACTGCACACTTATGAGCTTTCACCTTTGAGTGAGTGACCATGTGCACTTTTAGATGACGAGCAGTTTTGAAGGCTTTTTCGCACAAGTCACAGACAAAAGGTCTTTTGCCCGTATGTGTTTGTAGGTGTGCATTCAGTGATTGTTTAGTTTTAAAGGCTTTTTTGCATAGCTCACATACAGAATGTTTCTCATTGATATGCACATGTAGTTGATGCGTTCTCAAGTGAATACTTTGTGTGAACTTTTTGTCGCAGTTATCGCAAGAGAAAGGCCTCTCATTGGTATGGGTGCGCACGTGGATTCTTAGACTGACCTTGTGAGCAAAGGTTTTATACAGATTTGACACACAAATGGCCGCTCCTTAGTATGAATGCGGAGGTGGGAGTCAAGGTAGTCTTTTCTTGCAAAGCCTTTCTTGCAAAAGTCACAAACATGTACTTTGGGATGTACATGCTCACTGTGGGTGAAGAGGTGTGATTTAAGTGAACTCTTACATGCAAATGCTTTTTCACACACGTTGCACACATGTGGTTTCAAACCAGTATGAAGAGAAAGATGGCTGGTAAGACTGCTTTTATGATGATATCCCTTCTTGCAAATTTTGCATATGTGGGACTTGGGAGCACCGTGTGTTAAAAGGTGTGATCGTAGATTCGATTTTTGAGAGCAGGCTTTGTTGCATATATGACATACATAGGGTTTCTCTCCTGTATGAGTAAGGATGTGCAAGTTAAGGTAAGCTTTTTTTGAAAACGACTTATTACAAGTGTCACACAAAAACGTCTTTGTACTTGCATTTGCATTTCTTTTTTTGTGGATGCAAATTCTGTGTAGAAGAAGACCCTTTTCAGTTTTAAATGTCTTATCACAGTCAGTGCAGTCATAGTTATTATTTGAATCAGAGGTTTCATCAACCTTAATATGGGTATTTTTACATTTAATTTTTCCCTTCATGATCAATTATTGTGATAGATGTATTTGGTATAGATGACTTGAAATATCTTCTTTTTCTTAGAACTATCTTGGACTTCTGAGAAATATACCTGAAAGATAATACACAATTTTGATATGAAGTTACAGTGTAAATCGACTTGCTAACTTTCTTAAGCCTATTTGTTAAATCCCATTGATGATTTTTAAATATATTTCTCCTTCAAATCGACATTAGTCTTGAAAAGCTGAGGACTAGATCTTCACAGCCATAACTGGGCATGTTCAGTTAGGGCCGTGAACAATGTTAAAAATTAGACAAAAAAATTAGGAGCAATCTGTGCTTATCTGTACCAACTTAAAAAAAAAACTAAGGAGCAAATACACATTATCTAGGAGAATTTTTTAGAAAAATATTCTTTGAAAAAATGATAGTTTCATGTAATTTAACCACAACTCTTAAGTTGTCGTAGTTGCGCACATATTGTTTCACCACAGTTTTGCAAATTCAGGAGACCTGGAGTACCGATTTTATAAGGACCCCAATTTATAATGGCCAAGAGTTTTTGGTTTTTACAATTACCAGAGTGTAGCGATTTAAGAATCATACAAGAGAATTTCGACAAATTTAAGAATCATAGAAGAGAATTTAGAAAAATTTAAGATCATAGAAGATTCTTGATTTCAAGAGGATTTTTTTTGCCAAGATCAGAAGAATTTGGAAACAATCTCAAAAATTTATTTAGTGACATATATTTCAAACAATTCGGAAGGTATAGCAATCCTACGTTAAATTTTCAAGCTCGAAAAAAAGTCACCAATGAACAGATTGTCCATTATATCATAGGCTAATTCCATGTGACTGTAGTGTAAGGCACAATTTAAGAGGAGCTTACAAGCTTTTTAAATTTGAAAAATAAATCAAATGGAATAAAGCTTGTTACATAATTTTGTTCTAATAAGCGTAGATCAGCTATTCTACTTAAATTTTTTCATTTATTGTTAAAAGTTGTAGATAGATTCAATTTTTATACACATGACGTACACTACAGAAAGGTTAATTTTTCATGGAATTAGCCCATAGCTGGACCCAGCGAGGTATGTTTTATATTTACATTTTTTTTAAAAGTTACTTATTATGATTTTAGAAATTAATTTGAAATTCTTGATACTATCATACATAAAAGGACTAAAGCAACAAAACTTTTTAAAAAAGTTAAAAGAAATATTTTACTCTTAATAAATTGCTACAAACGCGCAATTTGAATCAAAAGGCTTCAGAAAACAATCAACAACAGTTCATAAACACTTAAGTGAGCAAAATTCCAACTAAACTATAATGTAGAAAACCAAAGACATGGAAAATCAAGTTGCAAAATTAGAGAGGGCATTTTTACCAAACCGGATATTGGTCTGCTAACGAGCGCCAAACTCAGTCGCCAAGGGCTTGGCGCGGAACTTACCGGTCGACCTTGAGGGCTGCCAGAGCTATCTCCGGAGTTGGACTGTCTAGAAGAGAACGCTATTTTTGTTTACCTTTACGCTGCTGCCCTCTAGTGCCGTCGTATATAAACACAATTTCTCAGATGGATGAAAAAATATTAAATAAGTTACGAATTTTAGTTTGAAAAATTTTCAAAAAATAAATATTCATAATTAATCAAATTAAAAATGAAATACTTTGGCAAATTTATTTAAGTTTTGGCCTTTTAGACCAAATTAAATAACTTAGTATTATACTTTTTTAATTAAAAAAACATTAAACGCATTTTAGAAAATATTCAACTGTATGAGACTTTTATCATGCATAAATTTACTGATAATTTTTTTTCCGTTTAGCGTGTTTCTTTAGTTACTACAAAAGACATTTCTATTATTAGGTACAATTACAATCTTTAATAATTGAGTACATAAGTTTTAAAATCTTATTTGGTTAACAAATAAATATTATGGAATATTATTAAATTAACAATCATAAATTTCAGCATTCTAAATACATAACATTTTAAGACTGAGCCATGCCGAGCCGAATTATGCGTTACTAAACTACAAATAATAGTTTCTTACCTTCTATCGTGCATCTTACTTGAAAACTAATATTAATGGTACAACTATTTAAAAAAAATGCCTCAGATCACAGCAATATTGATGAAACGCGATTATATATAAACGAAGTGTATCCATTGTGCACCCAGCTGACTACTGCCCGCGCGCGAGCTATCGTAGCCCGCCAAACCAGAAACCCCTTTGTTGCCACTTGTTAAGAATAAAAATTTCTAACCCGCAAATTAAAATGCTTTGTAAATAAATAAAAGTTAATTTCTATTTAATTAAAATTGTTAATAATATCGGCAGGTAAATTTTTTGTTTTTTAAATTGTATTTTATTTTTATAGTAATTGTATTTTTTTTTGTATGTTCATTAAAAAACCTATTTCGGCTTGGATTACATGTCCTCCCTATCCCCCCCCTCCCCCCCAACGCCAAACAAGTTTGCTCCCGCCTTTTTTTTTTCTTGGACGGGGTCCGCGGACACGAGGTGTTGACAGGGCGCGGGGGGGAAAGGGGAAAAGCTTTTTGGGAGTTTTAGGGTTGCTTTTTTGTCAGAAGTGGGGTGGAGGTGAACTGCGATAACAGCTCCCCTCCCCCCCTCCCATCCCCGCTATATAGTTGACTAGCAACCCCTAAATGCTATTTCGCTTGCCTTTGACCAAAGATGTTCTCGTTGTAATTTTTACTTTTTTTAGTTGTTGTTTGATGGTTTGACAGAGAGGTATTTGAATTGCACTAATACCGATTTTTTCGCGCATTGTTTAATGTTTCGATATTTGACTTTGTGAAAATGGCGCAAAAACTTATTACGAAGCTATTTAAATTGAGATTTTTCTAGTCAATTTACATAGAAATTATCACAGTTAATTGAACAGATCTTCTTTAATTTTTGATTTAGATGCCTACTGATGTCTTGTCTTAAATGTGAATAAAAAAAGAATTTTAATGTTGTCCTCTTCAATGTTTTTTAACAATTATTTGTTTTAAACAATTATTTATCAAAAATGTAAAAAAAATCGTTATTTTATACTTTATTTCGGGTGCCGAAAATAGCGCTCTCTGAAAATATCCCTTAATAATTTCGGCCCTTATATTTTCAGACCAAACCCCTTCAAAAAGTAAAATTATTAAGTATTTCCATAAAGTAATTCTGGCTTTCCCGTCGCTATCTATATATTTTTTCCTTTACGTACATTCAAATATATTCATCCTTATTAAGGGGACATGAATTTCTAGCTACAACTCAAAGTGCAGCAAACACCACTCTAGGATCACTGAACGTCCAAGTTAAGGGAGGAGTTGGATGTCAGCCTTTACAATAGACCAGTGACACGCCGGACACGCCCCACTTTGGTGTAAAACCCTCAATTATGTTCTGAACAAAATGAGGCCTGCTTTCACAATTGAAGAAGTCACCTTTGGGTTTAGTAGAGGATTGGAAAGGGTTTTTCGTGTGTATAGATAGCATTTGAGTCATGTAGAGTTTTTCATTAAAAATGTATTCAAAAGTTTTATAAAGAGTTCGAGGAAATTGTGCTTAGATAAAATATTTCTTAGGTAGGACTCAAACTGAAATTAATTGTGGCAAATAATTCAATTTCGTTATGATTTGTTTGTTAATAGTATTTTTAATCCGTAGACTATTAGGAAATCCAGTACCACAAAATATTCCTTCAGAAAAATGTCAAAATCAAACAGTATTTTAGAAGTAAAATTTAATGATTCATTAAAAATATGGCATTTAATATTTCTTTTATCATTAAAAACTACTATTTGCGAATTAATGTTGGAAATCCAAACGAATTTCGAATTTAAGTTATAATTAAAATAGCGATTCATTTACAAGGAAATATGAAATCTATCTTATCCCCCCCCCCCCCCCCATTTCTTTCAGGATTTGTTGCGTATACACCAAGAAAAAGAATTGTTTGTTTCTTTCGACAAAATTGTTTGATATAACAAAAATTGCTTTGATTTGACAAACATATTTTTTGAATAAAATATTTTTTTATAGCTTTTACTCTGCAGAAAACAGTAAAATAAAGAAAATAACATTTAAACTTTTAGCATAAAATTTATTAACTATATTTTGCATTTAAACTTATTTGGAGATAAGACCTTTTTAAATTATCTTTTAAAATTTTGGTTCTTGTTTTATGCCAGTCAGATCGGTGCTATTATTTTGATAATAAATAACATTAACTAATTAACTTAATATATAACATTAACTAATTGATAATAAATAACATTAACTAATTAACTTAATATTTTTTAATTTCGCATATCTAATATTTGTTATTATAAATAGCCGCTGCGTGCTTAGGTGGGTATGATCAAACTATTGGGCTAAGTATTTACCAATCACTTGAATGGTTATATAATTCATTGTAACCTTGCCCCAAATTTAAAAAAAAATTCATCAAAAAAACGTTGAACGTCTGTTCTTGGAATCCCACGTCTTTTTTTCGGTTTTTTTCTTTTTGCAAAGTCGCCGACTAAAATATAACTAATTTCTATATTTTCGTTACATCTTTTCACTAACGATTTACCTTTACCTCCATTCTGCTAAATTCGCTCCTGTGTTACGTTTTCTTTCTATTTTTTTTCGATAATAGGGGGCTCCGCCCCTTGCTCGCTATCGCTCGCCAACCCCCGGAATTGCTGCGCAATAAGTAAAGTAAAAAAATGTTTAAAGTAAAAAAATGAATGTATCTATAGATTTACATTTAACTAAAACATGAATGTATCTATTTTTATTGAACAAGTTCTTGAATAAACAACAAAATTTCTACTGGTTTTTAAATCATTTTAAAATGTAAAATTCTAAAAAACAAAATTTGCCAAGATCAGAATTCGATTATAATATGCTTGTTTCGGGTGACGTACCCATCTTCCATTCCTTCGACCAGTGGTCAGATTGGTTCTCGGTTGCCATGGAAATTCCCTATTTCCTTAAGTTCAATCTATTGGATGGTGTTTTATATCTATATAAATCTCTTTTTTGTTCTGATAAATTATGTCCAACAAAATTTAATAGATACATAACACATATGCAATAAATAAGGATTATATTTATTAAAAAAAATTGTTACATGGGTTTTTTTCGGCTTTTTGCCTGACACCGGGGGGTCTATATGCAGCATCGCTTGTCAGGGGTTTATTTTGTAACCCAGGTGCCAACCCCTTCCCTGACATCCGCCACATAATCTACGACCAACACCAAACCAATTAGAATCTGCTCAGGGGTTCTCTGCAGTGATGGGAATCTTCGGTGACCATCAATCATCATGTCCTCGTTCTAAAAAGGAGACAAGAATATGTACATAACAATGAACATAATGTGTACCAGCAATATTACTATACACTTAGAAAACTCTATGAGGTAATACAAGTAGGTTTGTAACAGAATATGTCACTTAAACCGCTTCCAAACAACATATGTGCTCAACGGGAAACAGAGAGAGAGATGGTAGTTCGTTCTGTGAAAGTGGGTGATAGAAGAAGAATGTAAGCATGTATGAAGAAGATCTAAGAATGTAAGCATGAAGAATTTAGGGTCAATTTATTTGCTAAAAAAATTTCAGAGTGAATTTTACACACGGACACATAATACACAAGCGCACATTATTCTTAGCTTAGAATTTTAAACATTAACTTTTCCACTTCATTTCCATAAAAAGACGATGTATATATTATAATTACCGGCAATACATCCCGAATACGACATAAGTCATTGCCGTCGTTGTGCGTCCTCTATTGTATTTTCGGGTGTTCAGAAAAGTCTCATCCAATTCAATGGTTTTTCCTAAATCATAAGCCATATTATAATCTAATTACTAATGTTATTTACCTTAATATTTAAAAAATACTAAGGAAATTAATTAAATATTATTTATAGCATATTGTCTTCGAATGGAAAACAAAGTTTTTAAATATTATGCCGTAACTATACTACAGGTTACTTTAAACCTATATACTACTATTGAATTATAGTTTTAACGAAAAATAATTTAACAAATCTATGCAGTAATAATACCCTCCACAATTCACTACTCTGCTTTGGAAGAAAGCTCTGTGAAGTTTAAATATATTTTGCAAATGTTACAATTAAAAAATTAGTTTTACAATATTATAGAGATAGAGGGAGGTTGATTTACCGGGTCCTCCAAGCAATTTGCTGTTGTGAGAGGAGTACACTTCCGCCACTTCTCTTAGATAACTGTAGTAGTCCACAATGGTTTCCGGTGAAACCGTTTTTTGACCAGCGGATTTTCTTATGTTGGTTAGGTGTTGTATGAGGTCACTAACTCTCATTTTATAAACAAATGCCACAATAATGGTAAGGGCATCTTTTATAGATATCTTGCTACCTTTAAAGAATGTACCGACTGTGGGCCTCACCTACCAGCAAAACAAATTATGTAAATATGGTATTAACAAATTGAGAAAATAAAAATGACCATGGTTTGGGGATACCTACACCTATTCACTTACTTCTCTGAAATATGTTTGGTATTTTTTTTAACAAAGTAAACAATAGTTAATCGCCAATAGTTTTTTTTTTCGCCATTTATTTTTAGTTAAAGTTTTTCAATTACTATTATTTTAAACCTTCATTATCTAATAATTATAAAAAAATTTACATCTAATTAAATTATAAACCTTAATTAGTTTTTATTCTACATAACTAATGTGCGTATTAATTGATTAATTTTAACTGATAATTATTTTTAATTGGTTTTTTTCCCCGCCTACCGTGACAAAAAGGTGAAAACGAGAAAATGCGCTTCAAAAAATACGCCCGTAAAAAATACACTAAACTTATATGAAAAAGGGGCAAACTTGTTATCGTTAAAGAAGTTAGTCACTTAGAACGTTCTTCCACTAAGATCTTCAATTATTTTAAATACTTTTTCAACACAAACTGTTAAAAAATAACGATTATCTAAAATTCAATTAAATTTTAAAAAAAAAAAGGAAACTAAAACTACTACAAAATAAAAGCGTTCAACAGTTCCCATCAGGCTACTTTGCTTTCATCTTTAAAAAAAAATGTATTTATACCTAAGTTACGCAATCTCACTAAAATGCTAAAAGTAACTTGCGTTAAAAGATTTACTTACGGTTCCGGTACACATTTCAGTGTTGTTTTTAGTGCAGGTGTAGAAGAACCCCAATTTCTTGTTCTTGTCTCTCGTGACCTTACACTCAGCTCCACATTGTGGACAAGGAGGCTTAGGACTATCGTCTGGATGAGGCAACAAGCCTACTTCCGTAGCAAATTTAACTGCCTTTTCTTCTGTATCAAACAAATTGTAAACAGTAAATATACTTACATGTTCCAATAGCGAATGCATGTTCGACTGGAAAACAAAAGTTCATTATTAACAGCTATTCTAACGGACAATTTTATTTACATAATATTTTTTTGTGTGTCTAGGCTACACCCCAAATTTCATTAAATTTTTTAAATTAAAAGTATATTTAATATTTAAAAAACTAAAAATTTAACCCTCATTGAAATAACATGCAAATTCCATTTTTATTCAATATTTTCACTTTTGCCATTTCGTCAAACGTACGAGAAACTTTATTTAAAATAAAAATAAAACACTTGAAAGAATATTTATTTATGTGATATAATTTAGTTTGGATTGTTGTTATATCACAATAGAGTTCATTTGATGGTTCATTATATATCGCACCGTACGCGGAAAAGAGACCTATCGCGAAAAAGACCATTCTTCAGAAGAACCGTTTAAAGTTTTAGTTAAAATTTCAAATATTTCTTTCGCGTACAAATTTGAACAATTTTGTTCGCGAAAGAAAGACTTATCTGAAAATATCTCAGCAAAGGCGAATTTGAGGTAAAAAATGACTATGCATACCTTTTGATACTCATAAAACTAATATCCATGCCAAATATTTTTGATCTAGTTGCATTTGGAACGATTTTGTGATAATTCGAATTTTTACTAAAACTTTAAACGGCTCTTATAAAGACCGGTCCTAAAAAGTTTGCTGCTAAATTCATTCTAAATATTAAGGAACATATTTATAAAGAATACTCATTTACTTAATGCATTTTTATAATCTAATAATATATTGATCAACAATAAGAATATATATTTTTAAAATTAAATTTAACAAAAAGCTTGTTTAACCAATGTAATGAAGTTTATGTAATAAGGTTTATCTCTTATCATGTAATTACGATATTATTTTAAAGTCATGTTTATTTTTATAATTAAATATATTCAATGATTGAAATCATAATAGTTTGTTTATATAAAAAATAGGTGTTATGAAACGAATCACTTTTACAAAATCAGGACTTACAAGATATAAGAAATGATATCCACATTTTTCTACAAACCTTTCAATCTAAATTTTTACTATGTATCATGTTTAAAATTAAAACAAAAATAAATTTTGAAGCATTACTAAAATTTTAAAATCATTTTAAAACCCATGACAATACAAAAAAAGAGTTTTAAATTTTAAAAGTAAGTTGTAAGGATACTTCATACCTTTTAAGTATACAGTTGAATTCACTGACTTTATATCGCAAACTGTCAAGTTGTAGCAATTGAGTTTAGATTTATAGTAAAATACCGACGTTGAAAACGATTTAAAACTATTTATCGTTTGCTAAAATATTAACTTGAGAAAAAAAAAATATATAGACATATCCTTTTGCAATCTATGCATATTACATGAATTTTTGTATATATTTATTGTACTAAATACCACAAAACAGAGCTTTTGAATTTTTTTTTAAATGAGAGTATTTCAAATAAAGAAACAAATAAACAAATTAATTTCCGACTTCAACTTTTCCATTTAAGCACTTCAAACTTCACTTCATTGCCGTAGCAGGTGCAAACACATAGCGAAAAACACATAGCGAATTCGGAAAAAAGACCTATCTATTAATTGCAGACGAACTAATTCTCGGATCGCTATGCCGATTGCACCAATCGATAGATATCGGAATTTTGCATCCTATAGAAGTGTTAACTCAAAAAGTCAATTTTGGCCGATAGGTCACTTTTCCGCTTACGGTGCGATATATGTATGAGGAAGGATGCATAGAGAATTCAAATATTATCAAAATATTGGTTGCGAAGAAGCTTAATGATGTTACAATTAAAAGACTGTTTATCAATATTAACTATATAGGTATAAAGATAATAACTATAAAGGTATTTAAATCAACTTACGGTGAAGTGTTGATTGAAGTGTTGGCAAAAATACTGAAAAACAAGATGTGTAAGTAGAAGAAGTACTTTTTAGTACTGATCGCCTTAAAAGACGTAGGTATAGAGCTGTAGGTAGAAAGCCTAAGCTGTAGGTAGTATGGGTTGGGATACGGATATTTGTATGATTTCTGGCCTGATGACGTGACTATGTAGACAATAAAAACATCCAACTATTGGCTGGCGCTATGTCTAAAAGAACCTTGTTTATAACAATGCACAGGTGCATCCCATACTTATACTTGTAGAACTCAGTAATCAATAGCCGGCAACTCAAGAAGATATCTTACGTACCAACTTGTACACATATGACTTAAAAATTATTTTCTTAGTTCTCGCAACCATTAACCAAAAAAATTACAATGTGCAGGAATGCGATATTTATAAATGGGAATAATAATTAAAAGTTGCAGGAGGAAGGCACCAAAAATAAGTTGTTACACATTTTGGTTTGTACTTGGCTTTTGCATGTGTGCTTAGTCCAAATAATTAAAGTAGGTGAAGATATTTTGTTTGAAATTTATTTTTAATTTTTTTTGTTAATGCATTTAGCATCAACAAGTGCATATTGTTTGAAGTCAGCGATTTTTAAAAATTTGGATTAATTAACGAGTTTAAAAAAAAGTTATAAATAAAACAATTTATGAACGAGGAAAATGTATGATTTTCAGAGGGAAAACTATAGGTGAATTACTGCTCAAGTTCATTATTTAAGAAAATAATAGCACAAATCCATGCATAAAATCATGATTTCGGAATTTTACTTTCCTTTATAAAAACTTAGGGACCTATAGGAAAAAACCATACAAATGATATTTCTTTACTCTAAACTGTTATTTGATGATAACAAGTATGCGAAACTACACATTATGTATTTTTTTTCAAAGAGAGTTTCAATTATAATTTAGTTATGCGTTCAAAAGTAATATTGATTAAGTTCACATTTTTAAAGCTATCGAAAATATAAGTATTGATTTTAAAAAGGCAAAAAAAAGTAGGTTTGTAACAGAATCTGTCACTCAGCCCGCTTCCACATGACATTGTATTCAAACAGGAAAGAAGGGGCCAAACATGGTATTAATTCTATATTAAACATTCACACGCTCAATTTGGCTAGTTTCATTTATTTTATTTCGAAATTCAATAATTATTTCTTATCGTTTGCTAAATTAATTTTATTTCTGTAAAAAAAATGCAACATGGAAGCGATTAGGAATGATGTAAATACCATTAAGTCTTCTTGTGTTAATACATATCCGCTTATTGGACACATCAGGATTATTAAAAATATATAAACAAACTTTAAAGAAATAAATATAACGAATAGGTAGAATATTTAACAATTCATAATTTTCAATGTTTATGCTCACATTTGCTTTTAACAAATTTATTTTGTATGTTTATAATTATTTTGAGGTTTGTTACATAATCCCCTCCCCAGGCAAGGATTCCATAATTAAACAAAGGATGTACAAAAGCGTTGTAAAGTAATCGCATAAAATCATGGTTTATTTTATTGAATTCAGTAATTTTTGACTCGTCAATATTATTCAGTCTTTAATATGTAAACAAAGCGTTTAATTTTCTGTAAACTTTTACAATTAATATAGCTTCCACACTAAGTTTATAACGCAAAAGGCTATGCAGATCTATAAACGGCCCGTGCAGCCCAAAATGTCCGACGAATAATAACCCGTGTAAAAGGAGTGCACGTTAAATCTGCTTCAAAATCCCATCGCTGCGTACGATGTCACCCTGAACGGTTGCGTTGGGTGCATGTGGTTCGAAATTACGACCCTTGTCGCCAACAGCCCTCGTGTAGCTCTAGTGTGACGATAATTCAAAAGCTAACCTAATCAGAACAAAATGATTTCTTCGTTTGTCCGCAAAAACAAGCTGAAAAACATATAGTTAAAAATTTATGAATTATAACACAAAACAAGTTCATTAGTAATTTTTTATTGCTTTAAAAATATTAACTTAAAATTCTCAAATCACGATTTTATGCATGTATTGGGCTATTTTTTAAAATTAAATAATGAACTTGAGCATTAAATTTACTTATAGTTTTAATCTAAAATTCATAATTTCTGTCGTTGATAAATTGTTTTATTTAAACTAGTTAATTAATTCAGATTTTTAAAAATAGCTGACTTCAAGCAATGTGCTCTTGTGGATGATGCATTAGTTTTTCAATAAAATATATATTTATATATTTATTATTATGACACACAAACAGATTTACACCCAATTATAAGACTTAGATAAGTACAATTTACAACCAAGTCTTACCCGGGAATCGAACCCAGACCCCAGTCCCGAGCTATAACTGTTACACTACGAGGGCGACAAATACATAATGTGTATATAAATATCGACACCTAGTTTAATTATTTGGTTAAAGTACACTACAAACCAAAATTTGCCATCTTTGCTGCATTTCTATTGCGAGGGACTGCACCTTATCTGGTTTTCACTACCTAGGGGGAAATCGGTAAAGCACCGACGCGACAAGTGTACTGACAAAGGAGCGAGGCGACCCCAGTTGGTCTCAGCGATCAATCAATAAGTGTCATGCACTCCCCCTCCCCCCCTCCGCATTGGGTGTGTGTCTGTGTGACATTTACTGTTTCGAAACGAGGGTTTGTAATAGTAAGTGCCATCAACAATTGTTTCTACACAAGATTTGCAAACATTAAAAAAACAAAGTCGCACACAGCTATCCAGCTATAATTTAAACTTTTAAATCCCAACATAAACTATATTCAAACAGCGATTTAAATGTTTTGAAATTAAATTTCAATGCTAATCCAATAGGGAATTTGTCGACAGACAGTACAGACAGGTGGACAAAAAGTATGAAATTGGGTCTCTGGTCTCTAATGGGAAATTCGCTGACAGACACTAGGTACACAGATGTCCGTCCGAACGTATAGACAGACGGACAAAAGTATGAAAGTTGGGTCGCAGATATCATAACTTTCTAACAGAAAAATTAATACATTATTACATCGCGATTATTACTTCACCCCCTTGTGTACGGCCATGCCACAATCCTAATTTCTATTCGCAACCCTTCTAAACCGTCATTAACGACGTTAATAAACAATGCATCTCAATAATTATGAGTTTATTCTAATTATGCTTTTTTTTCCTGTGCTTTTTTTTCCACGTGCTTTTTTTTCCGATGCTTTTTTTTCCGCGTGCTTTTTTTTCCGTTGCTTTTTTTCCGCGTGCTTTTTTTTCCGTGCTTTTTTTTCCTGTGCTTTTTTTTCCGTTGCTTTTTTTTCCGGGATTCAAAAGTAACACTAAGTTACTAAGTCCCGCTGGCACATCCTCCAACTACAAACAAAATTACTAATCATTTTTCTAGACTTGATTCTCGATAAGTAAAATATTTAAATGAATGAAATGCCAGGATTGAAATATATTAGAAAGAGGTAGTACTTCTTAATTTCAAAGAACTTGTTTATAAAAACATATTGGTGAATTAAAGGACGCAATAGATTAGATACGATTTGGTGCAAAAAATCAACACACGAAAAGGTTTAAGTTTTTCTCATGTATCAAAAGACCAAGTTGAGTTTTAAAATAACAGGACTCGTTTATCTTTAATGCCGACATTAAATCAACTACTATATCTAATCAATTTTAGCAACTTGATTATTTTATAGTTGGAACATCAATAATTTTTTCCCCATGTTTTTTGTATATCGATTCCCGGATGCCCCAGGATTGGTCTTCCGTACCAATAGTTCTCGTGTAGCTCTAGCACGACGTTTATCCAAACAAAAAAAAAACGATCACAGAGCATTTAATAATGAACATCTTAACCAACTAATGACCATCACTTAGCGTAGGGTTTGATTTGATCAAATTAATTCTTTTTGACTTTCCATTCTACAAGTGATCGAGATAACAAAACATCATACCACGGTCTGCTCTAACATGCACCATCTGCTAGCATCAGATTTGTTTAAATTTTTAGGTGACGTAGCGTAATAACTATTAGTTCAATTTTTCCGACATACATTTTACCCAATAATTAAAATTAAGTAACCTTCTAATATTAAAACCCCATAGGTTGAACGTAGTTCAAAACTACGAGACATTGTCCCATCCTTCAGAATATATCCATAATCGTCTTTTAATATCTCACATTACTGAAGCTTATAATTCGACACCAGCAAAACATGAAGGATATTGGTCCATAAGCAGATTTAAGGTGCACAATCTCCTACGTACGAAGTCTTCCCATGATAAATGATGGTGCTTCAACATTATGAGGTTTTGTTTTCAGGTTTTTTCCTTTCACACTAGGGGGTTACAGTCCACTCAGCCGAATGAAACTCAGCCGAACGCCCTAAACCGCAAAATCTCGCCAAATTTCATGGCAACATATTCACCATTATGGCGATAATGTTTTCAACATAGATTTTTTCTTTCGTTATCCTGCACTTCAATATGGCTAACAATTTGGGTGGTTTATCGCTCTAAAATAGCAATTGTGTTTAAGAAAACAAACCAACATATACGGCCCCTCCGAAGATAGCTGATACTAGCGTTTCACTAAGGGGCTAGGAATTTTACTGAAGAGAGCGGCTGTCACAATGATGGATTGGCTCTGCGGGAGGCCAGTGTCCACCATTCAAAGTTGTATGAGCAAAGCTATTTGGTTGCTAAAAATCGAAAGTAGCCATGTGTGTACAAATAAATCTTATTTTTTAAGTTTAATTAATGTCGAATTAGAGGATAATATGTTACATTTTGCACACAAGTTCGTCGCCTAATTATCAACTATTTGTTTTTATATTAGCTGAGCTATAATTTAAATGCTTAAATTAGTTTTACTTTTTACGAGATTAATTTAGATATAGGTAAATGTAAATCTATTTTTTCATAACAATAAGGGTGTGATGTAGATCAGGCATGGGATTTCATGATGAAGGAGTGATCTACTAAACTTTTGGAAAATAACCTTTCCAAAAACAAACGTTTTAACAAAACAAAAAAATACTTTTTAATAATAAATAATGAATTGTTTTACATTAACTGAAAGATACACAATATCTTGTCTCTATTTAGAAAGATATTAGTATCTGAAAATACCATAACTTCTTCGAATAGTATTTAATTATCATTTTCGAAATTATTATTCTCATTATTTTTAAGGTTCTTTCGGGGGAAAAAACGAATTAGGGTAACGAGTACAGTGATTGCCCCCCCTCACAGTGATTGGGCTCCTCATTCATTATTGAAAATAATAAGAGCCCAAATAATTAAAGCCCAAAATGTTGTTGCCAACATGACAAAAGTTAATGGCGGAATTTTAAAACATTTGTCACACCTATTTTGGCTTTAACATCTTATTATTTTCAATAATGAATGAGGGGCCAATCACTGTAATCGTTACCCTACAATATTTCATTTGTCGAGGATCCGAAAATGTTAAAAATAAAATAAGATTTTATTTATCGAATAGAGCCATTTCGTTTTTCCGCAACAAATATCCTACTACGAGACGATTTAAACGCATACCATATTTATTGTTGCAAAATCAGCAAGTAGTTTATAGGTTAATATTAAAACGTAGCGGAGTTGTACTTAAACTTATTTATATAATTTATACTCCTGCTAGTATACCATAGTGTATAATGTAGCTGATAATATTGTCTAGAGCTGAAACCAATAACTAAATGCTTATATTACTACCATTTTTTGTGACTTTCTCTGATAAAAAATATTCAAAATAAACATATTTTAATGAGTAAATTGCATTATTTTTTAGCGATATGTTATAATAACTTCAAGTTTAGCCCACTAGTGCATACTGTTGCAATTTGGCAACACACACGTTAATCCATTTAAAAATTACTTTAAAATATTCTTGATGTTGGGCAACTTTAACTATATGTCATCCATTAAACGCTATATTCATGTTTAGAGTAAATAAGGTAATTATTTAAATTAAAAAAATATTTTATGTTGCATACAATCAAAAGGATACAATTTCTCCAAATTTAATACATCGTCCTCAATGCTAAGTCTATGGCGATGCCAAAGTTTAAAAAAAAATATATAATTAAGTTCCAGGGTAAAATGATTTTATTAAAATATTTTTCCCATACTGTATGATCATCAAAGATCAAAATATTTTTTAAAGCAAAAATTAAAAATCATACATTAAAGGGTTAAAGGTATTAGTTATTATTAGTTAAGATTTGGTTTTCAAAAGTTGCTAGACTTATAATTTCTATTTTCGGCAAAAATAAATATTATTTGTTTCAAGTTATACACAAATACGCAACAGCGAAATTTCCTGTGAAAGGACCAATTAAATAACTCACTGCCTTACAATAGAACGATTTCGCGAATAGTTTGATACAAACATATACTGTCCTCCTATTATGAAATATAGCATATTGATAGTTAATCACAGTCAGTGAAACAAATATAGATATTTGAAAGTGGTGGTTTTGGGAATTTTAAACTTGTTTTTCTAAAAAAAATATATGTTTAGCATATCGGTTTAAAAAGCATTAAAATGTTCTACAGCTGTTTAAAGACGTCATAGTGTTGCCGAATTCGGCCAATCTGAGACTTTTTGACAGTCAATGGAGCATGTTTCTTGAGTGGCAATAGTTCCTCAGGAATGAAAACATGGTCTCGATTGGCGCATTGTGACCACGTGACATCTTACTAATGTAATGAGCGGCGCTTACTCCGCCACACTACCAATCAACGAAATCGCCATTGAAATCCAGGAATATAAGCAAGAATGATGCGGCGTCACTTGAAATATGCCAGTGGTACCTTAAAAAATAATTTGTGGAAAATTAGACACTGCGTTTTGCCATCTACTTTTACCTATGTATCAAACCTTATCCACTTCTGAAATGTCAAGGTTAAGACAATTGGTTGATTTGACAGGGAATGACTGGAATCAATTAAAGAGTACATATCATCTAGTATTAAAATTAATAGAAGTCTAGTGATGAAAATAAAGATAGAATCAAGCAAAAAAAATACTGTAAATGATTTAGAAATAAATCAATGTTTGCAAATTTGAATCTAGAATATATGGAATTAAAATTATCATATGTTTTTTTTCATTTATACAAGCTATGTCATTTCTATATTTGGTCTTTAATTGTTCATTATCGATCTTTTATGTTAGACCCAAAATGAACATATAATTTGAGAGTGTTAATCATTTACAACAAATAAAGAATTTTGAGCATTGAAAAAGGCTAAAATTATCCCCAATCCTGTTTTTTAGCTTCCACACTACGTTTATAACGTAAAAAGTGGAAGGTATTATAATCGTTCAGTCCGTCCGTCTATCTGTCCGTTTGTCACCCACTTTCACAGAAAGAACCATAAGTCCAAGTCCCACAGACAAGTGGGATATGTCATTTTGTAGCAAAAAATCAGATTAGGCTACATTCCAAATTTCATTTAAAATTTTAAATTAGAAGTTTATTTAAAATTTAAATAACTAAAAATTTTATCTACATTGAAATAGCATGCAAATTCCATTTTTATTCATATTTTCACTGTTGCCATTTCGTTAAACGTACAAGAAACTTTATCAAAAATAAAAACTTTTGAAAGAATATTTATTTATGTGATCTCTAATTTAGTTTGGATTGTTGTAATATCACAATAGAGTTCTTTTGATGGTTCATTTTATATGTATGAAGAAGGATGCATAGCGAATTCTAACTTGGCATAAAAAATATGCAAAGTTACGCTTTTATTTTTAAAGCATCAATTGCACTAATTATATATTTTTCGAACTGTAAATTAATTTAACAAACGATAAATGACTGAATTTTCGAAAGAAATGTAAATGGTAACTTGTGACGACACAAAGATATTTATTAAAAAAGATAACATTATTATTCTTCGAACTTCAAACAAATTAAGCAAACGATAAAGTCTAATTATTAAATCTGAGAAAGAAGATTAATGAAAATAATTAATTTTATCGTTTAAATGTTTAATTACAACTAGCTAAAGGCTCTGTTTGCCGAATTTCTTTCTGAGGTGTATAAATAGTTTGTTTCCTGTTGAACACAAATGTTGTGTGGAAGCGGTTTAAGTGACAGATTCTATAACAAACCTACTTGTTTTGTTTAATAATAAATTAAATATTAATATTGATCCTTTATTTTAATATAGCTCTCTATATAAAAATTATTCTGTAATTTTTTTCATGAGCTAGGTAAAGGCATTGAAAACATGCATATAAATATGGTTGACATATAGTAAAAAATTTCAATTCATTTGGAATGGTTTGGTTTAATAGAAATGGGGTTTTCGTGAGCAATAAATTCTAAAAACATGTAATTCAGAATTAGGCAATTATAAAAGCCGAGAATTGGTCAAATATCATTAAAATACCACGACGTTTTTGTAAATATTTCAAAAACTTGTTTGAATTTAGATGTATGATTTGTACATATGATATGATACCTTATATTAAGCAGACATGAGTGTGCTTCAATGCGAGTATGTTCAACATACATATGTATATTTTTTTTCGATTAGAAATGTCTTAACTCCTACACCCCCTACCCCTTAAAAACAACTTCTTTTGATATTATCGGCTTGTTAATTAGAATGTGTTTGAAGGTCAAGTAAATTTTATTTTGCAAAAAAAAAAAAATCTCATTAAATTACGCCGTGTATATGAGACTGGTGCACGTTAAATCTGTCGTAGTCCTAAGTTCTGACGCCGCGTAAGAAGTCGCGATACGGCTACCTAAGTGCCCGTTCGGGTTTCGGCCTCGTCACTTAACCCTGATTAAATATGAGGTCCGTGGCCAATAGTCCTCTTGTAGCTTTAGTGCGACGTTAATTCAGCCCAAACCCAATTGTCGTTCGTCACGTATAAAAACTTCTAAAACTATATATATGGTTGGTTGTGTACATGCATTTCCGGCTTGTGTGCTTGATCAGAGACCCGCTTATAAACCTTCGTCAAGTAAGACAGACAGAATTTTTACTGACACAGAAAGAGAATTACACCCAGGGCGAAGGCGGGAATTGAACCCGCACCCGGTACAGTGCGCAGACTGTTGTGCGCAGACTCCACGCAATCTTATAGAGACGTCGTACATGGTATCAGAACTTTGAACGTCAACAGATTTAACGTGCACCAGTCACATATACACGGCGTTTATTGGTCCAAAACGGGCCGTTAATAAGATGACTAAGACGGATACCGAACATGCGAAGGTATCGACGGTGCCATGATGCCTTAACATAGCGCTTCACGCTGGCGTGGCGCTTTCAAGTAAATGAAATATTGACATATGAACTTAATACTATTTAAATTATGATATCAAAATCTGTTATAGACACAATTGTTTAAATATTAAAAATGCCCATCATCGAACTTTTATGCTCCACCCAAATGAACATATAATTTGAGAGTTTGTCTTTTACAGCAAATAAAGAATTTTGAGGACTGAAAAAGTTGAACAAAGCAGAAGTTGTTATGACAAAACAATTCAATTATCAGTGTAAACAGCGGCCAAGTTATAAGATATTTTAAAGTAATAATTAACGATACGAAAGTAAAGAAACACAACTTAACTTTGAAACAATATATGTGTATATATATATCAATCGAAATAAAATAGTATAACAATTTCACTACTTGCATTCAGTTTTTTGCTAAATGTAAATTACTAATTAATAAATAAAATGTTAATAATGATCCTTCAATATAGCTTTATATTTAAACATTATTTTGTAAATTTCTTTTACTGAGATAGGTGGAGACATTGAGAACAAGTTCAAAAGTTCAAACCATCAAAGTCCATCCTTTAAATGCCTGTTATCTGGTTATATTTGTCGCCTGAAACAGGACCCGTCTGAGTTCTTAGAACGTGGGGCCTTTTTTTATGACTCCTGGTCTGCACGGGGATCGCATTGTATTCGCAATCACATCATGAGCAGGGGCATTCACTAATTGTACAACTTTCGGCTCCGATTTGGCTTTGCAAGCACCTTTCGGTTGAATTCTTATCGCCAACGCTTTCGTAGGAGAAAAGCAACCACAAACCCTTATCAGCAGAAGGGGATCTCTTCGCCAAGCCCAACCACACTTTTTCACCAAGTTGGCTACTTTTTGCGGTTTCGGCTGAGTTTCATTCGGCTGAGTGGACTGCCACGCACTAGGGCTGTTGGCGACAATCGTCGTAATTTAGAACCACATGCACCCAACGCAACCGTTCAGGGTGACATCGTACGCAGCGATGGGACTTTGGAGCATATTTAACGTGCACTCCTTTTACACGGGGGATTATTCATCGGACATTTTGTGCTGCATAGGCCGTTTATAGATCTGCAGTTATTTTGGTGATGCCCGAACCCGATCCTGGGACCGTCCGCATGCAAGGCGAACGCCTAAACTACTGGGCACTACCTACAGCCCCTTTTTGTTCTGAACTTCACAAAAAAATCCATTTTGTTGTTTATAAAATATTTTATAAGCATATATTTTTTCTTGCAATTTACGTTTCGGTTAATCAAGTAAACCAAAATCCCGATTTTTAATTTTTAATTCAACAACAATTATTTGCCGAGTTTTTGTTTGAAAAAATTAAAAAAAAAATTTCGAGACCGTTTAAAAGATTACTTGGTAAATTTGATCATAGCTTACATTATCGTTTGGTGGTTGAAAAGCGTTTATTCGTAAACGTTTATTCAAATTATAGATTTCTGTCTAATATCTAAAAAAATTCTTGTTTCAAGTGTATAGAATGTATATTGTATGTGTAATAAACATTAACTTATATAGATTACTATTTTTTGAATGTATGATGCTGTTTCTAACACAATTTCAAAAAGTGTGTTTAATATTAAAATTAAATACCCTTAAATATTATTGAAAATCGGTTCTTAGTACGTTTTAAATTTTTGCCACATTGATTATTTAAAATGATTAGTGCCCACAGTCTTAGTTGCTGCCAAAGTTGGTACTCATTTTAATGTGTAAACGACCCCAAATACAATTTTTGTTGATTCATTAATCGATTTCTTACGCCTTTTCTTGATAAATGACACCTTTATTAACCAAATCCTTTAACCAAATCAGCCGAGTAAAGAGGGGTGGAGCTTTTTTCCCCCAGCTGTACTACGTACATTAAATTAGATTAAAAGGAAATTCAAATTCGTACAAAATACAAGAGATTTATTTACATTTAAACAATAACCGAATCAATTTACAAATACATACCATAAACAACACGTACAATTAAAATGAGTACTTCGAATTCGATTTTTTTTTCCTGAGATGAAAATGAATGTTGGTTATGAAAGTTGGTGGTGGACAGACAGACAGACAGATGGACATAGCCTTTTGCGTTATAAACTTAGTGTGGAAGCTATATTATTTGTAAAAGTTTACGGAAAATTAAACGTTTTGTTTACATATTAAAGACTGAATAACATCATTGCTAACATCAAGTCGGAGATTTATTTTCAATTTTACGCTTGCCTTACTTTGAAATGAATCGTTGAATTACAAAAAAAGGAAGAAACATAATGCATGCAAAAAAAAAGTAAAAAACAGATATAAGTTACTGATTTCTTAGCTTATGTATTGAAGAGGTTTGTCCACATTTTGGAAAGGATTATGAACGAATGTTGAGGCAGAACGAATGATGAATAATCCTATTTTGTATATCTTTTTTATGCAACGGTAATTTTTACCATTATGAATTTACTATTATGTACTATAAACTTGGGGCCCGGATGGCCGAGGGGTTTGGACCATTACGCTAACAGTCTGCGCGCTGCAACGGGTGCGGATTCGATTCCCGCCTTCGCCCTGGATGTAAATTCTTTTCTCTGTGACAGTAAAAAATTCTTTCTGTGTCTTTCTTACTTTACGAAGGCTTCATAAGTGGGTCTCTGATCAAGCACACAAGCCGGAATATATATGTACCTACCTATACCCCTACTATAAACTTTGTCATACCGAATTTCTAACAAAGGTGGTACCGGTAAAGTTTAAAACTTGAAAATTGAATATTTTAAGCGTTTAAATAAGCAAACGTTTAAATGTCTAGGGCCTAATCTGGTATGAGCTGATCGTGCTATGCGAAAAAATATCTCCAATAACTAGCGCCGTGTGTATTAAACTGGCATTTTTTTAAAAACATTTTTTAATTAAATAATTTTAAATATTTTGTAAATTTTATGCATCAAAATCTCTGTTGTAGACAATTTTTTACCTATATACCAAAAAAATATTTATGCTAATATCAGTTTCAAGAAATTACCGAATCCAGAAGGCCAAAACCATTTCGAAATTATATATATACTCGTTTTGCAAAAAAAGCAGCAAAAAGACAGTTGATTATACTCTGACAAAAAATTTAGACAGCATATCGACCGAAACGTAATAGCAAGATTGTTTAATACAATAATTTTTTTTATTCCATTCAAAATTATGTTTTTTTTTTAATCACCATAAAAATTTAACAAAGAGAAAAAATAACGCTTTATAAAATATTTGATAACACAGTGAATTTTTTTTGGCATTCACAGAACCTAAAGATAATTTCGTTTGCCCACAAATACAAGCTGAAAAAAATTAATTAAAAATGTATGAATTATTAAACAAAACAAGTTCACTAGTAATTATCGATAGATTAAACGGCCTAGGCAATTCATTGGGGGCCTCGAATTTCATTGGCGATAAAAAAGCGCACTGAAAAATTGCTTTTGTGCCTAATAGGCGATAAAGTGATTTTTCTAGTTCAAAAACACGGCGACATCTGGTTTTCGAGAAAGATAGAAAAAGAGTTCGTGCCGATGAATTACTGATTCTTAATTGGTTTTTACCTGCAGGCGTATCAGTCGGGCACCGACCATGTGCCATCGACAAAGGCGCGAGCGGGTGACCAGCGGGTCTCAGCGATCGCGAAGGGCGATCAATCATAATGAGTGTCAAGCAGTCTCCCTCCCTCCCTGTCACTACTCCCTGTCAGCACTACATCCTTCGCCGACTTTAGCGAAACGCTGCCAAATCTGGCAAAAGAAACTAGTTTCGCTTGGTTCTTCTCAAAAGATTCCTTCTAAAACCTCCCCCTTTCCCCCCAATAACCGCGCCAAACATTATAGCGTGGTTGTTTAGACTCCCAAGTTTAATCAAAAGATAAAGCATTTAAATAAAAAAATAACAAAGTAAATATGACATGTGATTTAAATTTTTAAAAGAAAACTAAAACTGTTGTCCACACCTAAAATTGCTAATTTTTAAATATTAATTATTTAATTTGTAAAAAAAATATCAGTTACTTAAAGTAAACTGCTTATTGATAATTCTGTAACTTGTGAAAATAATTTCCAAATTTTTTTTCCTTCACTGATTAAGTTAAATTTGAAGGCAATACTGATTTAAAAAAAAAAATCTGAAATTACTTGCATCCACTGTTATCTAAGTAAGAGGAAATGCATATGCAGCTATGCTAGGCTAGGCAGTTAATAACAGTTAACTTTTTTTAATAATAGCTGTTAACTTTTTGTCTCAGTGATAAACATGTACATATCAACTTTACAAAAATTGACTATATAATTATTGTTGCCAGATAAATTCATAACTAGCAATGTTAGATTAATTGCATTTAAATCTAACATATTATTTTAAAATTTATAATCAAAAACTATCAAATAGTCCATAGATTTCGTTCTTTATGCTATTTTATGTATCCTCACCTTTTACATAATAAACATATCAGAAACAAAAAGTGACTATAAAAAACAATTAAGGCTTATAATTGTTAAAATGTAGCTTTAAGTAAACAAAAACACAAATGACCTATCCTTACAACAGTACAATATAATTTAGCCAAATGATTTCTTTCAGTGCTTGTAAAGATTTATTATCTTTGAAACTTAGTGTATGATTTTTATTGACAGTTATTATTGTCCCTCTTGATTCTTTGCCAGAAATTTGAAGGAAAGCGAAAATTTTCTTTTTGTATAAATTGTAGCAACAGTAACATACATTTAAGGCAATATAAGTGATGACTGACGGTGATTTATATGAGGGATATAAATCCATACCAGTTACTTGGGGATTTATATGAATGGACACAGTAATTACAACAAAAGACAATTATTTTGAGAAATCACTCAGATATCCTTTATTACAAAAGAAAATACAAATTATTGAAGTACTTAGTAGTAATGTTTTTCATAATTTTTCAAACAAACAGAAAGATTTAAATCTCAATTACTTGTTCATGCTTACTTCTTGAATTGAAACATTCAAACAGTCTTACAAAAATAGCTGAAACTTAAAGAAAATTTTAAACTTCAAATGTTATTAATGTATTTAACAAATGACATATTTCTTTTAAAAAATGCAAATACATATAATTAACTATTAGAGGATTTCATTAAAAAGGGCAACACCAATGCTTTTGAAAGAGAAAAATAAATTGAAAGCAAATCCCTACTATGTTAAAAAAAAAAAAAATTAATAAATACTTTCTAATTATTTATTGCTATATATATTTTTTACATTAGAACAAAATTAAATTCATAAACATAAACAAAAAAAAAATCCATCAAAAACATTTCACTTAAATTTTGTTGCGATTTTTAAAAAAATATTATTGTAATTATTAAACTACCAAAATGCATATTTATTTTAGTTTCATTAATATTTCTTACTTACAAAGGGCCAATACATTGTATGCAACGCAAGATCTTTATCTAAATTCAGTGTTATTTTATTAATACAAAACATGTAAAAATACTCTTCATTTTTTTCTGTGTTATAAATGCAAACTAATATACTTGAATTGAATATAAATTAATAAATGAATATAATATAATTATAAAATGTTATTTTATTAATACAAAACATGTAAAAATACTCTTCATTTTTTTCTGTGTTATAAATGCAAACTAATATACTTGAATTGAATATAAAAATTGCAAAATTAATTCGAATCGAATTAGTCAAGCTGAATTATTTTAAATATTTTAGTTGTAAATACGAAATCAATGTATTTATCAATACAAAATTGATTATTCTGAAATTAAGAATTCAAATACTTAATTGCGATAATTAGTAGCCGGCCCCCGAAAGTACTATTAGTTTCCCCTTTTCTTATTTCCTTCCGTAATCCGAAATTCCAAGTCTCAATCGCGAAAAAAGAAAAAATACCGAAAAAAGAAAAAAATACTAAGTACGAAACATAAACACAATTCGATAACACCACCACGAGATTCGTAAAGCATCTCAATTGCAATAATTAATGGCCGGCCCCCGAAAGTGCCATTCCCCTTTTTTCCCCTTTCCGTAATTCCAAGTCCCAATCGCGAAAAAAGAAAAAAATACGAAGTACGAAACATAAACACAATTCGATAACACCACCACGAGATTCGTAAAGCATCTAGGTCCAAAACAACTCCTCAAACCCAAGGGAGTTTCGGCAACCTCACTTGGCTACGCATCGCACCCGAATAGTTCAAATAGTTACCAATATCTGTTATGGTAAAATTGCCTTTAGAGAGGTATGATTTAATGTACAATACATGAAGAGACACCTTGCGCGGACAATTGAACAAACAAATTGTAGCGACTCACAAAACTTTTTAATTTACCAACAAAATCAAAGGCCAATCTAACACACAACAAAACACAGTACATTATAATAAATAGTCAATCACTTCTAATTGTAAATACTTCATCAAGAAAGCCAGAAATTAAAGTTTTAAAGTAAGCAGATAGCGTTAATTGGCAATTGTTGAAAAAAATGTGCTACTCACTCTAGCTAAGATTGAGATATTTGAAGCTAAAAAGGTGAAAAACGTTAGAAAGTTGCCAAGATATGACATAAACACCAAAGACTAAGTGGATTATTTATTGGATTGCTGGATTGTTGCTTTTTTCTAGAGAACTGTAAGGTGACTACGACATCAAATGCCACAAAACTAAGAGCGCCAAGTGATGCAATAGCATGTGGCTGACTCTGCCAAGTCGCCAAGTTTTGTGGCATTTGATGTCGTAGTCAGGACACAGCCTAACATCTGCATCAGATCAGTTGTTGTCTTTTTCATTTGACTTCTTCCCATCTGGCAACATCGAATTTAACTTTCCCGTTAGGCATACACTGAGAAACAAGACATGTGAACCTTCGCCAAACCAGCCAAACTTCACCACTCTTCCTACAAGAAGTTATATAGCAAAAGCTAACTCATTAGTGATTGGTTTTGTGTGCCCAATTGACATGCAAACAAGTGAACGTGAGTGAAATATTTGAAGGCTAGACCGACGGCCGACGACGACCTAGAAGGCGGCCGACCCCGCTCCTCGATCTTTTCAAGTGAAGTTAGAGTCACGTGTGCAAACAACACCAATCACTGACAAGTACAAATGCTTTCAGTAACGTATTGGAGGAAGTTTGGCGAAGGTTCACATGTCCTGTCCTTGATCAGGTCCCTCTGTATGTGCCTAGCTTTTGGGAGCCACTATAATTTGACAAAGTGCTAACTATTATCTATTATGTTTTGTTTGGTACGTTTCTGAATGTAAACATGTCGCAGAGAAAAACAAAGTCAGCTAACTTAATTAACGATTGCAGACCTATTATCACCACATCACAAATGGATCGTAAATATTCCAAAAATATTATATTCGTCTGCTGAAACACCTGTCGCTCTCAAAAACTCACAAATTAATTGAAAGATGGACGAGGAACAGGCGACTTCTGGAGAATCCAGCGGGGCCGCTGAGAGGGAGCCTAGGGGCGGCCGACCCCCGCTCCTCGATCTTTTCAAGCTGAAGAAAAGCAAGCTCGGGCATCGACGAGTTACTGTGGAAGGAGAAGTGACATTCAAGAAGATCCAGAGTTCGCAGATCATTGGTTGTATTCAACTTGGGATCGGGCATGCTATCGGTGGCTTAGCTAATAGATGGCCCGAACGGGACCTACTCATGCAGGCAAGGACCGAAAGTTAAATATTATGATAAGGGTAGAATACATATTGGCAAATAGAACCGGCCACATATGACCAGGGCCTGATCTACCATAAGGCCTGTTAGGCCCGGGCCTAGGGACCCCTAAATATTAGTTTCCATTATGCTAAATGCTGTTGGTTACCAGAATTTCGGTACCTTTTAAAAATTTTCAAGACCCCACTTTGTCTTTAAATTGACTGACTCAGACATTGACCTGATTGGTGATCGATATTATAAGGAAGTGATTGTTTTGATCCATATTATAAGGAAGTCGATAAAATGCTAGCATTTTAAATTAAGATACAACGGTCAAATGCTAGCATTTTAAATTAAAATACATCGGTCAACTAGCCCCATCATTACATGCAATCGTGCACAACATTTTCTTTAAAGGAGCCCGCAAAATTTGTTTTGCTATAGTCTGAGTTTTTGTAGATCAGGCCCTGCATATGACCCCGTCGCCAATAGCCCTTGTGTAGCTCTAGTGTAACGATAGTTCAAACTAAACTAAACCTGCATATGACCTTAATATACTTCCTGATTGAAAAAGAGTTGTAGGACAATAATTCAACCACAGTTGGGTAAAACTCTACTTCTTCGGCCGGGGACAAATGACAAAACTTGGCGACTTTTGAAAGGACAATAAATGTTTCTGGCAATCATGTACACTGATCCAAATAAGTGGTATTAAGAACATTGGTTGAGTGCATTGCTAGCATCCGATTATGTTCGAGGGATACCGAAAAAATCTTGGCCAAAGATGGCAAGCAATGTTTTTGGTACACCACTAAATTCTAAAAGTCGTCAGCCCAAGAAGTAGGATTAGACCCATAGTTGAACTATCCTTTAAATAAAACAATTTAATTAGTTTATAGCCAAATTTGTTTTATGACATGGTTTCTACAGTAGGAATTTTATGTATCTTCTTATTTCATAACGAAAATTCAATAGGTTGTTAATCATTGTTGTTGTAGTTGAAATTTCAACCAAGAGATCTTCCAAAATGAAATCATCATTAAATTGTCGTAATTCATATTTTATTTGAGTGGTTTTTGTTTGAAAAAACTATAAAAAAATAAAACAGACTATTTGCAAAATTTTTTATAGGTAGATAGTTGAATAACAAACTAAACTGTACTGCGAAATGCAGTGCGTCTGGTCACAATACCAATACCTATCCATCATATCAACCCAATTCATGTCATTGCTTTACTCCAAACAGGACTTTGAAGTGGTTGAAACCACCGTATTCCCCAAATCCGGCTCCCCTTCGACACCAGCCCACCGCTTTGGAGACTTCAAGTTCCGAGCCTACGCCCCCGTTGCCTTCCGCCATTTTCGCGCCACCTTTGGCATCCGCCCAGAGGACTTTTTAGCATCCCTGTGCGGACCTAATCCTCCGCGGCAGCTTACTAATCCGGGAGCTAGTGGATCGCTCTTCTATGTAACGTATGATGATTGCTTTATTCTTAAGACGGTGGATCACAGAGAAGCTGAGTTTCTCAGGGTAAACAATTTATTTGCTTAAAAGTTGTTATTTTTTCTAGATGACTCTTGTGCTGAAATTGTAGTCCTTCTGATTGCAACGCAAACTTCGAAAGTACGGGCTGGGGAGCCCAGTCGGTTAAGGCGTTCGCCTTGCATGCGAAAGGTCCCAGGTTCGGGTCCAGGCATCGCCATTATAACTGCTGACCTATAAACGGCCCGTGCAGCCAAAAATATTTGACGAATAATACCCGATGTAGATGAAATGCATGTTAAATATGCTCCACAGTCCCATCGCTGCGTATGATGTCGCCCTTAATGGTTGTGTTGGGTGCCTACTCAGGTACTTGACTACTGTTCTAAATTATAACGCCTGTCGTCAGTAGCCCTTGTGTAGCTCTAATGTGACGTTATTTGAAAACTAACCTAACCAAGCTTCGAAAGTATTTTCTTCCCCTCCCACTCGTGTTGTTTTCCAGGAAATGGTGTGAGCATCGCTGTTCTAAACCTACCTTGTTTGAGGCTCTGCTGTGATGTTGATTGCAATTTCTATCTAAACCCAAGTAGGGTTGGGAAAAAATGGGAACAATGATGGTCACATCTTAGCCTGGAAAACTATGTGAGGAGAAGGAGAAGAAAGTGCTTTGTAATCAAGAAGTTGTAATCAGAAGGACCATAATACTGGTCATGCAAAAGAAAAGTTATATTAACTACTTTATCTAAACAGAGGTTCTGTCTCGTCAATTTGAAAAAAAATAATGTTCGATGCCCCTGAAAATCATGACTTTAAGACTGTTTAAAAAATTCACTTGAATTAGCCAATTAAGTATATTTATTTATGACACTTATATTGTCTTTGATTGCAACTCAAGTTTCTTATAGATAAGGATCTCACAAGGTTAAAGCTAACTTTGTAGTTGGGGTTCTAAAGCCACTAAAAAATAGTGAACCAACAAAGTATATGTTCTTTTCAGTACTTTTCCATGTTGTGGTCTCAAATCTTGCTAAATTGAATCTTTGGTGACAGAGAATGTTCTGGCAACAAAACGCAGCATACACTATTCAGAAAATATCTTCAATTTTGTGCATGATACATGAGACGACTAATGACACATTGTCTTCTTCATGAATATTCACCCAGCATGCACTATTGTTTGGAAATATTCCGTTTGGTGGGGGTTGTGCAATTTTTCCAACTTTATCGCTTTTGCCTGAGAAATGGGAAAAGTACCCTCTTTTCATTGCAAGATATTGAATTAATTAAAAATTTCTGTCCTAAATGATTTTAAAAGATTGCAACAACTCTATAAAATTATAATATAAAGATATAGAAAATATATAATTTTTAAATTAGATGCGTTAGAAAAACCGATAACCTCTTAAGGCGATACCCATATTTATATTTCTCTGAAAGTTAAAAATCATCATTTTCCATAGAAAAAAACTTTTACCAACATTATTTCTTTCAGAAACTGCTTCCAGGCTACTACATGAACGTCTGCCAGAACCCACGAACTTTACTGCCCAAGTTCTTTGGTCTTTACTGTTGTCAGTGTGGCAACAAGAATGTTCGACTTGTTATTATGAACAATTTGCTTCCCTCAGTGCGTCTAGCTGAGAGATATGATCTAAAGGTATTGTTAAGGGTCATTGTACCGATGTCTTTAATTGGTCGTTATATCGATGGCTTTATTTGTTTTTGAAATGTGAGGTTGGTTATTAAGATGTCAATAGAACATGGGTCAAGCACAATTTTAAAATTAATATTTTGTTAATATTGGGCAGTGGTGTAGCCGGAAATATATTTCGAAGGAATGCAAGAAATTTTGATTTTGAAGTTGGTATGAATATTAAATAGTATATTTTGTTTCTTCTTTTTTATTTTATTAATGAATACTGAACTATTAACCCTTAGGGACGCTTTTTCGTATGGATTTAAAATTTCTCTTGTAGAATCAGCAATGAACTGATAATAGAGTCTTGTGAAATTCCATACTACAAACACTGTAAATTTCCGATATTACAATCCCTGGCGATTCTGACTTTAGAATCGCTGGAAATTTCCAATATTAAAATTGCAATAGATTTCCAGTTTTAAAATTGCTGTAGATTTCCGATTTTAAAATCGCCGGGGATTATTTTGTCCATTTCATTTTTTGTTTTGTTTTTAAATTTTTTTCATTAAAACTAATTTAATTCTATATATTCTTTTACACAAATTATCCTATGAATATTACTTTAAAATCACATTTCGATTTTATGTACCTTATTTTAAAGATGTTTACTTAAAACAAATAACCTCAATGCCTAAATGTCCTCCTGTTTGCGATCTTCAGGGCTCTACTTACAAACGATGTGCCAACAAAACCGAACGCCGCAAACCCAGCCCAACCTACAAAGATCTCGACTTTGTGGAGCGCCACCCTGACGGATTTATGCTAGATGCCGAAACACACATGGCCTTGGCGGCAACCCTAAGACGTGATTGCCGAGTTCTGGAATCCTTCAAGATCATGGACTATTCTTTACTGGTTGGTGTGCATAATTTGGATGCAGAAGAAGAAGGGATGCCAAAGCCTTCTGTGCCTGGTATGACGAGACTGGCAGCGTATTCAACTGCGATGGAGTCGATTCGGGCAGATGTACAGGTGCTTTGCTCTTTTATCTACTGCTTTGCTCTTTTTATCTGTGCTAATTGTGGGCTTTTAAATATTGATTTATGAATATATTAAGTGATAAATCACAAACCTTTAATTCTCAATGTGATCCTCAAACTTACTTTGATATTTAAACTTTATCAAAGAGAAATACAGACATGAGATTCTTAAGAATTTTTGGCTTTGTTTCCGACAATCAGCAGTTCTCCATCAGCTGCAATCTCTCCTAGTACTAGTGTACCACCGGCAGCTCAACCATCCGCTGCTCCAACATCTCGCTCAGATCGAGCAATCAAGCCTCTGATTTTCTCAGATTTCTGATTTTTAAAAAAAATTATGTTTTTCATTTTTTGATAATTTTTTAAACAATGTTTTGCGCACTTGAAAAATAAAACTAAATTATAAGGGTCTTGTTGGATCGCCGGTTATTCAAATGGCAGAATTATTAGAGTTTGTAGGATTTCCTGGAATGTTACATTCTGCTATTATTTGGACATTTACCACATACTATTTGGGTGTGTTAAAGGAAATGACATAATGCAATGTCACCAAACAACTTTAACATTTTGCATGAAAATAATAGTTTATCTTATAACACCAAAATACTAAGTTTACCTGACCAGATTTCTATGAGCCATTTACCTTTCGAATATAAAACCATAATTCAATTTTGATAAATGTTTTATTTACGGTGTCTTTGTTTGAAAAAACTATGAAATACTATTGATTTTTAATTGTCTTAGGACTAATTGTTGCTTTCAATGACCTAATATGAGATACAGCCGAACCCCCTTAACGTGAACTCGAAGGGAGCACTGAAACATAATTCTTGTTAACCTAATTTTATGTTGACTGTCAGGAATTCTTTTTAAATTGAACCCGTGAATAGTTAAAAAAAATATAAAAAAATTATTCCAATTGTATAATGTAATATACTAATAATACACGAAAATATGAAACAGATTATTTGCGCATTTTTTATAGCTAAATAGTTGAATAAAACACTAAACTGTACTAAGAAATACAGTACGTCGGGTCACCCTATATAAAGTGGCGGCGACTCAAATGTTTTGCATGAAAACTATAGTTCATCTTGGTTGATGCACTCCCCATGAGAGCCTTTTTAAATGGCTCAATCCTCTTTGTTCTATAACCAACTGTGCAACTGTACAGTGTTTTGACTGGCGCCACCGACCCTGCGGTTCGCCTTAAACCTTTCAACTTATGCAAATTTTCAAGCTAATCCTTTGTATAATTATATACTGGTGCCTTGATGCATAAGCCATGCAGCACTTTCTGATTGCACACTCATTACTTTTTTGGCCCTTATGGCATTTTATTCTTAAAGCGTCTCTTTATTTTTGTAGGTTAATTTAGTGATTGCACTTTAATTCTAGTCATTCTAACTATAATAAATTTCCTTTGATTTCTATAAAATTTCATTTTACTTGTGTCTTACTTCATTTTACGTTTTACGAATGTTCCAACACGCGTTGAACACATCTTATAACACCAAAATACTAAACCAGTCTGCATTTCACAGGTTCCCAACACAGTGGAGGCAACAGTCCCTATTGGTGGAATCCCTGCCCGATCAGCCAGAGGGGACCGACTTTTGCTATTCCTTGGTATAATCGACATCCTTCAGAGCTTTGTTTTGGCCAAGAAGTTAGAGCATGCGTTCAAGGCGGCCGTTCATGACGGAGATACTGTGTCCGTACACCGTCCGGGTTTTTACGCACACAGGTTTCTGCAGTTTACGGTTGAGACGGTTTTCGTGCCTGGGTTGAGGACCACACGAGCTTTGTCGTCGAGACGGAGGACGAGAAAGGTATGGTGTTTGAATATTGCTTAGTTGTATTTAAAATATTTTTTAGGTTGTATTTAAGTAACGTATAGTTGTTTTATTTAAAGTAAAATTTAGTTATTGTATTTAAAATATTTAGTTATTGTATTTAAGTAATGTTTAATTGTATTTTTAAAATGTTTGATTATTGTGTTTAAACTAATGTTTAATTATTGTTTAAAAAAAAGTTTAACGTTAGTTTAAATAATACAACTAATTATGGTTTTTAACTTATGTTTAATGGTATTTTTAAAATATTGTTTGATTATTATATTTAAAAATATGTTTAAATATTGTATTTTAAATAATGTTTAGTATATAAAATAATTTATTATTGCGTATTTCAAATAATTACATATTGTATTTAAGTAGTGTATAAATATTGTTAATATATTAAATATATTTAGTTATTGTACTCAAAATAAAAATTATTGTACTTAAAATAATATTCACCTATTTTGTTTAAAATATTCTTATTGTTAATAAGATATAAAAAGGCCACCTAAACTATGTCTAAATTTAGCTTATACTTTTCTGCATTTCCAATGTTTAAATTTCAATTTTAATTTTTAGACTAACAATCTATCTAGTTAATAGTTTGAATCTGTTAATGAAGGAAGCTGTTAAATTTTACAACATATCCTACTATTTATATAGAAATCACTCATCTTGAAGAAGGTGATTGAAGTTTGTTTCTGTGTGTTTTATGGGGGAAAAAATGATGAATATGCTTTTGGTAGATAAGTGCATCAAAAATGGCACAAATTTATTAATTTTTAAATGATTTCATATCAAATGTTCATTTTGTCAGACACATTACTTATTTGCAAGCAGTGTAATATAAGCTGAATAATCTCTTTGGCTCAGTGTTGAGGGTGGCTCCTACTGCCACAAATTTTTTCAGGAATGGATTTTGTGGTAGGTGCAAAATGCTTAATAAGCAATGTGCCTTTGTCTCTATAATACCCTCACAACAGTCAACAACAATAAAAATAACATCCATATAATCTACGACTAAATATCTATATTCATCACAGTTACACTGACTAAATTAAAAAGGTAACTGTTACAGTTATAGTTACTTAATATGAAAGTAATTAATTACAGTTGCTTTTAGAAACTTTTTATAAGAAAAATTGAAATTTAACCAAAAAAAGCCAAGAGAGCCAAGGTTTAAGAAATGGGGACATCGGAACAAGTTAAGAAAGAAAATATAACATTGTTAAAAGTTAAATTTTAAATAATTACATTTATACCGAAAGCCGAACTGCCCAAAGTATCTGCTAAGAATGGTGTGAGAAGTAACGGGAAAGTAAGTTGTTATTTTGTTACCACTAAAAGTAACTAAGTTACAGTTACTGTCTGAAAAAGCTAACAGTATTACCTAAAAAAAGTAACTGTTAAATGTAACAGCGTTACAAGTAACGGGTTACTCAGATCCCTGCTTCTACTATATTTTGCACTATGAAAAGTACATAAATAACATCCATTGAATCTTACTAAATATCAATATTTCACTATAGGCCTCTTCCCGCTCTGACGAACCTATTCATACCGAAACGACGGACTCCAGGCCCACTTCTGAAAAACTCACCGTAATTAAGACGGAGGAAGCCGAATATTCCTCCAATGCTGTCTCCGAGACGGTGGAAAATACACCCATTTCTGATGCAGCGGATGTTGTGGATCTAGAGCAGGTTGTCATAGAAACAGTGGATTGTGATGGTGATTCAAAGATACAGGGTTTGTATATTTTTCCAGGGTTATAAGTAGCTTTTTAGTTTCGACTATTGATTTTTAATTGTCTTAGGACTAATTGTTGCTTTTAATAACCTAATATGAGATACAGCCGAACCCCGTTAACGTGAACTCGAAGGGAGCACTGAAACATAATTCTTGTTAACCTAATTTTATGTTGACTGTCAGGAATTCTTTTTAAATTGAACCCGTGAATAGTTTAAAAAAAATATTTAAAAATTATTCCAATTGTATAATGTAATATACTAATAATACATGCATACAATTAGTAATTCAATTAATACAGTTCATTTGGAGTAGTATATACTATAGAAAAATTAAGAATTTTAAGGAACACCAATTAATAACAGCAATTGAATTTAAACTGACGAATCATGGCAGATCTTGTGATTTTCTCAGAAGTAGAAGACAATTTTTTCTTATAATGTTCGTTTGCCGCTTTTTTAAAAAATGTTCTGTTTAATTTGTTCTTCGAATTACTAAGAAAAAAAGTCAAGTATTGAATTTTTTGTTCGGGTTAAGCAGAATTTTGTCGAAAGCTATTTCGTGTTAAAAGATTTTTTTATCATTTTAGCTTAAACCTTTATAAGCCGGGGATTTACTTTCAGTTCATCTTAAGAAGTTCACATATTCCTGTTAAATATTTAAATTCATTGTAAATGCCTAATTTTTATCATCGTGTGAAAATGATTCAAAGGGCTCTGAATATCCTTTAAGTAAAAACTGTCAAAGAAACCACTGTAACAGCTTACATACCTTAAAAAGTAGTGGTTTCTTAGACTGAATTTATTTTTAAATTAAATTCATTATAGGTATAACAAACTAACTAGTAATTAATGTATTCTTTTTTTCATCAGAAGAAACATTCTCGACCCCAGAGATGTTGGTCAGTGAGACAGGAGACTCCAATCCCACTTCCACAGAGATTCTGGATTCTACACAGGTTGTAATAGAAATCATCGATGCAAAGGAATCAGTTCCCTGTATTGAAGAATCTTCTGACGCGGCCAAAGCTTAGTGAACTTATTTTTTAAGCTAAGAGGGATGGTCGGTCCCACAGACTAAATGCATTAATTTTGAAATTCTAATTGTTTGAAAGGTATTGCTTTATTGTTTCCGACATTTTTTTTTACAAAAATTCTAATAACACTAAATTTAAACAGATTTGAACGGGAATTATTATCTGGTTATTTAATGGACATGTTTCCAGCTTGAATGGCAACAGTTCAACAGGAATGTAAATAAGGTTTTGCTGGGTTAATCAATGTAGTGGGCAGAGCTTACCGTGTCAAACCACCAATGAAATCCATTAGTGATTAAGTCACGTGAAACAAGTCGATCATTGATTTTAAAGTACTAAAATAACTATAACTATCGATAGATGGAGATTTAAAAAATTGATCAAATAGTTAATTGAATAAACGGATAATATTTTTCTTTCAAATTTGTAATTTTAGTACTATTTCTAGTTTCAAACCTGTTGAAAAAGAACTTAATTGTTAATGGAAAATGGAAGCGGTAGCCAGGTCTCTAAACTAAAATTGTCTCTCTGTGTAATTTGAAAGTAAAATAAAAAACTAAGTCAAATTGCTCTGGCTATAATATTTTTACAAACGAATTTTTTAATGTGATAAATGTTTACAGGACTCTATAATTTAACCTTTTGAAATTGATTTGAATATTTGTTGTAAAATTATTTTCTTAAAATTTTAAATAATATTCCACTTATTTCAAAAAGTGGTATCATAGGGTCCTGTAAGTCAGCTACATTTATTACATAAAAAAATAGTTTGTAAAAATCTGCAATACAGTCTGGAGTAGTTTGGCTTAGAAACAAATTTGTTTTCCCATTGGATTAACACAGAGAAAACTTCAGTTTGGAGACCCAACTACCGCCCGATTCCACCTTAAAGCAATACTTTTGCAAAAATTGGTATTTCAAAATTAATGCTTTAGGTCTATGGGTCTGACTTAAAGAGAAGATTATAGTAAATGCTAGTTTATCTGTTAAGTTACTTGAAGCTCAATCAAACAGAAAATTTTAAGCAATTTGGCTCCTATTCCCTTCACGGAATTATTTTTTTGTGCGATAAGTATTATCCAGTGCCAAATTTAATAAGAATTTTATAAAGAAACTATTACTAATATATTTTCATTTATAAAATACCATAGATACTTGTCTTTTTTTACACACATAAAATTATTTTAATAAAATTTATAATCTGTATTTTCAGCAGATTTTTCTACAAATACTACATTTAAAGTAATTGAAAAACTTATCTTAAGGCATTTTAAAAAAACATTCCAAATAAACTGGCTTTTACTGTATCTAAAAGAGTATCTTAAGTCTGAAAACGAAGCATTCCTATTGCAGCTGTGTGAAATGTATATGTATAAACTTTTAACTATATATTAAAATGTCTTTGACTTGAAACTTTTTTAATATTTCCAGTATTTCAGAAAATATTTAAATTATTTTGGATGTTTTAATTACAAGTGTAAGTGTGGGACTCTTTCTTGAAGATAAAGAGAAAATATGTAGAAATAACGATCAAACTTTCTAGGCATTTGGTTTGTAACAATGTTATATTTATGTCGTCTTTCACTATAACAAATACTTTTGTATTATTTCTTAAAACTGAATTGAGAGTATGTAAGATTTAAAGGCAAAAAAATCTTAGTGCAGCTGTTTGAATTGTACAACGAATTAATAATTTTTCTCTGGAAAAATAGTTTTTTTCCCTTTTATTACAGTTTCTATCTAACATTTATAAATACAATAGTAGCTGTTTTAAAGATATATAGAAATAGATTTAAAAATACTTATATTGAAATGTTAAGGTCTAAGGTATTATCTCATCTTTGAAGAACTTATTGAACTGGCTTTTTAAACGTTTATAAGTACAATAGTGTATAATTTATCAATAAAATTGTTTGAACTGTTTTTTGAATCTCAAGACAAAGTATCCAAGAGAGAAAATAACGTCTTAAAATGAAAGATTCATATTTCAGCTGTTTAAATTGTATATAAAATGTTTTTAATTCATATATATTATAATATATTCTGTTTTTCTCTCTAAAAAATTATTTTTCTGTGACTTCTGAAAGAGTTGTTTGTTTCAGTGCATTTTATTTCCATATCTTTGTCATTTTCGTTATATTGTATATAAAGAACTATGAAGAGTAAACATAAGTGATAACTGCACTTGTTAAGATATCTTAAAGAAGGTTGTTTTATTGTTGTTGAACTGTCAATATATTTGGAAACTATTAATAAATAAGGAATAGTTTTAAAGGTATTTATATATTTTATTTTAACACTGAAATTGGCAAAACTTTTGAAGAGCTTAGTGGAAGAACGTGCTAAGAAACAAAAAATTGAAAACGAGCTTTAGAGTTTTCGTTTCCACTTAAATCCGTTAAAAAGGGCACTTGAAAATAATAAAAATTATACTTAACTTCAAGTTCATGAATAAAGGGAAACTTGATATCGTCAAAGGATGGAATAATAGGGTTTTTGACACCAAAAACTCAATTTTTTCAAAAATGTCACTTAGCATGTCCTTCCACTAAGCTCTTCAATTGAGTTTATACGTTTCGCCACAACATATTTCACTTTAATATTTCAGAGAATTGCAAAACATAACTATTCAGCTCATTGACTAAGTTTTTTCATGGATGTATTTTTAACTATGTTAACAAACTGAATATTAAATTCTATTGAGATATATTATTCCGATTCGATTTTCATTTGGTGCAGTTTGATAGTTGGCAGTTGTTCCTCTTTTTGGATACAGCTAAGATATAATGCATGGTGTGAAATTGAATAAGTTATTGGCGACTTTGGGTGACCATGAAAAGTAAGCTTGCTATAAGTTTGTTGAAGTAGAATGTTTATCCGATTTTCCAAGTTTCATTACGTAGCACAAATCATCAAATTAAGACCGGTCGTTATATCATAGCTATTTGGCACACTATTGAAGGGTATACCAGCGTAATGTTATATATATATTAAGGCAAGTATACATACAAAAATTGTTTTAAATTTATTATTTTTGCAATCACCGAGAAATAGTTTTGGAAGTGTAAATAATTTGCATTAAAAAAAATTAAACCCTTTACTTTCCCTTTGCTTTCACTTAGATGAAGATTTCGAAAAACATTTGTTCTTGATACACAGGCTTTAGAAAATTTGTATGAGAACTTTTGAGAGTTGTGGAATAATGTGCATCATTCTAATTATATCACCCCATTTCCAGCATTCATTAGTCAAACTATGTAAAGATCTGAAACCTCTTTTTTAACCACTTAAGAGATTGATTTACTTTTACAAACATCCAATTGATCAAATGTAAAGAATGACTGTATAAAATGTTGTTGTTTTTATCAGAGTTTTATAATTTAGAATTAATGTAAATTTACTTGGAAAACAAATTGTTAGTAAATAAATAATGGAAATAAAAGCATGACTAAACGTATGTCATATAGGAAAATCGTTAAATACAGAATATTTGGTGCCACTTACAAATATAAAGTTATAAACTTGATTTAGAGTCCTGAAATCTTTAAAATATTCTAGTTTAGTCTGAAAATTTTGGACGGTCTATGTATGCTTCGAGCGTCCAAACGAAGCTGTGACGCAGCTAAATATGCCTCGTAATTTAGAACGGCGTATAAGTGACGCTCTAAACCTGATGTGGCACACAAATTAATTTCAACCAACAATTTACAATTCGCTTAAATATTCTAACATTTGTGAAGGAAGGACTCTGGAACCATCACTTCGAAAGTATCCAATACGTAGTTTTAGTGCGATGTCAGATCAACCAAACTACTAACAAACCTAGTTTATTCTACCATTTGTGGTGCTGCCATCTATGCTGAAAAATACTACTAATAATGAAAAAAATAGTTAAAATTCTAAAAAAAAAATAGATTAAAGAAAATTTAAATTCTTTCATTGAGAACTATTTCATCAGTGGAAAAGTTACCAATTTAATAGTTTGATTATTTCAACACAGAAAGTTTTGATTGTATTCTTCTTGCCTTCCAAGATTTGGTAGAAGATTAGGTGGTGCTGCCATCTGTTAATTTAATTGAAATATGTTGGGTTTTTTTGTAACGCAAATTTGTACAACATCCAAGAAATATTTTGCTATCCAAGGTCACTGATATTTTGCATCAAGCAAAGTTACGGAAATACCCATTTGTTTATACATTTGCTTTTGGATGAGGAGAGGAAACTCAACATCTTTCTTTCTGCACTTCTAGTAAAAAAAATTGTTATAATTGCCAACAAATAATTCTAATGAAAACAAGACACATAACATTTATTGCTCTATAAAAATGCAAGCATTTTAATCCAAATAATCAGTAATTTTTATTAATTTGCCCTTAAAAGGTCCATTAATTTTGCTATTTTACAAACAGCGTCAGGAAATGCTTCAATATGATCGACATAAAAAGGTTTTGCATTCAGTGCTATAGAAGTTGTAGGAGGAGTGGAAAACAGAGTGGCTTTTCCAATCGGTTTACAATAATACTTATAAACACAATTCGACATCTCTAAAACTTCTAATAATTCCAAAAGCTGAACTGGCGGAAAAACTAGTGAAAAGTGTTCGCAAATTTTAGATGTTGTCGATGCAGGATTTGATACTAAGTAACTTAGGATGGTGAATAATAAATCGAATAGAACTGGCTTGTTTAAACTGCCATCAGGATTTCGCCATGTTCTTGGAATAAAATAACGTTGTATTTTCTGACTAGAATTCACAAGTTGTTGGTTAAAGTTTATTTTTAACTCAAAATGTCCTTGATGAAATTCCTTAGACGAAGAACTAATCAAGGGTGAATCTTTATTATGAAAGATCTTGTCATATGAAGTATCATTAGTGGTTGTTTCATTTTGATTACATTGTAACAAATTGGATATGTTTCTTTGTCTGATTGGCGTTTGGAAGGATGGTACAACCCATTTACTTGCAAAACAATTAACGACATAAGTGAAATGCGCAACGCCGACTCTGAGAACTAGAAATGATTCTCTGAAAATAAATAGATGCTCAAATAAAGAAAGTTCGCCTAAAAGCTCTGAGAACCTCCGCAGAAGTTCGATTTCTGATAATCCTTTTACACCAGCTTCATAAATATCATGAAATATACATTTGGCGTCTTTAAACGTTTGTGGTTGATAGAGTTCGTACAAAGATTGAATTTTGGTAAAGTAATCTGTATGCGTTGTTAAATAACGGCAAGGAATGAAGCTAGTCAAAATATTTGATATTTCTACCATTCGTTCCTGATTCAATTCCGTACACTTGCTAATCCCGCGTTCTATTTTACCCTTTGGTGTTTCTTCACTGATACCAGGAGGAATCATGGGAAAGTCTGTTGGCGTATTCGATTCAGGACTACAGAAGATCTTGCATGCATTTAAAGCGATGTAATCTTGTGATTTTTGGCCTTTTTCGAAATTCTGCTGTGAAAGTTCATGTCTTAGAAAATACAAAGCGAATCTGGATGCTTTAGCAGAATGATGCACTTCGGTCGATTGCGGAACTGCATTTGTTATTGATAAATTTAAATGTTGAGAAATATTCAAATCTGTAACGTCTTTAGAATGTTCCGGGGTCGTGAGCTTTTCATCAGGTAAAAAGTTTTTGTCGTTACTCAAATATTGGAGTAACTCCTTAGATTCTGTGTCACTTGTAGAAGAAATAATATCAACCATATTGTTTCTTATCTTTTTGGTAAGAGTCAAATCAAACATTAGAACTTGCTCGGGCACTTTAAAGTTAATTTGTAACCTTTCTGCCGTGAGGAGAGATAACACAGAAGCGACAAAACCGGTAGGTATGTCACCTTTCACCTCAATACTTGAATCTGGGGCTAAATAATTGAAACTACTTAAAAACTGTTTAGCGTCCTCAAAACTTTGCTGTCGAAACTTCGGAATTTTTGCAAAATGATAAGAAATTGAAAATTTATACGGACTAGTTGATTGACAAAGACGACGTATGTCACTTCTATGTGCTTTGCTTTTTACAGAAATAACAGTCTCTTTTCGAAGATGAGCTACCGCTGTTTGCAAAATACTTTCGGAATATGATTGGTACATATTATTCAATAAAGGCGTCCACTGCGCTTCATCCTTAACCGCCATAGCAGATAAGATTAAGAACATCAATGCATTTTTCTGTATCTCTTCTTCATTTTCTGGTTCGTTATACACATTTTTGGAATGAAACAAATTAGTATGTGTCATTACGTTAAAAGTTTTATGAAAGTCTTGCATTGTGCGAGGAATACTAACATTCGCATACCGATCCATTGAAGTGTGGACAAATTTCCGTCGTAGTTCTTTCATGAACTTGGTAAATATCACTCTCCATGCTTCAATATTATTTCTTGTCGGTTTCGGCATACTAAATTCCTTAACCAATGCAGCATCTCGCAGTGTTTCTTCCAGGAAGAATTTCACATTGTTGACCGTTTCTGGATGTCTCATGAAAAACTTCATTCGTCTTTGGCAGGCGAGTGATGTCTTATTAGACGACATGTCTGGAACGTTTTCGTGAAGAAGATCCCTGACTATTGAGTAGTGGACAGCGATTGTTCGAGTGTTCGTTGAGGGCTGCAGGAAACAAGATGCCACTTTACAAAGAAGAAGAAAGCTGTCCTCTTGCGGACTCCACTGGCACCTAGTCGTGTTTAATTTAGCCATGGCTAATTTGTCTTTCTCGTCGTAGAACGGTACCCGAGTTAAAGATCTGCGTTTTAATGTAACCAATTTAATTCCTCTTTTCTTTTTCTGTTCCAACAAATTAGATGCGTCGGATGCAACAGTTGCTTTTTTGCGTTCACATATTTTTAAACTCGATTGCTGTTCATTGTTATTTGAGAGTTTATTTCTAGTTTTAATATTCCTCAAACAGCAAAGCTTCTCAGTTTGAATTTTCCTTTTATTTTTGAGAATTCCTTTGTCAGGATTAGCAGTATTTGCAGAATGTTGTAAATTTGTTGAATTCGGTTTACCACATCTAACCTTTTTCTCTTGCAAGCTCAAAGAATGTTTCGACAGTCTTTTCAATGGGAGCCGGGTAGGGTGTGTGTTGATTATAGATGTCTTAAGCAGTTCTTGCATTGAACATTGCAAAGAGTTTCGTTTTTCTTCGTTTGTCAGCCTGCGTCTGGGATAACTTTTTATATCATTAGTAGATTCCTTCCAATTTCTTCTCAAGTGGAGAAATAGCGAAGAATCATAACCTGCGGCTCCTAGTCCATCCCCGGGTACAAATCCTTCATCACGAATACCATCGAAAGCAATGTTTTTGGTACAATTCATCAACTCGGGCTTCAGAGCTGGTTCCACAAGTTTCAAAGTTTTGCCAAATGCAGTTGAATATTTCCCTAACGGAGTGTGAAAGCAAATTGTTTCTAATTCTAGCCAATATTCTTTAAGATCGCTTTCGTTCGCAAATGTGCAATACTTGCTCGAGTATTCTATATTCACATCGATATGAACGTAGCTAGGTGATGAAATTGAAGTATCTTTGAGTGTGGCTTTTTTGTGCACGTAAATGAAAGACTGGTCTTTCTGTTTCCCAACTTCGGGACCAATGGACACAAGACCCATGTAACACAGAATACGGATGGCTTCGTTTACAGAACAGATATATTTTCGTTTTCTCAACAAGCCATTGCGCAAATCGTTCGGTAAGAACTTGATAAGATAATTGGCTGTTTCTTCGTTTTTCAGGTAATCTTCTACAGTTCGTAATTCTCTTTTAAAATGTACCAACATAGTGAATAAAGAAAGGGGCAAACGAGAATATATATCTGTAATTAAAAACCATCCATTATGCCCGTAGTCTGGTAAAGGCGGGACATACCTTTTCCAAGTCATACTATCATGGTAGACAAACTTTTCTTCATTTGTAATATATTTATGTTTATTGTCATAAACAAGATAATACAGAAATAGGTGCAAAGCTTTTACTCGAACAAATTTGGGAGTTGAATGGGGATATTTATACGCAATTTTTGTTTCAAACTTTCCTCTTTTTGTTGCATCGAATTTATTAACACTAGAAGAAAAAATAGTTGTTTCGTTGGATTGTTTATTATTATTTTCTTCTGGTTTTGAGTCAATGCCCTCAGATTTCAGGCTACTGAACCATTTGTATTTAGCCTGATCAATAGCAATCACAAGCCGTGGATCGGAAGACTGAAAAGATTTCCTGGAAACGAATTCAATTTGAAGAAGCTTTTCTTCAAATTCCAACTCAGCAATAATTTTCTTAATTTTATCATTCTCAATCAAACTCTCAATTAATCTAAAAAGGGATCTTCTATCTAATGCAAAATTATAGCCTTCCTCTTTTTCTTTCTGGAGAATATGCTTTTGTAAATCGCTTGTTGTTACAAAATTATTTTTATCTAAGAAGTCTAAAATGATATTACATCTCTTAAATTTTCTATAAGTGAATTGTTTTGAAGAAGTAAATAACATTGAAGATGAAGTTTCTGTTTCATTAGATGAATAAGACAACAACTTCGATTGGTATGTGGTTTCTTTAATCTTGTGCTTTATTCCTTTGATTCCTGTAAACATGTTTTCGTTGTTCTTATCAAATATTTGTATTTCGTGACATTTTAAAGAATACTTTGTATCAACTTTTTCCTCTTGTTTATACCTCTTAACCTTAAAATAGTCTTCTGTACTTTTTGCACAATCAAATTTTCGTTTCACAGAAACTTTAGTTGACAAATTCGTTTTAATAAGCCTATTTTCTTGTTTCGCAGAAACATTTGACAGATCTGGTTTAAAAAGCCTTTTTTCCTGTTCCTTGTAATTGGAGTACACCTCACTTTGATTTTTATAATCGTTCGATATGTAAGAATAAACAGTTTGTCTGCCTCTTGATCGGGGAATGGAAAATATGTGATCTTTTCTTTCAAGAAACCGAATAATATTTCTTATTTCCAACTTTGGTAGAGTCATCGCCCTACCTAAATCCCCCGAAGTGATACCTTCTGGACCAGCCTTTTTTATCAGGCAATACATCTGATATAGAAAAGGCACACCAACAGTAATTTTCGAATAATCGAAGTACACATTTAAAGGTACACACTGATCTTCATCCTCTGAGTCTTCATCACTATCTTCGCAATGCTTCACAAGCTGTAAAACTTTTACTGTTTTTTCTTGTCCGTTTACTGTATACCAATCCTTCTTGGTTCCATTGGGGTAAAGCTCTCGGCAGGTTATGATGCTGGTTCCTAACCATTTCTGATAGGTTTTTGTGAATAAATTCTTGAAAGAACTCCTTTTGCTGCCAAGCATATCTCTGATCTTCGTGCAAGCTTCTTGGTTCTGTGGTCTGTCTTTCAGAATGTCGCAAACGTTCTTCAGCAAACATGCCATTTTTGTTTTCCTCAAGACATAGAACCGGGTAAGATGGAGCAGGCTTCCAGTGGACGTCTGTCCCCGTTTGGTCTTCGTGACATGATCTTGCTTCGTGATCAAGTTCTTCTTAGCTAGTTTCTTCTTGTAGTAATGAAGGTGCTTGCAAAATACGGCTTTCAGACACAGCAATCCGTTTTCACCCTGAGTCACTTCTCCTAGATATCTCGAACGCCCTATGCGTTCCAAGAGACAGTATTCTTCCAGGGACATATCAATCAATGGATTCGTTTCGCTTCCAATTAAAGCCAAGAGACGAGCTTTAGGAGACGCAACCAAAACCATGGAATCTCCATAATCTTTCACAACTTGCTCCAGAGGCTTAATTAGGACACCTCTGCTGCAACGGACTTTCGGTGTGATGCATGTTCTGGACTTATACATCGAACATGAACCTCGGACTCCACCGTCTTCTACGGGAGCAATGGGATAGTGAGGATCTGGAACTTTGAAAGGCGGATCAATGACTATATCAAGTACTGGATCGACGTATGAGTATCTATCGAAAATCGGGACGAATTTCCGAGGTTTCGGAAGTAGGTACATTTCGATGTCTTTCACTTTCGCGATGTTTTTCCAGAAGAATTTTTTGGAATCGTCGTCCACGGGAATGGGGAAGTGAGGACGGTCTTTGAGACGCTGCCATAATGTCTCGAGGGTTATGCCATCTAAACCCTCCAAAGAGATCTCGTCCAAAATGCACGATGCAAAGTCTAATGATGTAGTCATCTTCCGATCAACAAATATTACACTGTTACCTAAAACAAATAAAATAAACTAAACATTTATTACGAAATCCCATAAGTTCTATTGTTGGTATATTGGCATATTTTGCTAATAAATCTTTCGGACGTAGACCTAATGGGAATAATCAAATTAAGTCAGATTGATTGCAAAAAATTGACTACATTTATCATTGAAAAATGCATTTTCATTTCAACTCTACCATAACTTTGAAATGCTACAATGATATAAAAAAAAAATCTCCCGACAACTAACAGTTTTTCCCTAATAAATGAAGAATTGTTTTCCAAATTCAAATATTAAAATAGGTGATATAATACTGATATAGTCTAATATTGAATCACTTGAAATTAAATATTCAACGCCGCCGTAGGAGTATGTCAAAGATGCCTTCGCACAGATCCTTGAAAGACCACTAACAAAAAAATCCAGAAAAATAAATAAATAGCATTTAAAAAATATATATGTTTAACCAATATAAAACAAAAGAGATACTTAGTTTATCTCTTTTTCTTTCTCCATTCTTAGGACTTAGTTCATAATAATATTTTCATACATATATAGTTTTTGTTTTAAATCTGGGACTCTGGAATAAATTAAGAAATATGGATATCTTAAAATAAGAAGTCTCTCGGTAAAATAACGCGCGCGTGTTGTTTTATTACAACAGAACATGTTCGATTGCTGTGGCTAAGAGGTATTGCTTCGTTCTAACCAAGCCGCAAATGTCCGGGTTTGAATCCTGGATCGGGCAAGTATCACTTAGTCTTTCAATAAGTATTTCCAATATCTCGAAATTCATATACATTAAAATTGTAAGCTACAGGGAGTCCCAAAATAAACTACCTGTGTTTAAAAATTAATAAAAAAGAAATGGATAGAGATATTAACACAATTCTTGCAGAAAACGAATGAGTCAGGTCTGGAATTTGATATGGAACAATTTATTATGTTAGTTATGTTTATTACGTTATTATATGTTATTAAATTTTATTATGTTCAATTTAACCGACAGATAGCGCTGCAATACCATGTGTTCGATTCCACTCAATAACTATTGCTGCTTTCCCTGAACTGAAAGCTACTGAACATTTCTGACCACGTGTCCTTCTTTTCGGTATATACACATGCCTAGTTCTTTCATACAGCCAACACACGGTATTGCCGCGCCATCTGTCGGTTAAATTGAACATAATAAAGTGTAATAACATAATAAAGTGTTCCATATCAAATTCCAGACCTGACTCATTCGTTTTCTGCAAGAATTATGTGAATATTTCTATCCATTTCTTTTTTATTAATTTTTAAAAACAGGTAGTTTATTTTGGGACACCCTGTAACTAGATCATATACTGCGTTATACTTAATTTTAATTTGTTATTTCGCAACACAAAAAAGATTTTTTAAATGTTTGGTTATATGTTAAGGCTAGGAGATCGACTTTAATAAAATCAGAACTTTTGAACAAAAGTTCGCCAAAACTTTTATAAAGTAGCAGTATATAACTTCTCCTTTCCATTCTGCGTATTTTAACACCTTTCCATTATCTGAACGTTTCATAGATGAGACAGAGAATGTTTTCAAGCAGACAAACAGTCACACATTAATAGTGTAGTGTAGATGACAAAAATAAACCACTTGAAGAACAACGAAATATTTGGTAATCAAACGTTCAAGCAAAGTTTCCGGTTTTTAAACAAATATAAATTAAAAAAGTTATTTTTTTATTGTGTGTGTTCTATTATTGCATAAAATCAAAGTGTTATAAAGTAATACTTTGAAATAAAGTGTTTTTGTGTAGGAAAAAAAAATCTTAGTTAAGCCATTTGGCGAAAAGTTCTTCCCCAGATGCTCACGTGTCTATAACAACTGCAGAATACGTGCTTATTTTTTACCCCTGTAAAGTTGGGAAGAATTTAATTACCGTCGCACTAGAGCTACACGAGGGCTATTGTCGACAAGTGTCATAGTTTAGTTTGAAATATCGTCGCACTAGAGCTACACGAGGACTATTGGCAACGGGCGTCATACTTTAGAACCACAGTCAAGTGACGAACGAGCCGACACCTGATTAGGCACCCAACGCAACCGTTAAGGGCGACATCGTACGCAGCGTCGGGACTTTGGAGCATATTTAACGTGCACTCCCTCTATACGGGGTATTATTCGTCGGACATTTTTGGCTGCACGGGCAGTTTACAGGTCGGCAGTTATTTTGGCGATGCCCGGACCCCAACCTGGGACCTTCCGCATGCAAGGCGAATGCCTAACCGACTGGGCTCCCCAGCCCCGACAAGCGTCGTAGAACCACAGTCAAGTGACGAGCCGACACCTGAGTAGGCACCCAACGCATTTTTATGGGAGCGGCATCGAACCCAGCGTCGGGACTTTGGAGCATATTTTACGTGCACTCCCTCAATACAGGGTGTTATTAATCGGACTTTTCACTACAATGCGGGACGAAAGTACTTTCGATTCTTGCGTGGTAAACGAAAGGACTTTAAAATCAAATTAAATTTTGAAATATTTTTTATATATTAATGAAACACGTGTAAGGCATCGTAACAACTATCAAGTTCAAACTGCAAAATGATTCTGATTTTCAGTTAAGGTATCTCCACACGTTGAAAATGACATTTTTGAAAAAAATTGTTTTTTTTATTTGTTTATATGATTACCCAGATTTGCTTGTTTCTAAAACTGTCATCATTTTAACTGTGCCGCAATTAGAACGAACGTAGTGATTAAATTAGTAAAGGTCAGTAGCACTAGAATCCACCAGATGTTGAAACTTTAAATGCGTTTATCTTCCATTTTAGTTTTTCCTTAAATAGCTTCAGTTGGAAAAACTATTAAGCTCAACTTAAACTCAAAAAGTTATTGAGTAATTTTAAAAATTCTTTTTTCTACTAATTTAAGAAATTGTTGTCTAGAAAATATACCTAAAAAACAATGTTTTTTTTATTTTGTTTTGGCCTATTAATCATTTTGACACACCGTAAAAAATGTTGAAAATCACAGTTTTTTCGACAACTAATAAAAATTTTATTTTTAAATAAAATCTTTTAGTTTTAGGTATATTCCCTAGACATAAGTTTACAGTTTAATTTGGTGGTTTTATTTTCTTAGTAGGTCGAACAGTTTTTTTTTCTAGCCTAATTAAAGTTTTTGACAAAAAAAACATGCATAAAATGACCATATTTTAAAAAATTTGGTATGTATGCCAAATTTTACTTGCTATATTTAGTTATTTATTTCACATATACACAAAAAAAACTTCCAAAATTGTTTTCTTGTACATCTTTTTAAAAAAGTGCTCCGAACGCGTTGGGCCATCTTAACTAACTCAAATAGTATTACTTATTACAGCACATATGATTATTAAATATAAAGAAAATGCGATATATTTATGGAAATTTAATGGTAAAAAATAACATACGAGTTCAATTAACGACAGCATAAAATGAAACACAAATTGAGCATAAAACACTCACCTAAACAGAGTTCAGTGCTACATTTCGGAAATCTAAAGATGAAATGATTCAAACGTGTTGGATATTCTAACATACGCTTTTAAATAAACACGAAAACATCCCAGGTGCGAAAAGAAAACATAACATGACACAAATCATGGAATACATTAACGACCAAAGCACGGTTTTAGATTCAGTCTCAAATAGAAACAAATCGTTTAGTCGCGTTCTTAGAATCCAAGTAAAGTAGGGTTGGGTTGGTACATATATATTCCGGCTGGTGTGCTTGATCAGAGACCCGCTTATAAGCCTTCGCCAAGTAAGACAGAGACAGAAAGAATTTTTACTGACACAGAGTGAGGAAAGTACATCCAGAGCGTAGGCGGGAATCGAACCCGCACCCGTTACAGCGCGCAGACTGCTAGCGTAATAATCTGCGATCCAAACCACTAGGCCGTCCAGGCCCCAGAATCCAAGTGAATTGCGCAATATGGTTAATTTTTATAAATGTGGCCAGAATCGCGGGCATTAAATTATAGTTCCCTTTGTGGAATTCGGTAACATTCTGGGTGTATTTTGGCTGTGATAAAGCATTAGAAATACGCAAAAGAAACTAGTTAAGAAATCGGTTGAACTTGAGCTACGCGAGGACTATTGGCGACGGGCGTCATAATTTAGAACCACAGTCGAGTGACAAAGCAAACAGCACAAAAACGAACTCTTCACATCAAATTCGAAGCCGACTGGGCGGCTGAATGGTTAGAGAATTGTAGCATGTAGCTGCACATTGTAAATTTACATGTAATTCTTTTGACACTGTTTCGACTGCTTGTTTAATTTATGATAATTGAGAAAATAAATGAAACCATCTTTCTCAAAAGTGTTCTAATTTTTGTTATAGGCAGTGGATCCAGTTTAAGTAGTATTAAAACAAATTGTTTTAATATGCCACTTGTAATAAATGACTGACCATTAGAGCTTTTAAAGCATAATTAGATCACCAAAAAGTTGTTGGTAACTTTTTTTTTAAAAAAATATATAACTTAGCATTAAAATAACTTTCTTTATTTGATCTAATCTAAAAAGTTACAATTGCTTACACCATACATTATTAAAATAACAAAATTGGAAATTAAAGCATTGTATTCAATAAAAAAATGTATGATCAATGCAGAAATTAACTGTATTTGTCTGAAATGCAGATACAGTAAACTCCTTGTTATCCTGGTGACCTATTTCCTTTCCACTAAAGCTTTCATGCATTGCAAAGTTATATCTTAAGTTTCAGATTTATAAGGGGAATGGCCGTGTGTCTTCAAACCAACGTGCTTCTGTGTTAATCCGATGGAAAAAAACATGATTTTTTAAGCCATATTTCTCCGGCTGTATTGAATATTTTTACAAAAGGTTTTTTTATATGATAAATGTAGCTGACTTACAGATTCTATAATCCCACTTTTTTAAAAATTGGTTCGAATATTTTGTTGTAAAATTATTTATGGAAAATTAAAATAATAGTGGATTATAGAGCTCTGTAAGTAAACTACATTTAACATATAAAAAACCATTTGTAAAAATAATCAATACAGCTGGAGTATTGTGGCTTAGAAAATAATGTTTTTTCCCATTGGATTAACACAGAGGAACTTTGAAGTTTGGTTTGAAGATCTGTGGGTCATTTAAAACAGGACTTGCAAACCATTGAGCTTTTGCAATCTCAATTTAGTGACTTATTAGTGTCAATTTAGTGTCCCCTGGTTGAAGATCAACAAAATTTTGAGGAAAGTTTTGTTTGTATTTGTTTAGCTCTAGTTTGCAGTTCTTAACCATCCAATTTGAGGATAATCAAAAACTGACTGTATTCATTGAATAACAATCACCAATATAATGCCTTTAGTCTTTTTACATTATCGAAAGAAAAAATTCTGTTATTAATGACTTTTAATAACTACACCTGAATAAAATCATAGATATATATCTATATATAATCACTACATTGCATCCATTAATTGGGCTACTTTACAAACAGCATCAGGAAAAGGTTCGAGATGTTCTATATCATCAGGTTCAGGGTTCTCTTTTATAAAAATCTGCTGGGGACGAGAAAACAGAGAACATTTCCTAAGGGGTGTACAGTAATATTTATAGACACAACATGCTTTCTCCAGCACCTCAATTAGTTCCAGAGTCTGAACTGGGGCCAAAACCAATGTGAAATATTCACACACTTGTCCTGTAGAAGCCCCTGGTTCTGCAATGATGCGGCTGAGAACAGTTGACAATAACTGAAAGAAGGTTGGCTTGTTCAATGTGCCATCAGGATTACGCCAAGTCCTCGGAACAAAATAGATTTTTGTCATTGACTTTGTTCGGGTGTGCTGGGAAACTGTGTCTGGTTTGCTAGAAGTACTAAGTTTCCTATCATTGTGGCAGGAAGAACAAAAGTCTTGGTTAGGGTTCACTTCAGACGTTGAAGGAGATGTGTTAGGTAGTGTAGGTTTGTCACTTTCTGTTTTTGTCGAGTTTTTTCCTTGCACCTCTTTCAGCAGAAAAGAAGACAGCACCCAGTTGTTCGCAAAGCTCATACATATGTAGGTGAAAGTAGTGATACCAGAGCGAATCACTAAGAAGGAGTCTCGCAACCGTTGAAGGTGATGGAACACAGAAAGTTCTCCCGGTAAATCCAGGAATGACTTCCAGATATCTTTTTCAGGCACGCCTTTCCATTTAAATCCAGATATATATTTATATATACATATAGCATCAAGAATGGTCTGAGGAGAATATTCCTCATATAATGGCTCAAAGACACAGTCCAGGTTTTCGTGGTTGTATTTGGCAGATAACGAATCGGTTGGGATGAGGCATGTAAGTATCTTTTTGATTTCTGCTATACGGTTATCTGTAAGTTCCATTCTTTCTCTGGTTATGTATCTTGATTCGGCAGTCTTATTCCAGTCGGGTGTGTCTGCAATTACCTCGGGTGGATTGACGGGTATAACCGGGTGAGTGGATGGTTTCAGTCGGCAGAATACTCTGCAAGAATTTAGAACAATGTATTCCTGTGAATGTTGAACTCGTTCGACGGGAGGCTGGGACATTTCTTGACGTAACAGGTATAAGGCGAATCTTGAAGCACTTGCAAAACGTTGGACTTCACTTACTTGGGAGTTGGAGAGATCCTCGTTTGATAATGGGTCAAAATCTTCCATCTCACTGTCGTGGACAACTGCCGAGTGGGTCTGATTAGATTCGTCATTGTCGTTATTTGATGGCAATGCCCTATTTTCAGCATTTAGTAACATTGTCAATTCCAGGGACTCTTTGTCGCTTAGGGCATTGATCATTCGTTCTACAATGTTTGTTCTGGCTTCTTTGCTGAGGGACGAGTCGAATAGAATTATTTGATCAGGTACTTGGGTGTGGACCACAAGTCGTTCCATTGTGACCAGAGCTAGAACGGAGGCACAGAAGCCAGGAGGTATGTTGCCTTTTAGTTCTACATTTGTTTCAGACTTCAGATTAAGCAGGTTATCTAAAAGCTCCTTGCATTCCTTGAAAATTCTGATAGGGAACTTGGTCAACATTGCATTGTTGTAGGTAATCGAGAACTTGTAAGGACAGGCTGACTTTATTGAACGTTGCAAATCCATTTTGTGGTTCTTTTTCTTAACAGCAATGACTTTCTGCTTTCGGAGATGAGCAACTGCTGACTGAAGCAAACTTTCTGGATATGCCTGATAGAGCTTATGTAAAAGATAAGACCAGTTGTTGCCATCATTGGCTGCAGCCATGGCAGAGAGTATAAGTGAGATGAGTATAAACTTTCTAGCATCATCCTCACTTTTGGGATCCTGGTAAATCTTGCTCTGGTCGAAAATACTTTCCTCTTTAACAATCTCAAAGTTTGTATTGAAACCTTCAACTGTGTCTGGAAGCTTTATATCTTCACACCTATCGGAAGCCGGAAGGGTGAATTTTTCTCTGAGTCGATGCAAGACTCCTGTGAACATGCTTTTCCAGACGGCTTCATTACTTTTAGGTGGCTTTGGTTTGCTGTACTCACTGACCAAAGCTGCATCTTGTAGGGCTTCACCCAAAAATACTTGTACATTGTTGACAGTAGTGGAATTCATCATCATGTATCTCACTCTTCTCTGGCATGCTCTGGAGCTTTTGTTTATAGAAACCTCTGGCACATGTTCATGTAGCAGATCTCTCACAATGGTAAAAGGCACAGCCAGATTTTTGTTGTTTAGTGGGTCAAGAACACAGGATGCCACTTTACACAGAAGAAGAAAGCTGTCTTCCTGGGGACTCCAGTCGCAGCGAGCTTTGTCAAGCCTCTCCATGGCTGCCCGGTCCTTCTCATCATAGTAAGGTAGACGCTTGGAAGACCTTGCCTTTACCGTTCTAATTTTTATCTTCTTCTTCTTCCCTTTGCTTACTGTCTGGGGATGTTCCACAACGACTCGTTTTGAAGTGCTTTTCTGTAATTTATTTTCTTTCTGCAGGAGGAGAGAACTCTTTGTCAGTCTCTGTAGCCTGGACCTGCTTTCAGGTTTTGTTGACCCAGATGTTTGCAACAAGTGCTGAAGGGAGTTGAGAACGGGAACAGATTTATCTTTGGCAGCGAGTGGTTTGGCGGCAGTGGCTGGTGGATGCCAGTTACGGCGAGAATGCATGAAAAGAACAGAGTCATAACCACCAGCACCAAGCCCATCACCAGGAATCTCCCCATTGTCAAGGACTTCATCAAAGCCTTTGACTTTGTAAGTAGCCATCAACTCTGGCTTAAAGTTTGCTTCCATGATTGCTATTGTCTTGCCTGCTGCAGCACTGAACTTGCCCAAGGGTGTGTTGAAGGAAGTACTCTCCAGATCGAGCCAGTAGTTCTGCACATCATCTTCTGTGTGAAAGGTATAAGGCTTCACCTCATAGTCCAAATCGCTTTGCACGTGCAGATATCCAGGAGAAGACATGGTTGTGTCTTTTATGGAGGCATGCTTATGAACATACAGAAACATTTGGTCTTTCTGCTTCCCAGCTTGAGGACCCATGGACACCAAGCCCATGTAACAGAGGACACGGATAACGTCATTTGTAGAAAACAGGTACTTCCGATTGTTCAGAAGATTATTACGCAAATGTAGGGGAAGGAATTTGATGAGATAGTTGGCCTTTTCTTCATTCTCAAGATAGGTATTGAGACCTGGCACACCTTGTCTGAAATTGACTATCTTAAGGAACAGTGACAATGGCATACGCGAGTAAATGTCAGACAAGAAACACCAACCTGGATTTCTGCTATAGTCTGGGGGAAGGGGAGGGACGAATCTCTTCCAACTAAGGGTGTCTTGATAGACAACTTGTTCATTGCTAGTGATCAACTCTGCTTTGTGCTGGTAGACCAGGTAGTGCAGGAACATATGTAGCGATTTTGCTCTCATGTATTTTGGGGTCATCAGAGGATATTTGTGCAAGATTTCTGATGCCTTTTGTTCCTTTTCTTTTACTTCTTCTTTTACAGAACTTTGTTCAGCAAGGGACTCGTCCTTGTTGGTGAGAGATGAATTCAGTTTGTCACTGTTCTGGCTCTTTTTATTTTCTTTGGAAACACTGAAATACTTGAACTTTGCTTGTTCAATTGCAACTTGAATAAAAGGATCGGACTGCTCTAAAGAGTTATCACAAATCAACTCAATTTTTGTCCTTTCCTTTTCTAACTCTAATTCAGCAATGAATTTTTTCAATTTTTTGTCAGCATGCAATGCTTTCACAAGCCGTGTTGTAGACTTTTTATCCAATCTATAGTTATAACCTTCCTCTTGCTCTTTTTCAAGAATGTGCTTTTGTAAATCTCCAATAGTTGAAACTTTTTCTTTTTTCAGGAAACTAAGTATCATGTTGGCACGTTTCAGTTTACGATAAGTCATCTGTGTTCTAGTTGTGTTTGATATCACAGCAGTAGGTCCGTCTGAAAAACTGACAAGCTTGGGAGCATTCCCATTGGATAGGTCATTACTTTGAACTTCTAGAACCTGCGAAACTATATTCTGGAAATTGGACTCTGCAGCCTTTTCAACAAGAATGCTTTTACTCTCATCTGTGTCATCAGCGAAACGTACCTTTTTCTTTTTGGGAGCTATATTCTCATCTTCCTCGCCAACTGCTTCACGTTTGACAGAGTGTGTCAATGAATCTCCATTCACTTGGATGGTACTGATAGTATTTTGATCTTTGAGGGTTGAATAGGCTTCATTTTGCATTTCATATGATTTTGATATGTACTTGGTGACCTTTTGTCTACCCCTATCCTGCAACATGGAAACAACTTCGCCCTTCTTGAGCAAAATCCTCAACAGGCCTCTTATGTCAAGTCTGGGTAGGGTCATGATTCTCCCCAAATCCCCAGCACTGATTCCCTCTGGACCAGCTTTGTTAATGTGTTGAAATACTTGATACACTAACGGGACATTAAAAAGGAGCCTTGAGCTGTCAAAATGTATGTTGCTCGGTGCAGTTCTTTCGTAACTACTGTTTTCCTCTTCATCCTCATCTTCTTCGTCACAGTGTCGCAAGAGGATGACAATCTTCACCACTTTTTCGTGTCCACTGACTGTGTACCAATCTTTTTCTGAGCCGTCAGTGAAGAAATCTTTGCAAGAAACTGTCTGTAATTTTACCCATTTCTGAAAAGGCCTGTAAAACAGCTTCTTGAAAGTGTTGTCTTTGATGCCAAGTTCTTCTCGAATAGCCTTGCACGTCTCGCGGAGGCCAGGTTTGACTTTCAAAAGATCACAGAGTTTCTTCATCAAGGTGGCCATTTTCGTCTTACGCTGGACGTAGAATCGTGTCAGGTGAAAAAGACACCCATTGGATGTCTGTCCCCTATTCATCTTCATGTAGTGCATCTGCTTAGTGATGAGACCCTTATCACTAAGCTTCTTCCTATAATAGTGGAGTTGCTTGCAGAAAGGGGCTTTAAGCGACAACAACCCCCCTTCTCCTTGGGTGACCTCACCCAAATAACGAGACCTACCAATTCTTTCCAGCAAGCAATACGACTCTAAAGACAGATCCATGAGCGGATTTGCTTCTGTACCAATCAACGACAGCAGCCTCTGCTTAGGGGATGCCACCAACACCAATGAGTTACCCCATTTCTCAACTGCTTGATTCAGAGACACAAGCAAGACCTCATTGCCACATCTCACATCAGAAGTAATACATTTCCTTGTTTTGTAGGTGGGGCATGAACCACGTTCCTCTCCATCCTTGACTTGAATGATCGGGGCATAAGTGTCGGGCAACTTCTCTGCTGGCTCCAATACAACGCCCAGTTCTGGATCAATGTAGTCATACCTGTTGTAAATTGGCACAAATGGCCTCGGCTCGGGGAGTTGGTAGATCTCAATATCCTTATGCTTGGCGATATTGTCCCAGAAGAAGCTTTTGGAGTCTTCGTCAAGGGCGATGGGGAAGTCTGGTCTGTCGGCCAAGCGCTGCCACAGCATTTCCAAGGTGATGCCATCCAATCCTTCCAGGGCTATTTCGTCCAGTAGACTGGATAAGAAGTCAAATGCTGTCCCCATTTTGGGACAACTCAATAAAAATCCTATGGATCTGAAAGTAAAATAACACATTGCATAAGATTTTAAAACACCAGCTCACATATATTTTATATTACTTGATTTAGTTAAATTTTGCATAAAAAATTCATAACTTTCACTTCTTCCTAGATTTTTACTACATAAATTAGCAAATCCAATTTTTCCTTAAAAATATTCAAGTATAACTAAGTTTTTTTTTAACTATTAAAAATATAATATTTGTACATATATAATTTTGTTTCAATGCTAAATTGTAATGGTTTAGTTTAATAATTTGTTTATGGCTTTCTCTTTAATCACAGAATGATGGACAAAAAATTAAAATGGTAGTTATTCTAGTTCAGCGGTTCCCAACCTAGGGGGTGATCGCCTCCAAGTGGGCGATTTGTGTTATCAAGGGGGCAAAAAATACTTGAGGGGCGATGAGTATTCAAAGGGGGAAAATTAAAATAATATTGAACCTTTGTACAGTAAAACCATTCTCCAACCATAACCACACCAGCCAATTTTTACATTCAACTCTCTTAAATTTTTTAGAAACCAGTAAAAGTATCTTAGTTAATTATTTCACTTTTGTTCTTTAAAAATATGTGTTTTATGTTTTTTCTATTTTATTTAAAAGTGATCGGATAAAGTTTCTTTGGTTGCTTTTATAAATGGTTAGTAAATGTTATAAAACTGTTTTATAGTTGCATTTTAACTCAAATTATGATTAGACATAACATGAAAATTAAAAGGGGGCGATGGATGTTGATCAACCTAAAATACGAGGCGATGGTCCAGGAAAGGTTGGGAACCACTGTTCTAGTTGAATTTAAATATTTCTTATTTTAAATCAAAATTCACCGTTTCTTTCTGGTGGAACATGACAAATTTGTATTGACTCGTGATCTATTGATTTTATAATTATTGAGAGATTTTAAATGTAATAGCAAATTTATTTCAGTAAATGCTATAATTCATTAAATTTTTTCAGTATTCATGTCAACATTGGTGATAGTGGAACGGCTGCCACGCATGCACCAATCTGCAGGAACTCTTGTTGGCAAGGGCAAGAAACAGAACCGCTTCTGCGCATGCACCGAGCGGGGAAAGCTGTTGTAAAAAACCATCGAAGAGTAGAACGAAAAATGCTTCCGAGAATATAACATCAAAATGGCCGTTGTGACTGTAACTTTTTTAAAACCGTAGACTTTGAAATTAAATAAAACTGAGCCATAAAGATTTTTTTTGTATAATATTCATATAAAATAATATGCACCTAATTTAAATTGTTGAATAACCTTAAAGCATGATTAATTTATCTTAATTCCTTTTTTTATCTAAAAAAAAATCGAAGTTCAAGAGCCAGGGGTCCATCCAGAGCTAAATTGGGACCGTTTAGCGGCCCCTTCACAAAATTACTATCGTTAAAAACGGCCCCTTCACAAAATTACGATTGCTGAAAACGGCCTCTTCACAAAATTACGACGGCCTCTCAGTTCACAAAATTGATGAATAACAGCGAGTTAAAATTTCCTAACTTTTCTATTTTTTAAAAAGTGTATCAGAATCTTTAAAATTGTCTAGAAATTAATTGTGATCAACTGAAATCCTAATTTTGTTTACGTTATTAACAAATCTATAAACTTAATCACCGTTAAAATCAATTGTCAATGTCTTGCGCCTGATGGAAGGTTAATTCGAAAATTTAAAATAGCAATGTACGCAAAAAAAAAATTCACAAAAATACAAAGTTTTCACAAAATTACTTCACAAATTCACAAAAAAAGGACCCTGTAAAAAAAACCTGGATGGACCCCTGAGCACACCCCAAAAATTTTGAGAACTTTACACCTATGCATTTTCCTATACAATCAAATAAAAGAAAAGGTTGTTTAAGAATTTTGTGAAACACTATTTCTATTCATGAAAACTGTGCTGCCATCTACTGTACAGTTATTCAAAATTGTCCGGATAGATATAGGTATTTACTGCAATTGCCTAGTTTTAGGATAAGTACTTATTCAGAGCACCAATTTTTTCTTTTAAATAATGGTAGTTTAAAAATACCAAGTTAAATAAAAAAAATAAAATGACAGTCAGTTTTTTTTAATAAATCTTAAAAATATTATTGATTTAGTTAGTTATACATAGAATTTTGAACAGAAGTCACACATTTGCTTGATTCCAGACTCCTAATAAAGATTGTTACAAACCAGCTACTAATTAAACTTAGATAACTTATAAAGCACTAACATAATTAGTTAATAGAATGAACAAAAATAAAGTAGTAGTACTATAATTTAAAATTTCAATTATTTTAAAATTTATTAATAAGGAAGGTAAAAACAAGTAATAATATACTATCCTTAAGGGTCTTTTTATGCTAATAGATCTTTATACATTGAAATGGGGATACTTCTTAACATATTCCGTAATATAGTAGACAGGTGTTTTTTTTTTTTTTTGGGGGGGGGGGGGGGGGGGCAATACAAAGTGTAATAAAAAAAAGCCTTTGTAAAAGGTAGGTTCTTAAAGGTGGCTTATTAAGTTTCATGCATACGCTTTGTATCAAAAACCTTTTAATATTTTATCAAGTTAAGGTAAATATTTACAAATATGCAGCACTGTACAATAGTTTATTCAATGCATTGAAATCAATAAGGCAATGAAGATAAAAAAAAAAGGTTCCATTCGATTCGATTTCGGGGGTGCAAGAAATAATGTTAAGAAAAAATTTACAACTGCTGCCAAGCACAATATTTCCAATGGCAACCTTAAACTGTGTATACTGTGCTTTGCTGCCAGAAAATTTGGCGAGATTTACCCCTGCTAACTAGTTTTAACATTAAATTATGGGTCATTAATACTTAACAAGTTTTAAGGTTTTTACACCTTAATACATCATTTTATATATATGTTACAGCAATATGAATAATTCTCCATCATTCATTACACCTGGGCAAATTTAAAAATGCCCAAAGGTATATGACAAAAATGTACAAATGTAAAATTAAATAATAAAATTAATAAATTACATAGAAAATATGAGCATTATGAATAATGCTGAAATTCGAGTGTGCAATTTGAAAATAGCAAAACTCGTGTATTTCTTAACATGCAAAAGTAAGAGGATATACAGTAAAACTTCTACAACAGACCACCTCTATTAAGAGACCACTTACGCAAACGGGCAATTTTTCAAGGCACCGATTTTTTCCCCCAACACGCTTAATGTTAAAAATACCTCTCGAATGGACCAGTACCTCTGGTCAGAAAATACCATGACCAGATTTCAAGTCTCATGTGGGGGTCACTTTTCAAAAAAGTAAATATAGCTTTCTAGCAAAAGTAAATCTAGCCGCTACTGTACATTGTTTGCCCTTTTCGTCCTTTGAATTACCTTCATCCATATTAACGCGGAAGAGTTCACCAGCCTGAAAACTTGGAACAAATTCAGCCCCCCCCCCCCTGCTGTTAAAAGGGTTATTTTGAAAGATCCTTCCATGAATTGTCCGAGTTGTCAATAGGAAGCTTTTTTCACTTTACTGCAGTTAACAATTGCAAGGTATTGCCATACATTATGTACATTGACATCCCTAGCCGAAGTAACGCTTGGACACACCCTTCCAAAAACAAATCATTAGGGTTGTCAGTCGTCACAGAAGCAAGGGGCTGTAGCCGATGGCAAAGAGTTAAGAACCTCACAGAATGGGGGAATACCAGTGAATGTTAAATTTGCAAAACCCGAAGGACGTTTCAATAAATAGTCTTTTTCCAGAACTTAAAAACAAATTGGAAAATTATGTGCTTTCCAGTTTTCCCGAAAAATACAAAAAAAAAAAAAAAAAAAAAATTAAACAAGTAGAAATTTTTTCTTATTTTAAAAGATTGTAACTTAAATGTGTATTGTAAAAAAATACCTTGTTTTTGGATGTAATTTAAATAAATAAAATGATGAAGATTGCATACTTTTCTTAATTTTTACTACTGAACCATTGATTATAAAACCGCTCTGAACATTTTAAGCAGCTCAGTGACGATACTTCTCAAAGAGACCACCCTCCCTCAACGACCGATTTTCCTCAGAACGGAGAGTGGTTGCTCCCGAGAAGTTTTAGTGTATTATATTGAAATAAAATTTTGAGTAACTAACTAAAAAAGAAACATATAAGGTTACTGTACACCTAAAATGGATGCTGATTATCCAGTGAGAATCACGTCATACGCAGGTGGAATTAACAAGACAAATTGAATTGAAACAATAGCAGTTTTTGTTAAATTATGTACACAGGCAATGTGATAAAATATCATACACAAATAAAAAGTTATTAAATTGCCCGATTTCATCGGGCATTTTTAAAATTGCCTGGGCATTATGAATAATGCCCAGGTTAATCAAATTGCTCATAAGATATACACATAAACTAAACTACTCTGACTGACCAATGACCATTGGTATTCATATATTGAAAATGAGATTTTCATTTCAAACCATCATCTCTATTTACTTTGGGTTAAAGTAAGCTTTAGGTCCCGTATTTGGCGACATTTCAAAATTTGTTGCCAAGTCAAAATGACAACAAACCTGACGTAAGCCAAGTCTGTTGCCACCTTAAAATGACAACAAATACTTGCAGAAAATACTAACGAGACCGAATATATATAACCAAAACGATTAAAGGAAACGGAAAAAGTCCATTAACTAAACAATAATTTGGCATAAACGACAGAAGCGATATTTTGAAAAAAATCGGAAATTAACCATTTGTTGCACAATCAAAACAAAGCTAAAAATAATAACAGGTTCTAAAGCAATGTATGATTATTTTAAATAATATTAATGCTATTTAAAAATTATTAATGAGGAAAATGCTCAAGATTAACTAATAAACTAGTGAGATAGAACCATAACTTAATTCTCAATTCAATAGCAAACAAAATATTTAGTTAAATAAAATAAATGTAGAACCATCTACAAATTATTTAAAAAAATACATTTTTGAAAAATGAAACGTTTGATAAACATTACATACTAGGAAATTAACAGACATATCCTATCACGCTAAAAAAAACGTGGATCAAAATTCCGCAAATTCCGAACAAAAACAATGACTTAAAACGGTTAGATATCTAATTAAAAATAGATCAATAACAGACAGCTTCGGATCCATCTAGTTTTTGCACATATCATGGACACGATAACAACATCAATAACAAAAAATCTTTACTTTTAATTAAAAATAATTAAGATTTAAATAGATTGATATTTTTATCCACGCATCCACATTCCACGGAAATAAGCATGGCTACTGCTTCTGCTTCGTGAAAAAAATAAAAATAATGGTTGCCGAACTTAGACCAGGTTTTTTAGCCAATACACAGTGGAAAGGTTGCCAAACTTGGTGAATTTCGCTTGAAGCACGATATTTGACGATCTCGCCAATTTTTTGTCGCCAAGGGTTGCCGTAAAACAGATTTGGCGGGGTTACCAGATTGATGACTTTATTACCGGGGCCTTTTACTTACTTTAGCCTTACTGGCTAATTATATAGGAATATAGGGTAACCAAAATTTATGACAATTTTTTAAGGAGCGTTTTGGGATAAATAAAAAATTTTCTATGATATTTTTACTATATATAATCGCATAAAAGAAAAAAAATATTATCAGGAATCACTGATTGAGAGATAAAATATATAATTTTTATACTATTTATCCTACAAAACCTTTGTGAAAGATTAATATAAGGATAATAATTTTTGTCATAATTTAGATACAATAAATGTAATTTTAAATTTTTTACAAAAACCTTCAAACAATTTAAAAAAAAAATAGTAGTTGTAACTGAAAGGGAGTAATCGAAAAGCCAACCACAATGATAAAAGAACTTTTTGAACATTATAATATTATTCAATTATCTTAACAAAACGCTTTAGTAAGATACGATTCTTTTTGTTATCATGTTAAATGACTGACAAGCCGGGGCTCGATCGCGAAATATTTATCCCGAAGTTCAATGCTCTAACCACTATGCCAACAAGGCATCCGTGAATTGAAAATCAGTACATAAATAATGAAAAAAAAATATTACATACTTACAAATACAAATTATGGATGCCTAAATCCTATGGACAGCAAAAACATCGGGAAAGTTTTAAATGTTTATTGTTATTTTTTTAACCATTTATATATGGCAGCGTCGGTCGACACGGACAAGAAATTCTAGCATTGAATGAAGATAACATTTTGTACACCTCCTTTAAAAATATTTGAAATAGAAATTACTGTAAAAGTATAAATGATGAAATTTTCTTGATTATTGAGAGAATTTTTAAATTAAATTATTCATAATAAAATCATATTCACTGAGTTTAGGTTTTTGTAGCTGGTTAACTGCTTCGCCAATCACCGGAGCTGCTAAGACTGGTTGGGTCAGCTCATACAGCCAATACATGCCTCGTAACTTTAAACCCTTCTTCAGAAGTTTAAAACGAAACATGAGCTTCGGGATTTTGACGTTATGAAGTATTTAAAGTGAAATCCCTGTAAAAGAGTATCGTTCGTTGGACAATTTTTTTTGTTTCTAGCTATTTATAGGTTGGTAATTATTGTTGCGATACCCGGGCCAGGGTATCCCCAGTTCCCCAGCTCCCAAATATTCGCTGCACATTTCTAAATTTTTTCTTCAACAAAAGTTTATTTCCATATAAATTTCCAAAAATGTACAGTTTTTTTTACTTAACAGCAGTATATCTGTTTCGCAGAAATTTTGACTTTTTATATTTTGAGAGTTTTAATGAGTTACAGCAATTCATTAACAATTTTAGAAATCGTAACCGTAGTTATTTTAACATAGTAAACAAAACAAATTCCGAATCCCCGAAACTGAAGAGCCGCTATCCGAATAATTTGCAAAAGTGTTCTAATAAATGATATTACTTGATAGTCATACAAATTATTGACAGTGTTCGTTAAAAAATGGAAATGGACGTCGAAAAAATATCGGCAGACATTGTCGGAGCTGTAAATATCATTATGAACCCGTTAACACCATCTGCTGAACGGAGAAGAGCTCAAGAGGTTTGACGCTTCTATTTTTTTAATCTCAGTATAATCATATGATAAAATTGGCACAGCTCTTGGAATAATTACAATATATCATTCCACAATATGTTTATTTAGAGTTATCCCCTTGGAATTTCTCAGACCTATAAAGTTTAAGTTCCATTGAAACCACAATGTCTCTAGAATTAGAATTGCAAACCTCCTGCGTAAAAATGTATCAAAATAATCTAACTGTATATATAAATATTATACATGGGGTTATAAGTTATTATTAGCCTTTGATATTATTTGATTTGTATTATCAGTAAGATTTTGTTTGAAAAATAAAATATCAATATTTAGCTGATATAATTAAATATTTCTCAGAAAATAATTTTTTTCCTCAGACATTTTTTAATATTGTGCCTGGGCATTGGTAAAAAGCTAACCCATGTTTCCCTCTTTTGACAACAGTTTCTGGAGGTATAGGCACTATAGCAACTATTGTAGTTTGTCTGTTATTTAAAATAAGTATGTAAAAATTCATGTGACACATCCGGAATTTTTCTAAAATTCCTAAAAATTCAGGGAATTTTGTACTTCAATTTTAGTGACAATCCTGTGTATATTACAACTAATATTGAAACTTATAACATATACTTGATATTTAATTTTTTTATATGATACATTCTTAAGTAATTATGAACACACCGTAACTGTGACCAGTGCTTTTAAAAAACAGGAACTTACTACATAAAAAACTTTTTAAAATAGTAGCTACCATAGATATCATAGTTAAAGTATTAGATTGGCAGATCACGTGACCTCCATGCTAACAACGGGACGCGCATGGAGGCTATAAAATAAGAGGGCAAAATGGCCAGTGTTGCTGCTACTTTAAGGAGAAAAATACTACAAAAAAATTCCATTTAAATCTAAAATTACAAAAAAATACTAGCTGCATTTTGGAATCTTTTTACTGACTTTAATTCTTTTTCTTGTTTTTTTTTTTGTAATTTCAGAATTAAATGTTATTTTTTCGTAGTATTTTTCTCCTTAAAGTGGCAGCAACACTGGCCATTTTGCCCTCTTATTTTATAGCCCATGCGCGTCCCGTCGTTAGCATGGAGGTCACGTGATCTGCCAATCTAATACTTTAACTATGATATCTATGATAGCTACTTGGTCGCATCTGCACTGGGTGTCATAATAAACTTTACGGTCCCCATATGCCAAAGAAAACCAACTTATTAATCAAATAGCTCTTTTTCAGATGTTAGATACTTTTAAAGACACCTCCCCACTTTGTGCCAAATGTGGATTTCACCTATCTGCCAAACACAATTCTCCTACTGTCCGCCACTGTGGGTTTCAATTGATTGATAATTTTATAAAGTAAGTATAAGTTTGCTGTTTTATAACGTATTCATCTAGGGATTTATATATTTTGTAGCAGTTTGCTGCACACTCAACTCCAAATAACATGCAGTGCTAGATGCCGCTTTACTAGTGCATTAGTTCCAGTCATCTAGATTATAAGTATAACAAAATGGCCCTGCCATGGAGGTAGTAATAAAATAGCAATGCTGCCATGTGAAAAGCCAATTCAAAAACAGGTTTGTTAAGTGTTGCTATTGATTGCTTCAATATTAAGCCCAAACAAACACTTGGAAAATTATTTGCCGGTAATTATGCAATTTTCACCTGTGCACTGATCTGACCAACTCACACATGCACAGACCGCACCGAGACCTGAACTCCCCAGTAGTCCATGTGTAGCTCTAGTTATCCTCTACTGTCTTAACCAATCAATGAAAAAACAGGTTTGCCAAGCGAAGCTATTGAACGTTTGACTAATTTATGAATTCGACTTGACTGCTTTCAGGTGGCTTGTTTTGCTCACCAAGCATCTCACTGCATTCGTAGCTCCACGAATTTGCCACTTTTATTTACGCCACCCTGTATATAAGCCAAAACCACTAAGTCCTTACCTTGAGGTATCTTTTAGTGGTTGTTGTAATACCTTTGGCAACACTGTAGATATAAATAAGGATTTTATAAAATAACAATATTTACGTAGAAAGGTGGTATATTTTACATTTTCTTGACTGTTTACTAAATGCCCACTTAATCACCTAAGTCATAGACTATAAACCTGTCAAGAGATTTACTCTCGAGTTTTTCCACACATGATTTTTGAAAATGTCATTAAATTTTGAAATTTAAATTGAGGTAATTTTTAATACCATTTACCATAAAAATGTAATTAAATTTTTTTTGAATAATTAATTTAATTAAATAATTTCCTTTTTTAACTGTTTTCCAGAGTGCATTGGAATGAAATTGATGTGCAACAAAAGTTGTGGATTAAAGATTCAATCCTTAATTGTATAGCTTCTGTAAGTTTTTATAAATTGAAAATATAATGCTGTATATTTTTTTATGGTACAGAATCGATTTTTCATAGCTTATTGAACAATCCATTATTTGATATCTGTTAGATTCCTTATAAATATATATTTAATTAGTTTTGGATTGTATTTGCTGTCAACATTAATTATGTTCATATAATTTCTAAAAAGTTATCATTTTAAACATGAAACACATTTTTTATACGTTTAGGTGCAAGCTTTGTTTAAAATTTTATTCCCCCCATCTACTTTTTAATAAAAGAAAGTAAAAAAAAAAAAAAACTGTAGCCTTTTTGTGCCCAAAATTTTGCACTACATTTACAAATTTTACTTTGATCTTATATCCGATTTATTAAGTGTTTAAATTTTCGGAAAATACATTTTATTTTTTAGCATTTTATTTTGTCATAAAACTGTCAACTTTTACTTATTCAAACGCTAAGTAATCTATACATAACCTTACATCAAATAATACTCTAAGAAGTGAAGTCTAAAAAATACCCGATTGGGTACATGAGATCATAAGAAGATAATTATTAAAATTTCTTGCATGAGAAAGCATTTTTTTAAATCTTAATATTCACCGATGGTCAAAATTTCACAAGACTCAATTTTTTCTAGGGTACTAATCCTGTGCTAAGTGAGCAAGTCTACATCAAAGATGCTGTGAGTCGAATAGTTGTGGAGCTTATCAAGAGGGAATGGCCCCAGCACTGGCCTTCCCTAATGGATGAACTGCATAATTTGTGTGTGATGGGTGTAAGTAGATTGTAGCCTTAATGTTTAGAATAGACTTTTTCAAATATTTTCATATTCTGTAAGAAAGTATCTAAAATAAGTCGGGTTAGGCAATAAATTTATTATTTTCTTAGTAGGAAAGCAACTTTTTATAGTTGTTTAACAATAAATAAATAAGTTTTGTAACTATGATAAAAGCTTGGTTTGTGGGAAATTAAAATATTACCTAATTGGACCTTAACCTATTAAAGACCTGTTTGAGAATTGTGTTTATATGCTTTTCTTACTGAATAAAATTATTAATTGGAAGTAACAATAAGTTATATAGTACTTTTTAAGTTTTTTTACAACTTAGCTATTACTAATTTGTAAAATATTTTTTGATCTCAGATGATTGTTAAAAAATCCTCATCTATAAACCATATTTTTCGTCTAAAATACTGATGATCCTCCTTTTAATTATGTTAGGTATATCCAATTATTTGTTATATATATTATTTTTACTTGAATGAGCTAAATAATAAAACTTATTTTCGCATGGCAAGTTTTCTTACTAATAGTTTTTGGGGAGTTAAAATGTTTTTCTCAATTGTAAAACTACTTTAAACTAGCCGTTTACTTTAACTCATACACACAGCTCTCAATTAATTTTTATATCTATATACATAAAAGGTAACTTCCGTTTGTTTGTTTGTATAAGACACGAGATCTAAAGAACCACGCAACAGATCGTCACGAAATTTGGCACAAACATGCATCTCATCTCCGGAACAAGCATAGGCTAAGAATTTTTCGAATCAGACCATTCCTTCTATCGTTTTCGAACGTTTTTATTCGAATTTTCTGAAAAAACTACACCACTTTGGCTCAAATCCGATCTTTTTTTACTTTCCTGATGCCATCGGCTGAAAAAATTAAATAAAACATTTAACGAAAACATTTAAAATTGAAAATGTTTATTTTATGCTGTTGCCATTACCTTCAGAAACTAATTTCATTATTTGAAAAATAATTGACATGTTTCAAGTGACGTAATTTCGCCAATCTCCATTCCCGGATTTTATTCTGGGTTTATTTGATGATTTTTTCATTGATTTTTCTGTTGACTGCATGCATATTTAAGCAATAATTGTATAGTTAAGCTATTACTGAACTATGATGGTTAATAAAGGCCATCGCACTAGAGCTGCATATTAGTGTTTTATGTATTTATATTTTTGCCAAATATGTTGTCAAACTCGCCAAATTATTAATTAAAACTCGCCAAATGGGCAATTTCTTTATAAATAATTTATAATCTGGGCGGTTGTTCGAAAATCGTGAAAGAAAAAAAATAGTTAAATTGACTGTTAAATTATTTTTCCACCTCTACCCGTGCAACGTCGGGTATAACAGCTAGTCTTGCATATAAAGACACCCTTTCCACTGTCTTTTAACTAAGCCCCGACCATTTCAATCACATTTAGATTGGTAAAAGAAAAACTTACTGCTTCACTCAATAACAAACTCATAGTATTTCCGACAATGTGACATAAACTGTTCAAAGAGGCAGTATCCCTTTGAAATAAAGTCATAAAGTGCCACAGTGTATGCTTTTTGAACCTATTGCTTATAAATTCCCTTTAAAAATGTATGCATAATTTTAATTGTATTTTGTTGTATTGTTGAATAACCATTTGATTACTTAACTCAGGGATCAACATGGGTAAAAAAATGCTGTAGCAAAAATGCAATAGAAAGCTGTAGCAAAATGCTAAAGAAAAATTAGTTGCTTATCAATCAACGTCACACCAATTAAATCACTTGAATCTACATTTCGGATGCAGATTAAGGGGGAGAGAAATGCGTAGAAATATAAACATTTAAAAATAAGTACATTTATTTATGGTGTTGGAAGGAGATCATATTCATCGGATTTGTCTTTGAACATGTTTTTGCTGTTCATTTGGTGTATTAACGTCAAGTTTTGGTTGTTAATGTTTGAAATCCCCAACTTTTGATCTTTCAATACCTATCCTTATCAGCATGATTCATGCATTTTGTTAGGACAAAAAAAAAATTCATGCATTTTGCTCACACCTATTGCTGCTATAAACATTTAAAATAAGTCTTTTAGCGTTTGAAATGGATCATATTATAGATTTGTCTTGAACATTTTTTTGCTGATAATTATGGTTATTAACTCAAGTTTATGGTTTTTTTTGAAATAAACTTTTGATTGATAATATATTTATAATATTTCAGATTTAATTAGGTACAATATAAATAAATATTTACATGATTTGCATTATATTATTGTGTGAATCATCATCCTCAAATGCAGGAGACAGTACAGTCTTGCACTGATAGCATGCCACACAGAATTAAAGCTTTGATAGGCTAAAGGTGGCTCAACTTAATATTGACTTTACTAAACATTATTTCACTTTTCTTTAAAACTGAATAAACTAGCTTTTCTAAGTTTATGCTGTTTTTTATGTCAAATAAATCGGTAATTGATTGGATAATATAAAAATAAAAAATAAATCAATTTAAAATAATAAACGTACAATATCACCGATAATGAATATTTTACATGAAATCTTGCATTATTATCATATCTATGTCCAGCCTTGATATAGCATAATTTTAATGTAGTTTTTTGTATGGAATAACCATTGAAATGACTTAACTAATATAATTTCTTAATGATAAACTATCTAAGTTAGCTTTTTTATGAATAAATCGTAATTATTGGATTATATTATATTTATAATAAATTATTTCTAATCTTTATTTATAACTTTGTTATTTATTATTGAGTTAATTCTTAATATATAATTGACTTATATATACATTCTTTACGTATAACATACTATTGCCACCATCAAACATGTAAGGTAATTTACAGTTATAATTTAACATCCAATTCTTAACTTTACGTTCTGTAATTAAACTAACATCTAGTTTATAATGTTGCATGCTTTTATTTTTAGGACACACAAACAGAATTGGTGCTTCTAATCTTTTCTCGACTGGCTGATGATATTGTTCAATTCATGAATGTTCCTGATGTTCGAAGACGTGATATTTATAAAACTCTAGTTTTGCACCTTCCGGATTTGTTTTCTTTCTTTTGGAAAACACTTTTGCAGAAAGTTGATTCCATTGTAAGTAGTTTTTAGTTTAAAAAAAATTTCAAGCATTAATTAAAAAAACTTTTTTAAGGGTAATGGGAGTGGTGGTGGTGGGGTCTTCTCTTTGTGTTAATCCAGTGGAAGCAAAAAAATTTTCAAGTCAAATTTCTTTGGCTGTATTGAATATATTTACAAATGGGCTTTTTTGGTATGTGAACAATGTAGCTGGCTTACAAGTCTCTATAACTCCATTTCTGAAATTGGTTCAAATGCTTTTTAATTTCAAAATATTTTTCTAATTTTAAGCCCTGTAATCCAGCTACATTTATCGTATTAAAAAACCTTTTTAAATGATATTCAATACAGCAGGAGTAATTTGGCTTCGAAAATTATTTTTTTGCCATTGGATTAGCACAAATAGGCCTCATTTGGTGACTCTGCTACTGCTCCCATTCCCCCTTAATAGTATTTCCTACGATTTGTCTTAAAGTATAGTTTTAAGTATTGTATTAGTAGTTTACTTGCTCCATATATTGAAAAAATTGAAAAAATATTATTTTAAAAGCAATAATTTTATAATTGTTAAATTTCTTACATAGGAAACAGTTTTACTCAACAAATATTTCTTTACAGTGAGAAAGCTCTACCATTTCATTTGCTATCACTATATTTATTATCCTTTTACCAAAAATATATCTAAAGCTATATATTCATTTAACTTTTTAGCTCTGCAAACATTTTTATATGATTTAAATAGTTTTAGTTAATACTTCATGTTACTTTTTGAGCTAAAACTGTATACTATTTTTTGCTCATTAATATTTTAAAGGTTAGGATATTCATATTAATATTTTTAAAAGTTTTATATTTAATTTAGTAAAAATCTTAAACATTTTTGTGTGTGCGTAATGTTTAAACTTGGGCTTTTTTTATAGGAAGGTTGTATGTTGTCTTATTAGGCTGTAACTGACAAGCTTCATAATTGGCTTTACTTTTTTTCTCTTCACCAAAATTACAATAATTTTGAACCATAATAAACAAATATCAGTTTTATTAATGTGCATTATTGCTCTGATTAAATTATGTTTATTTTTTTCTAGGAAAACGTTAAACATTCCACTGAGCTTGTAAGTATTATTTATTTATTAATTTTATACTTATTAATACTTGTTGCACTTTTGTCATTAATAATTCTTGTTTGTCTTCTACACTGATTAGTTTTGATTTTTTTTCTGTGATGCAAGTTGTACAAATTAGTGTGAGAGTGTATTTTTCTAGTTTAAAACATTGTACTTTTAATTACTAATATGTTTCATGTAAAATTTATTTAAATATTTTTTTTATAACAAAATCTTGTTAAACTGTTATGTAACCTGGAATTAACTAATATTTTATACTAAACAATAATTCGTTGCATTAATGTTAACTCCATATTAAAGTGTCCAACCTTTCTTCCACTTAACTAAAAAGTTAAAAGTTAAGTTGAAATTCAAAGATTAAATAAGACTTTTTAGTTCCAATTTATTACATACCATTTTAAATTATTGACTTTCATATTACAGGAAATGCAAAACAGTCGACTTATTCAGGTTACTTTAGAAACCCTGTCAACTTTCGTAGAGTGGGTCCCAATATCATACCTGGTAGAGATACCTCTTTTTAAACTACTTAGCAAGTTGCTAGGAATGGAGAATCTGCGTATGACAGCCACTAGCTGTTTGCTCAGTATATTTGAAAGAAAGGTAATTGATCCTTATAATAATAATAATAATTTTTTTTCCTGTTCTTATTTTTATCTTACTGAAAAAGATTGCTTGTTTTTGCCCAGTTTTTCCCCTGGTCGGTTTTTCCCGCCTCTCTACTCTTCTTTATAAGTAGGTTATTGATACAGTAGTCAGACTTTGTTTAATTGGATCTCCACTTTAAAGGGGAAGAGCCTGCTGGACCGTGTGTCTCCAAATCACAGTTCTTCAGTGTTAATCTAATGGAGAAACAAATATTTTCTAAGCCACTTTTCGCCAAATAGTCAAAACCACTTGACTATGGTCCCGAATCATGTGACTATGTGGGGGTCGCTTTAAGGTTTGCCAATACAAAGTCCATTCTATTTTTTAATGTCTCTGAAATTCATAAGCCATAGCAAATATGAAACTGTAAATTAATATTACCATGTAAATTGAAAAATTTATAATTTTTCCTGCTTTTTCTAGGGAAAAGAAGAGCGAAAAAGTGTGATACTTTTTTTCGAAGAGACAGAAATATTCCAAGAAATCAGGTACAAATCTCCAAAAAGTGTACTAAAATATTACATTGTTTATATTGTTTTAATTTATATATTTTAAAAATGTAACTAGAAATTGACAATCAATGTATCTTATATGCCTATATATTATACTTAATATTTAAAGCAAATAAAATGGTATTTTGAATATAATTTAAAATAGATAAATAATGTAAAATTATTTGAATCATATCCCAACATAAAAACTTTTAATAGTACCACTACAACTAGTAAATTTTTTATATTATCTCATACGTTACAATTTTTAATTTATTGTGTATTTCTAGTGGATTAAATGAAACCATTTTGCTATCTGAACAACATTATTTATTTCTAAGAGAATTATGCAAGTGTTTCTTATCATTGAGTTCAAACTTGTGTGTAGTTATAGTAAGTTGTATATTATATTTATTAAAAATTTTTCTCCTATTAATATTTTATTTCCATTTCAAGATTACATTGGAATTCTTTACATGACTTTGCCTAATATAAATTTTACTATAACCCTTTCAGTCTCAACTTATTATTTTTTACTCTAAAAATCTAAAATTTGTGAAATACTCATTATCCATCCATAATAAAATGGTAAATAGCAGGGAAAAATCTTATTTTTTTAAAACTGAAATTTAAGGAAACAAAATTTGGAATCATAACTTTAGAATAAATTATAACAATAATTTGTTCAAAAATTTATTGGTTAAATATAGTTAAGATTCATTTTCAAACATTTAAAAATTCAAGCATCAAGAAATTATGGCCAATTTATTTAATAAAATTGATTTAAAATGAGCTTTATTTTACAATGTTTTTCATATGACTGAAACAAACATTTAATTCGTAAAAAGACATTATTCTTCCATGTTACGATGCAAAAAGAAAATATATCTTTATAGAAAAATGTATGGATAATTTAATAAAATTTATTTGAAATGAGTGCAATTTTCACTTAGTGAGAAAAAAAATAATAAATCCCAAGTTTGATGATTCCAAATGGAATCATTGGGAGTGAGAGGGTTAAATGATGTAAAAGCATTTACCTTTCATTTATACTTTTTTGAACTTATACCAATGTATTGGCTAAATGTCAAATTACTTTGCATAAAATCTTGTCCATTTTGAAACTAAAATTTTTATTTTTTATTTATGCATAATTTTGTTTAAATAAATAGTTGGTGGCGTTAAAAATAAAAGAATTTTACTATTTTCTCATTTTTTTATACAAATCTTAAACTATTTTTCTTCTAAGTAAAAAACATCAATTGTATTTGATGATCATTTCTTATTTGTTACAGCAGCATGGCTCCAATTAGTTTATAAAATTCAAAAAGTTTCTTTAATTGCTTTATATTATATTAAATTTAATTGTGTTTTTAATTCCAGACTCAAGATGATTCTAGTGTTAGTGTACCTTCTAGCCTTCCTTATTTTTTAAACTGTGCTCTTATTTTAGCAAAGCACCCAAGTTTGGTAAATATGAGTTGTTATGTATATCCTTATGTTTGAAACGTACTTAAAACCTTATTTTTTTTCAATCCAAATAGTCTAATAATCCATTTCTGTAATTAATTGCAATTACAGAAACATTATACAAAAAAAAAAAGACTTTAAAAATGTTCAGAAATTTTGAAGAAGATATACTAGTAGTATTCCTTCTACATGTTTGAAAAAATGTGTGTCATAGATAATAGTTAACATTTTCTCCTTAAACTTCTGCTAATTCAAAATAAAAGTTTTTTTTTGAGTTAATTAAAATTTATTTGATAATAACTAAAGATCTAAGATTAATTCTCTGTCTTATTGTTCACCATGAACCCCTAAAAAACTTCATATATTTTTTGTCAATTTAAAAGAGTATAACTTATAATAGATATTTATAGAGTATATTTAATAGAGTATAACTTATTGTTAAGATTTGCAAATTATTATTTTTTTTTAAATTTAGCTTTTGAAAAATTAGTGTTTCATTAGGAATAATAAAACAAATTTGTTTACTAATTTTGTGTGTGTGTGTGGATGGAAAATTCTCCAATAAAATTTCATACACATACATATTAAAAAATAAAATAATATTCCGAAATTTACAAACATTGAAACTTAATTGATCAAAGTATAGATGAGTAACTAATTGCATGAAGTAATAAAATAATTTTTATTCACTGTGTTCAAAATATCCAAACCTTTAAGTTATGGAAATATAACAGGCTAATAGTTAAGACACTTTATTATATTTTAAAAAGCTAAATACACAGTATTTCTTTCAATTTTTAACAAATTAAAGGCATAATTCAATTATAAAGCACATATAACTAATTATTTGCAATATGTTTTGGGTATAGGTGATAAGCCAGTATGCTCAATCATTGTGGCTCAACATATGCCGCAACCAGGTATTGCGTACAACTCAAGTAGCCATGACACTTTTTCCAACACTTTTAAAATATCAAGTTGGAAAACTTATAAAGGTACTATATATTTATTATTTCATGAAAAGTTTCTAGTGATTTTAAAAGGTATTTGTGTGATTGCTTGTTTTTAAACACATACTTTATGCTTTGGATTTTTATTAAAATTATATTATATTGAAAATGTTCTTCCGAATCCTAAGATAAAATTTAGTTAAATTATGTTAAAATGTTTATTTGTAAAAATTGAAACTTGTTTTGTTGAACCTCGTTAATATGTTTTTTAAATTTATACTTTTAAAATTGTATAGCTTGTAAAATACTTGTATATAAAAGAAACTTTGACACTTTAAATTTGATTGCTAAATAGAAGCATGAAATGTATACATTTTTACTTTTTACTAACATCCTTTAAATTTATCTATTTCCTAATATTTTATTTATGCTAAAATTTCTAAACTAAATTGTAGTGTAAGTCCATACTAATAACTGTATATTATAAAACTTCAATTTATTGATTTCTCGATTAAATTTTTTACTCCATTATAAACCTTTTAATTAGGATTTTTCAGTATTTTTTAATTACTTAAAAAAATCAGTATAGTGAATAACTCATAAATTTTAATTACAACCACGTTGAAATAGTTTAGTATTTATGGTGTGGCTGTGTCAAAAACCTGGGAAAAAGATTGCAGTGTGACTTTACATTTTCCAACTTAAGGGTTTAGTTCTGATTTACTTAATCCATGTGCATATGAAAACTTATAATGCCACAGACGAATTGTAATGCGACGGGGGGCAGTTGAGAAGTAGAAAGTTTCAACGGCACTTGGTGTTTTCAGTAACATGTCATGCAAATGTGAGCATTTTATTTAGAAAATGATTTATAAATAATTTTGCAAAAGAGTTTAAAGAAATACCGATTTGATTATCCATAATCATAGACTTTTTTGATGTCCTATTCTATTTATTTTAAGAATATTTAACTTGATTATGCTGAACAACCCTATTATATGGTATTTCTGTGTGTTTTTAGTGTTCTTAACAAACTTTGCTTTTTAAATGTGTCAGGTTGGATACCCATCAAAGAATAACTCCATAGCCTGCAAATTCTCTTTATTGGAATTTGATTCGGATGAAGATTTTGATCGATTTTTGAACAGTAAGCTCTCTTTTCCCTTATTAGAATTTGAAATTTAATTTTTGCTATTGAGATTATGTACCCTGTTAAAAAAAGACCAAAAAACAATGTTTATTTTACTTACTTTTACCTCTTTCACTCCAACATGGAGCATAGGGCTTCTGTCATGGCCCGCCACCTCACCCAGTTGGCAGCAACGGTCTTAATCTCATCCCATGACTTGTTAAGTTCTTTTACTTTCTTGTTGATTGTTCCTACACCATGTTGTTTTTGGCTTCCCTCTTTTTCTTTTGCCTTGCGGATTCCATTCTAAAGCTTCCTTTACTTTGAATTTTTCGAGCTTGTGTAGCACATGCCCGACCCACCGCCATTTTCGTTTTCTAATTTCATATTCTATTGGTTTTTAATTACATGTTTTTAATATTTCAGCATTTGTTACTTTATGGAACCACTCGATTTTAAGAATTTTTCGAAGGCATTTGTTAATAAAGATTTGAAGTTTTTTCATGTTTGTTTTGTTCCCATGCCATGTTTCAGCTCCATATAATAATATGGATTTTACATTTGTGTTAAAAATTCTTATTTTAGTTGAAAGTGAGATATTTTTATTTTTCCAGAATTTATTGAGGAAAGAATAGCTTAAATGTTTATTTTATTGCTATACATAAGATTTGCCTCTAGTTTTCCTTGCAAGATCAACTATTGTCTCTTAGTCTGTAGGTGGTATTGCGCAGTTGCACTACAGTAGGCGCCCTCTTAACCTCCATAGTATTTTTGTATTGTGTGGTAAATTTGTATACTATAGAGCCATTGGGAAATTTGCGTGGATTTAAAAATAATTGATAATGGTTCTTAAAATGCAAATCTAATGATGCTGATTGTAACAAGAATTTTTAAAATTAAATTGTAGATAAATGTGGTTAGCAATAAAGGTAATTTTTGTAAAAACTCTCAATCCTCATTGTTACAACATGTTATTAGAATTTTATTTCTTGTAAACCTTTGGTTATGCACAAGTTAAATGTTGTCAATCATAAAGGTCTTCAGTAGAATGTTAGTTCTACTTTTAAATGGTACAAAGAGAATGCTAGCGACTAATTAATGAACTATTATGTTGAGACATTCCAGTTCTTTATATCAATGTCATATCATTATCATATGAAGGGCTTAGTGGAAGAATATGTTAAGTGACATTTCTAAAAATTTGAAATTTTTGTGTCAATGGACAGGTTATTCCCTCCTTAAAAGGTAACAAGTGCCTCCTTTTTCATGATATTTTAGTTAGGTATATTTTTACTGTTTAAAAATACTGTTTCAAAGAAATCTAAGTGAAAATTGAAAAACTTTAGTGCTAATTTTATCTTTTTCACCTTTTTGTCACTTAGCATGTTCTTCCATTAAGCTCTCCATATATATTTAATAGACTATGTTGGAGATAAGCCATTTTATAGTTTTTAATTATTTATTTTATATTATGTATTTTAACGTAAATGTATTTAATTATGTATTTTAACGTAACTTAGATTTGTGCATGTGATTCGGATTTGTGCATTTAGAAATTGTCTCATTTTTCCCGTTCTCGCTCACGCGACATTCTTTAGTTTAAGTTTTAGAAAATATCTTTAGAATTCGCTTGTAGCAATACGTTTTTGGTGTAACGGTATTTTTTGTGCCGGCTGTTTCGTCTCTCTTAAAGAAAATAAAGCTAATTATTCGAGTTTTTCTGTGAAAAGAACTGTTTTGTTGTACATCGTACTTCAGACTAGATGTTGTGTTATTGAATGATGAAAATGAATATTAAATGAACCTGAAATTACTTTATTTGAAGCATACTTATCAGGTAAATTTTTATGTGGTTTCAGAATGCCGTGCTGAGATTGCCGAAGGGTTGAGGCTGCACATGAATAACATGCCAGAACTTGTGTTTGGTTTTGGGAAAACATTGCTAACTTCTCTTTGTGAAGGAAAATGTTGGCGTGATTTAGATATCTCATCGTCAGGTAAGGGATATGACTATTCGTAGTAAATTTCAGTTCGATAACAATTTTTTTTAAACCCATTAAAGACTCATTTGGGAATAAAATTAACACCTACTTTACCTAATAGAAATGTTAACTTTAAGGTTTTAAAAATTCGTTTATCATGTTGAAATGCACTTAACTCAACTTAATTTGTTCTACATAAACTGTTCAGTACTATGGTGTTCATTAGTATGGTTCAGTACTATTGTTTATTTAGATAAAATTTAGAAGAAAGCATAGTTTTGCATGGGTAATTTTCTTTCTATTGTTAATGAGTTAATTTTTTTATTCTTTTAATACTTGTCATCGATGTTTGAACTGTTTAAATATTTATGCATTTTTTCCTAATTTCTGTGTTGCTTATTAATTTGTCATGTCTGATCAATAATTATATTGTAAGCTAGTGTGGTATTAACATGTAAAAAAAAAATCAGCAATTACTACTTTTGATAATCCTATATGATATGACAATTCTTCCAAATTTTTTGTAATCAAATTTCATTTTGAATTATTATTTAAATATTATTTTATGCATTCATAGAGTTGGATGAAACTCTATGTTGGGATGCTATGTCAGTATACATGGAAGCAGTTTGTTGTATTTTAGCTAAAAAGGACATTACTATCTTTAAAGTAAGTCTATTCTTTTTCTTTTTTTACACGATTATTTGAAAGCTAGTATTTTTTCAATACAATTCAATTAGTATAGAATCCTGTATAGATTCTCCATTAGATTTCAAAACGAGTGTTTTTTTACGGGGTTGTCAGCCCCACGCTCAACCCCCAACCTGAAGACCAGAGTGTTCCTCTTGGTCTGGTGTCTCTCCTCCGACCTGTCCGGCATGGGTGACCATACCAGTAGCTAAGCTACCGCCGGCATAGCTCTAGGGATCAACAACACACACAAGCCACTTCACTACTACAAAGTGGGATCACCTTCGCGGTGGTATAGTGTAAATATTCAGGATTCAATTTCAGGGATACTCAGGAAATTGTGCAATCTTTGACTTTTAGTCATGGTTCAATTTTGTATCAATGAACACACTCCTTTGGTAGACAGATGTAGTTTTAATTTGAATGCCAGTTCAGGTGTCTACCTTGTCACTTGACCGTGGTTCTAAAATATTAGTCCTTGTGTGGCTCTAGTGCAACATTAATTCAACCCAAACCCTTGACCCAACCCCCCCTCCCTTCATAATAAATTAATTTTAAATCCATTTTATGTATTTCCTAACTATCTTTTTTGTGAAAATTAAATCTGCACATCCCCCCCCTTCCCTTCTGATTATTTGTTTCTATTTATTTTATTATGAATTTCCTTTTTTAGGAATATACTGATGATGCCTTCCAAATGATAAACATGTGTAAAAATTTAGAAACTAAGGTATGTTTCAATCTTTTCAACTTATTTTCCTGTTTATTATATATTTATTAAGCAATCTTGTATTCATGAAAAAATACTCTAAGATCTTATAATGGAATTTGATTTTGAACTGCCTCTTCAAACATAGTACTTTACAAACTGATTTTTAATATAAAATATTATTTTAAGAAAGCTTAAACTTCCCAGAATATTTCTTAAGGTTTTTAGTATTAATTCTATATTTTAGGTTTTCATAATATGTTAAACATGAAATAGGTTATTTCAGAAATTTATTTTGAGTTTCATTATTTTTAATAGCTTTAAACAGTGTACCAGCTGCATAATGAGATGTTCTGTAATAAAATTAAATCCTATCTACACTTTTCTGGGTAAACCCAGAGTAACCTTGCAATGTACATAAAATTTAAAAAAAGTTATTTTATGCATATTTTTTTTATACAACCTCCATTTAGTTAATAAAAACTCTTGAAACGTGTCAATGTTTGGTTGGATGATATCAAAGTACTATAAAATCCTTATATATTCTTGAAAGTTTAGAAACCTGGAAATAATTTATTAGATTTTAATTAATTTCATTTTTTTTTACAGGATCCAGTGGTGCTGTCCTATTCACTCTCATGTATATCATCACTTTTCTTTTTCTACACATTTGCCCCTGAAAACGTCTCAGATGTCTTGAATAAAGTAATTAGTGTAAATTCATTACTAACTATTGATATTACAAGTTTCTAAACTATCAATGGCCCCTTTACATCAAAACTTATTTGTTAGATCATTACCTATGCTGATTTTAATGATGTCTAGAATGCACAGTTTTATTACTTCTACTTTTCTACAATACAAAACTGTATGAGAGAAGTTATTAAGAGCTGCAGTTTTTGGCGGCAAAATATGGCTTTTACCTTTTGATTTTGCCCTAGTTTGATCGATCTAGCAGTTCGTTGAAACAGCATATAATTTAATGATTATAATTGATGGGTTCGAAGTAAATACCAAAAAAATCCTGTTATTTTGTAGTAAATATCTGGAACTGAACGTTTATGTCAGCTCAGTGGCTGTGAGGCATCACATGTCCGCCTCATAAGCCAAAGATCGCGTGTTCGAGCCCTGACTGATTCAGCAGATTTTCTGGAAGGAAAAATCTTTGCCATGAATGTCGTATGTATATGTGCCATGTAAAAGATTTCTTGAGTACCCATTTGGCTTGGGTTCTCTCTGCAAAATTAAATCTTTGCATATTTTAACATCCAAAGAGAGCTCAGATTCATTGCAATCTGAGTGTCGAAATTGATAGCAAAGAGCTGTCTAGAAGGTGTTCAAAAATGGTTCTGGTTTGGTCATTAAAATAAATGCCAAATTCTTAAAAATCCAAATATATTTTTGATTAGAAAAAAACTTTTTTTATATATACAGATAGTATTTTTTTTATTCAGTTGGGATATTTTTATCGGCTTAAGTAATGGTTTCCTAAGATTACGGTGCCGTCACCCGCCAGATTCGTAACTGTTACGTATGACGTCACAGAAACCTTTTACGTACAAATGTATGGTGATGTTTTCCTAGCAACACGTTAATCGTAACCGTAACGGATCTGTACCATCGTCACGGACGCTCTTGCTTTTCCGTACTCTTCTTCACACGTTTTTCGGACTCGTAACAGCTACTTTTGCGGGGGGGGGGGGGGAGATGTCTGATTCTTGTGGCGATTGTAAACCTTCGAAACTAAATCTTCGCGCACATTATTAAAATAAAATTAAAGAGTTCTGGGGTCAGGCGCAAATATTGTCGAAATTTTTCTTCGTTCGTTATTAGATGCCGACGGAAATGAGGATATGAAGAGCCCCTTCAGTTGTCCTATTTTTGAAAATTTCACTTTCACTCGACTGGCTACTTTCTAAATCCTATTCCTCCAACAGGATTAGCAGAGCTAAATCTTCACAATCCAAACTCATTTGTATTGATTCAAGTTACAAGCCGGCTAAAAAAATCTTGTTGTGTCGGTTTGTTTACGTTTGGATCGGTTGCGGATTACGTTTCTTCACTTCTTCAAGGAAACCCCATTCGCCGTAAACATCACGAACGGGATGGTAGGGGAGGAACGAATCTGTGACGTCACATGTAGAGTTATGGTGACGGCTCCGTTATCTTAGGAAACCATTACTTTATCTTATTGACTGTGTTCATTGCAGATATTTTCTTACTTTACTGCATATCCTAGACAAGGACCAATGGACAAAGAAGTTCAGAATTTGAGGCGACATGCTTCTGCTTTAATGATTAAATTAAGCTGTAATCATCCAACACTACTTTTGGTAAGTTAATTTAAATGGCGTAACTAGCTCTTACATCTGACTTTTGTGTAAATGTAGGCATTAGCCACACTTTTTCACTGAAAAATGAATACAAGTTGTTAATATCAAGTACCACTGAAGCAGAGTTTGTAGGTTTAACTAAAATGTTTTTTAAACAACTTTATTTTTATAAATTCCTATTTTAATTTGATAAAATAAAATTTGAAAAGTTGTTATGATGCTTCAAACTACTATAAACTCAAATTTAGCAGAACTACTGCTAAACTCTGTGCTCAAAACATGCCATGCCATGCTATTGTTTTGTTTGCTATTAAAAATAAACTACCAAAAAATTCCTGATACTATATATGCACAAAAAACTCAATAAATATATTTATTCCACCTGCATGTTAATTGTAGTTCGTTGACTATAAAAAACCCATAAAAATGTTGCTTTATCTTAATGCTAATATCCTATTATGCTAGTTTGACTAAGTCTTTAAAATCGATACATTCATTCTGGATAATGTGGTATAGTTAATGATTTTTCCTCTAAAATTTAGTGAACATCCAGTTCAACCATCAAGCAGTGCCCGACTTACAACTTTTGGGACCCAGGGCACATGTAAACTTTGGTCCCCCCTCACACAACATAAACATAGCTGTGAAAGGGATTTTTTAAATTTTGAATTTGTACAAATACCTAAAATTGTAGCAATTATCGTAAATACATGCATACACACTGCATATTTTATATATATTTTTAATGCATACATAATATGGCTGATATGGCATATTATGGCTCTGATATGGCATCAGAGACCTATAATATTGTCATATCATGTCATGTCATGTTATATTTTACATGCATATGTAATTTTTATCCACATGAGCAGAGTCTATTTTATAAAAATAACAAAGGATATAATAATTTTAGTTACTCGCTTTTGAAGAATTAATGGCATTGGGTTCAATTGTATTATACTGTTTAGTAATTTTTTGTGACAACTAAATTTTGCATATATTTTCCCTCAATATTATTGTTTTAAAAGCCAATTTAGAGACCCCCTAAAAGTGGGGGCATGGGTCCAGTTTGCCCTGCTGTAAATCAGCTCTGCCATCAAGTTATTACTTAATGCAACTTTTCCGATCTGTTTAATTTCTTTTAAATCATTTTAATTGGCAGCCCTTATTTGATAAGCTGTGTGAGACTATTCAAGAACTCTTCCAGTCTGGAGAATGCTTGACGCAATTCGATAGGTGCCAACTCTTGGAGGCTATGATGATTCTGAGGCAAGTTTTTGAATTTTGTATTTTTTCATCTTGTGCATAAAATACGGAAAAATTAAGTGTATAAAGATTAATAAGTTTTGACTCTCTCACTCCCAATGATTCCATTTGTAATTATATTTTATTACATTCTCCATACATTTTTCTATAAAGTTATATATATATATTTTATATTGTTAGATGGAAGAATCATGTATGTGGAAGACTTAAATGATGTTTGTTTTTGTTAAATGAAAAGCCTGTAAATTCTAACATTGACTGCATTACAGTTTTAATTCATTATTTCTCAAAATGTAAAGTTATATAAGGCATGAATATTGAAATAAAATATCTTGATACTTTTATATTAAGATTTCAACCAATGTATTCAAGGTGATTAAATACAGCTAAAGATTCTTTTCAAGACCTTAAAGATGTATTAAAATCTTTACTGAATTATAAAAAACTAGCAAATTTATACCCGTTCTTCGCACAGAATAAAAAAAATATCAAATAGATTCCAAATATATGTACCATATACCCTGTTATAGGATCATAAACTTATTATTGTTTCCGCTCGTTATAAAATCCCGTTTCATTGCCTTAAAATTCGAAAATGAAAAATACGCTATAAAATGCACCCATAAATGAAGAGTACAAGGGAAAAACCGCTTAATTTCGTAGAAAACTTTCCTCATCAGGCCTCTTTGGCGATGAAAGCGAGTCATCGCCTAAACTGGTGTGAGGAAATCGGTTACTCACTTTTTTTTTCTCTCGCAGCAACCCTGATTTACGCCAGAGATCAGCAGACACGAGTCACACTTTGGTACCGCGAAAGAAGAACCGTAAAGAAAACCGGTTTTCTGTCGCCAATGTCTGCCAAGCAGATACAATTACGGTGCTACTCCTAATAAATAAAGCGGTTCTTCCCCTGTACTCTTCGAATGTCATCACAATTCCCTCATAAATACATAAAACCTTTTAGCTCATTTGGCGCAATTTGGCGAGAAAATAGATATAGCTACAAACACACCCATTATACAGCTCTAACACAATGACCTTCGAACAACCGACCAGCTTATAAATTATTTATAAAAGAAATTGCCTATTTGGCGAATTTTATTTAATAATTGGCCAGTTTGGCAACGTATTTGGCGAAAAAATAAAGACATAAAACACTAATAGCTCTAGTGCGATGGCCTTTATTAACCATCATAGTTCAGTAATAGTTCATCATAGTTCAGTAACTATACATTTATTGCTTAAATATACATACATGCAGTCAACAGAAAAATCAATGAAAAAATCATCAAATAAACCCACAATAAAATCCGGGAATGAAGACTGGCGGAATTACGTCACTTGAAACATGTCAATTATTTATCAAATAATGAATTTAGTTTCTGAAAGTAATGGCAAAAGAATAAAATAAACATTTTGAATTTTAAATGTTTTCGTTAAAAGTTTTATTTAATTTTTTCAGCCGATGGCATCAGGAAAGAGAAAAAATTATCGGAATTGAGCGAAAGTGGTGTATTTTTCTCAGAAAATTCGAATTTTCTCTTAAAATGGAACAAATATGAAAAATCTAAGCCTCAGGTGCACACGTTGGTATTAAAGGGAATCTATCTGAAAAATTTTGAATTTCTGAGGGCAATATAAGTAGGTCTTTTACGATCCGAAGACAAACAGACACAGACACACACAGACTCTTTCTTTTATTATTATAGATATATATTAAAATTTAAAAATATATATGATATTTATTGCATTAAATTAAAATGTAGACAATTAAAATGATACCTTTTTTTTGGTTTTGTTTCTTTCAGCAATCAATTTTGTGACTTTGACAGACAGGCAGAGTTTTTAAAAGTACTTTTGTATCCCAATATCCAGTCTTTGGCCTCACCTGCAATATTAGTGTAGGTTTTTTTTTTGACACATTATCTTAGACTTGTATGCAAACTTGAAGCCAATATTTATGTATATCCTTGCAAATGCAGTGCAATATAGAGGTGAAATTGAGATCATCCGATGGCTGCTGTATAAACGGCCCGTGCAGCCACAAATGTCCGACGAATAATACCCCGTGTAGAGGGAGTACACGTTAAATATCCTTCAAAGTCCTAACGCTGCGTACGATCTCCGGTTGCGCTGGGTGCCTATTCAAGTGTCGGCTCGTCACCTGACTGTGGTTCTAAAATACGACGGCGTCGCCAATAGCCCTCGTGTAGCTCTAATGCGACGATATTTCAAACTAAACTAAATCTGATGGCTGCCGATAAACTTATTGAATTACTTATTGCATTGTGTGTTTGGATTTGTCCACCATGTTAATTCAGCACGAATAGCAACACTTTTCCATATACTGTGGCATACCTGATTGTCTATTAGTTATTGATTGATACAATAAGTGTAGTTTTATAAAATAAGTGTAATTAAAAACACTATGCAATATTTTTTCAAACCTTAACTATTTAAGCAATTTTAGGTTGCAAAAAGTAGCAATTTAAAACCTTAATTCTTAAATACTAATAAACCCTCTTTATTTTGTAAATAAAATTTAATATTCTTATTTAAAAATTAAATATTCTTTAAAAAAATTAAATATTCTTTTAAAAAATTAAATATTCTTTAAAAAAATTAAATATTCTTTTAAAAAATTAAATATTCTTTTAAAAAATTAAATATTCTTTTAAAAAATTAAATATTCTTTTAAAAAATTAAATATTCTTTTTTTAAAAATTAAATATTTCTTTTTAAAAACTAAATATACTTTTTAAAAAAATATTATAAATTCAGTAATAAAAATATTTAAAAAAAATCATATTCTAACAATTTTTCCTGTATGATGTTTTCTAATATCATGTAGTACTGTTTTATTATTTTAGGGGTATTGCCTCATCTGAAGCATTCATATCTTTTATTGGCATTGATAAACCACAGCAATTAGCTGCTACTACTGATTTTCCCGTTAGTAAAGATGTTTCTGATGTGAGTATTTCAACAAATTTTTTCGGCACATTGTAAGTTGCCAGTATTTTTATGTGGTAATTTTATATTTGATCTGTTATTGCAAAATAAATAACTATTTTTTTTATAACCAGTCATTCTTCATCTCTTAGACAGGCATTATAATCTTGTCAAGAAAAATAAACTATATATTTCTAAAAAAAAAATTATGTGTGACTTAAAAGCTATTTATTTGAATGAATATAATGTATTGACATAACTAGCACAATAAACTAAATTTTCTCTTTATTTATATAAGTGAATAAACATTATGAATGCTGGTTGCAAGTTAGGTTGCTTTAAATTCCCAATTTTTCACTAGAATCTCAAATAACAATGAGAACCATTCTATGGTTTTACTTTTATTGTGATAATGTGTTTTAATATGTATGTTTTCATTTAACATTATATTTTAATTACTTTTTAGCTCATGTATGCTCTAAATATTGTTAGAGCCTGTTGCAAGAGGGTTTCATGTCCCACTGATCCTGAAGTAAGATTTAACATGATTTTGTCTATTAAATGATTGTGTCGTTATTACTTTATTTTTATTTGTCCTTTTAAATATTATTACAGTATAATATCATATTACTATTTTCGCCGACCCGGCGGCGCAACGGTTAGGGAGCTAGCCTTTGGAGCTTCTGGGTTCGGGTTCGAATCCCGGTAAGGCATGGATGTTTGTGTTTGTCAATAAATGTTGTTATTTGTCTATGTGTTTGTGTCGTCTCTTTCTTTGTGTGTCTCTTGTGCCTGTGTCATTTCTGGGGTTGAGTACAATAGTTGAGTACAATTGAGTATAGACCTGAGGTCGCAGTGCTCAGCGAACTTGCCCCCCACCAAGAAAATCATAAGTTAAAAAAAAATAATATCACTTACTTGAAGTTAATATGATATTTTGCTTATATTTCGGATGGAATTTCACTAAAGTTGAACCCAAAGCATTTCTGGTTGCACTAACTTTAAAGACTTATTTAATATGAATGCTTTTTAATGAAATTCTGCTTAGCATACTGAAAATTTTCTAGTTTTCCAATAAAAAAATGTATGTTTTGTAAATAAAATCAGTGGTGGATTTTTAAAAAAGTACAAAAATTCTGTACCCTTTTTCTCACTTACATGTTTATATATTATTTGCAAGTGTTGTTTTCTAAGTAAACCTTATAAATTGCAACTTATGATAAACTTATTAATAATGGGGTTGTTTCACGGAGGATCTGTCAATAGCTATGTGGTTTTGTTTGCATGTCTATGTTGATGTCTTCCAACAGTATTGCCACCAGTTTTAGGAGAAAAACTACAAAAAAATACCATTTAATTATAAAATTACAAAAACATTCCATAAAAATCCTAGCAAAGCGTTTCACGTTTTTTTAAAGTCACTAAAAAGATTCCAAAATGCAGCTAGTATTTTTACGATATTTTTTGTAATTTTAGAATTTATTTTAGACAGTAACATTAATAAAATATGTTACTAGTATTTAAATAGTTTTTCTGTAGAAGTAAGGGTTAACATGGTCCTCTTTATTTTATCCCCAGAAACACTTTATTTAAAAATTTATATTTTATGAGATATTGAAATTACTTAATTTATCACATAGAGTTCTTATTTTCTTTAAAGATCTTTATTTACTGATTCAGTAAAATTGAATGCATTATACATCAAAATAAAGAAAGAATAATTACTTAAAAATATTTTTAAAAGTTAGATAATTTTAATAAGATTATTTTTTATATGAAAAACTTGTTATTTTTAATATTTTTTACATAATTGATTCTAAAGTCACTTCTATTTTGAGTTTTAAGTCTCACAAAGGGACAATCGATATAATATAATGCTTTTTCCCCATATTGTTTCAGGAAGAATTCTTTATTATTTGGTTTTATTTTTTCTTAAAAAGGATTATTTATGTACTATTATATCAAAAGAATGTTTTTTATTTTTTAATTTAATTAAAAGTGATGATTGTAATTTTAGTTATATAATTACTTATTGGTAATGTATTGTTTTCATTAACTTAGGTGGCTAAGAAAGGCAAATTTATCCATCCTCATAGTGAAACAACAGGAACGATATATTACAGAAATCCTGCTGCGGGGTGTATTCTTCCAGTTCTAGATAAAATTATCCAGTTGCTAAAGTAATTTTAAAAAACTTAAATACTGTCTATACTCTGTTTAAAAAGAAGTTTATAAGGTTTATTGTTTCCCTTTTTTGTTAGTTGCTATGAGTACAACATTAGCCAAGGCCAAGATCAAAATTATGCATGCAATATGTAGCACAAATCTATAAGTTTATAATATTAAGTTCTTTTGTCAAAAGTCTCTCTCACTTTGTCTAAAGGCGAGTGATAAAATTCTTTTTCAGAGAAATTACAAATGCAGCAGAATACCTTTAACTTTCTAGTCCACTTTTCTCACAGCCATTGAAAATTATATTCTTGATTAGACCTCAGTATTGTAGGCTACTGGCCAGGGCTTTGGCCTTTTTTTAAAAAAATACTTTAAAATGATTACTTTATAATAAAATCTTTTTTGGACGTCCAATATCTATTGTCAAAGCCAGTAAATTAGAAATCAGCTTCCAGATGTGAACATTGTTTATTTAGCAATTCTTTTAAACACAAGTTAAAAACACAGCAGCAAAGAGGATACAATTTAACAACTAAAAAACGCCAACAGCGGCACAGCTCCATAGCAACCATCAAACAGTTAATGCGTCTCCATAGAAACCATATAACAGTTAGTGCATTCACTTCACTTTGAAATCACTTTGAAATGACGTCAAATATATTTCACTACGAGATTCTTTGTACGCTGATATGAAATGTTTTAATTCTATTTAAATGCGAGGAATATTACATATTTATTCTTTGAAATATAAATTAATTTTTGCAAACGATAAGTAATAATTATTGAATTTTCGAAATAAAATAAATTACAATAATTTGCAATAAAGGAGTCACAAGGTCAAGTTGGGTTGTCATTCCATCAGTGTAAGAACTACCATGGCGAATACATCTATCATTTTTAGAATGAAATTAAAGCATTAGTTTACTCTTCTGTATACTTTTCCCTTACATATATATGTTGAAAATCCAGATTCTATTGAATATCCGACATCCACTTGTGAGTCTAATATACTTAAAAAACTACTTTTTTTTCTATTTCACCACTGGAGGCTGTATATTCATTAAGTTCAACACCATTCAATTTCCAACAACCAACGGTGAAAGATTAAAATAATTTCCAAACTACTTTTTTTCGCAGGTGAATGTCAGATATGCACCGAATTGTGGACTTTTTGCTGTATAATATATACAAACTATAAATGCTCATTTATTTAAAATTTAAGGTTTGAGAAATTTGTTCTCTTATTGCTTTTAACTTGCGGTAAGATGTTTAATTCGATTTTCAACATTCTCATACCAGTTTTAATTTTTTAACTACTTTATGATAAGGAAATTTTTTTGTTCTTCAAACACTGTCAACACAAACAAAGCTATTTTTTTAAATTTATGTTTTGAAGTGTTTTTCTATTTGTGATTGGTTTTGTTGCTTTCAGAACTCTTAATGGAATGCATGACCCAGCAGTGAAGCTGAAAATTGACCCAAGTTGTTCGACTGTCTTGCGCATAAGCGAAGGCGAAAAATATACCATTTTAGGTGAGAAATTATTAACATGTTGACGCCAGCAGGGGCCACCTGTGGCCCGCACTAGATTGTCTCATCTTGCGGCGCGTACAACCGGTGGCCCGCACTAGATTGTCTCATCTTGCGGCGCGTGCAACCGGTGGCCCGCACTAGATTGTCTCATCTTGTGGCGCGTGCAACCGGTGGCCCGCACTAGATTGTCTCATCTTGCGGCGCATGCAACCGGTGGCCCGCACTAGATTGTCTCATCTTGCGGCGCGTGCAACCGGTGGCCCGCACTAGATTGTCTCATCTTGCGGCGCGTGCAACCGGTGGCGCGCACTAGATCTCATCTTGCGGCGCGTGCAACCGGTGGCGCGCACTAGATTGTCTCATCTTGCGACGCGTGCAACCGGTGGCCCCGCACTAGATTGTCTCATCTTGCGGCGCGTGCAACCGGTGGCCCGCACTAGATTGTCTCATCTTGCGGCGCCTACAACCGGTGGCCCGCACTAGATTGTCTCATCTTGCGGCGCGTACAACTGGTGGCCCGCACTAGATTGTCTCGTGGCGCGTACCGCCGTTGGTACGCACTAAATTGTGTTATTAATGTAGTAATCTTCTTACTACATCATAAGAATGTGATTTTTCAATGATTGGTTCATTTTTTCGGGCACAAATTTCGATATTATACTACTGCGATATACTCCGATCGTTTGATATCACTACTTGTACTTCAAACATAAAGCGCGTATGCAGGTGTCAACAGGCAAAAATCATGCGCCGCCAGATGAAATTAATTTGCAGCATTAATTTGAGGGCACAGAAAAACAAATTAATATCGGCCCTGCGTGAACGTGTTAATCTTTGGTTTTCAATACTTCAAAAATATTAGTTTCTGCCTAGAATCATTCACGATTTGATAATGGAATTTCAAATAATTAAAAATTAACAATTGAAAAGCTTAATGGAAGAACATGCTAAGTGATAAAAAGCTGGAAATGTAAAAATGAGCTTTAAAGTTTTTCGTTTGCACTTAAATCTGTTAAAAACTGTACTTGCAAACAGTAAAAAGTATACTTAACTTCAAGTTCATGAATTAAGGGAAAATTGTTATCTTTAAAGGATAGAAAGCTCATTGACACAAAAATCTCAATTGTTTCAAAAATGTCACTTAGCACGTTCTTCCACTAAGCTCTTCAATTAGATGATAAACAAAATTAAAAGTGTTTTTATTGGCTAACATTCTTGATATAGTTTTGATTTTTGGTTCTTTTATTCCCAGATTCCTTTTTTAAAATTTTGATTTTTAAACAATTTTAATATCAATTGAAAGTTTTGTGCTTAATTCTTTAAGAAACATATTTTAAAAATTATTAATTTAAACAAAAAACTGTAAAGAAATAGTATTCTAAAAAATGCCATATAAAGTTTAATTTGAAATCTACTTTTTTGAATATTTTCTTTTAATGTATGTTCATTAGAAGTGAATTTTTCCTAAAAAATACTTTAATTTGAATTTATATAGTTGGAAAAATCCAAAATAAATATTTGGGTAATGTATTCTTAAGTGATAATATTTTATTTCCTGTAGGTGTACCCTGTTCAGATAGTGCTCAGCATCAAAAATTGCCTAGTGATCGTATTAAGACTTACATACAAAACATGTATGAAGGATGGTAAGTGTTCATTGTAATTTAGTTTCTACTACAATTTGTTTCAATATTGCATGTCTTTAAAGGTTTCTTAAATAATTAATATTTTTCTGTTATTAGTTTTTTTGTGTGTAGAAATTTGTAGTTCTTAAGATTTTTTTAGTTAGAGTGTTGTTATGTTATTTATTTGAAAGAATAATAATATTTGCTACTTCTTTATTATTTGTATATTGTGTAGATAACTAAAAGTAAGGAATATATATCAATTTACTGGTACTATTTTTTTAAGTGTACTGATTATGTTTTAAACCCATGTTTTGCATATTTTTGTATCTATTTAATTGCTTCACTAAAGGAAATTTTAAAAATAACTGCGTAAATGAAGTTATATGCGCGTGATTAGTTATATTGTGGTTCTATTGTAGAGATGTAAATTTTAGCTTCCACACTACGTTTATAACGTAAAATGTGGAAGGTATTATAATCGTTCAGTCCGTCTGTCACCCACTTTCATAGGCCAAACTACAAATGCTATGGATAAATGTGATACGTCAAAAAATTCAGCACATCGAAATTAGAATACATTGAAAATTTCAGAAAAGAATTTGAATTCACAGTACTTCAATTATTAAAAAAAACTGCAAAATTAAATGCTCATTTAAAAAGCATAGGAAGCCATTTTTATTAGAATTAAATCACCTCGCAACAATCGCTCGAGAAACTTTAATTCTTTTAGACTATAAATTAAAATAAATTTATTTTTGCGACATTAATCAGTTTAAAATGACGTCAAATATATTTCACTACGAGATTCTTTGTAAGTTGACATGAAATGTTTTAATTCTATTTAAAAGGGAGGAATATTAATATTTATTCTTTGAAATATTAATGTTTGCAAACGATAAGTAATAATTATTGAATTTTCAAAATAAAATAAATGAAACTAGCCAAATTTAGCATGTAAATGTTTAATATAGAATTAATGCTGTGTTTGGCGCCTTTTTAGCTGTTTAACACAACTGTTGTGTGGAAGCGGGTTAAGTGACAGATTATGTTACAAACCTACTTGTTTTTTAATATTTTCATAATGATATGAGCTATTTCTATTCTTTAGTTTCATATGAGAACTAGACTAATTTGAATGCTTTCTCTTTACCTAAACCACTAAGACATTGTAACATTAACTCGTATGAAACTAAAAATCAGGACTGTGTATCTTTAAGTGGGAATAGGTTTGACAAACTATTTCAATTTTTCTGCAATCAATTTTACAATTAGAATTATCTTATCACCCTGATATCATATAAAAAAAACCAACTTATATATTGTAATAATTTCAATGAAAAAATCTAAATATTTTATTACCATTCAATACTAAAAACTGTGTTCCACTGTATAATCGTAGTTTCTTGCAGTTTATACATTCTTGCAAATGCTGTGGAGAATTTCGGAATTGAGTTCTACAACATTCCAAACTTATCTTCCTTGTTGAAAGACAGCATCCTGTTTCAAATCCAGTATATGCCTGCTTTTAACCTCAGGAGCTTTATTCATATCCTTTTTTATAATTATTTTTGTCTCAAAATAACAATGTTATTTTTGTTATTGTGATGATAAAATTCCAAAATGTTCTTCTGAATTTCGATTAATTTATGTTTACATAACATATTCAATATGTTTTCATTACATATGAAAAATGATTTTCTTTGAAATCTCTGATATTAACTAAGATTTCACTATTCCAAGATTTTAAAAAGATCAGCCAATATCAGTTGAGTTGAAGTAAATAAGAAATTTTATTGCAACTCAACTGAAGAGTTTAGTAGAAGAATGTGATATGTGATGAAAAGGTGAATATGAGAAAATAACCTTTAAACTTTTTAGCTTGCATTTGCTACTTAAAAATGGTACTTGTAAACCTTAATCAATATACTTAAAGTCTATAAAAAAGGGCAAACTTGATGTTTTTAAGGGAGAGAATAATACGACACAAAAATATCAATTTTTTTCAAAAATTTCACATTGCGGGTTTTTCCACTAAGCTCTTCTATTACAATTTTTTATATGAATATGAACATGCGTATTATACAACATTATTCCTAACACATAATTAACTCTAGTGTTTTTTTTTTTGTCTCATTTCATTATCTGCCTTAACATTCTCAAGTTCATTCTTAAGACCTTTCTTCTTGATGTGCCCACCTTCAGCCTATGATGCACTTATGCTTATTCTTGAAGATTTGTGCCCGTTCATGCTTCAGGTAACAATATCAAATGGCCCAATTTTGACACTTAAAAGTAAAAATTTAAACCTTTTCTCCAAATTTGGAATGATTAAAATCAACATTATAAAAATATTGGTCATGTTATGTGTTATTCATGTTATGTATTTATGTATGAAATATTATAACTTAACCCTCTCTCTCCTTAATCTTATACTTTTTAAACTTAATAACTTAAATTACCTTTTTCATATATCCTTAATATCCATAGTATTTTAACATCCCAACCACACCCTGTCGGCGACAAACAGTCGCCTAGATCAATCGTTCCCACAGAAACTGTTTAGTCATCACATTTTAAAGTTGACCTTTTCAAACTTTCTCATTACTCTGATTGGTCAGTGGAGGAGGGCTCTAGATTTTTCGCCACTTTTGTGAGCATTCTGTCACACTCTCTCGTCGACTGCGGACAACAAATCAATCGTCTCCTGATGACTAGCTGTTAAATAAGAGTCTTTAATTACGCCAAAGTTTCCCTGTCAACTTATTTTACATGAATATTTTTATTTGTTTTGTTTAACTATTTATTTAAAAAACGTCCATAATAAAGTTTTAAATTGTAGATAACCTCATTCAAGTGTTGAAAGCAGGGTTTGAAATTTACAATCGCTAGTTGCAAAATGCGACCTAATCTTTCAATTTTACTCCAACAAAATAAATTTAGTCACAGTTATGGTGACTAGGGTATCAGAACAGTTAATACCATTTTTTCCATCGTGATTTTCAACAATCTCACCGGAAATAATCATCTTAAAATTGCAAACAATTGGCAGTCTTAAAATCTTATAACTGCAGCGTTCTGAAAATTTTGAAACTTCAGTTATCGAAACTGATGATTCTATAAACACTGAATTTCAGTAATTTTATAATAGCAAAACTTAGACGATCTTAATAATAAAATCTTCCAGTTGTGCACGGTAGCTGTCTAAATATGGTAGATAAATTTGTAAATAAATGCATTTTTTAATCAAAATATATTTTTCTCAAAAATTCTTCTACATAATGTACATTTGTTCCTAGTTCTTTGAGTTATTAAGTAGCACATATTAATCCTAAATTTTCTTATCCAATTTCTACAATGGTTGAAAGCTACTAATTTTTCAATGTTTGTATTAACTAAAGACTGTTTGGTCTTTTAATTACATTAAAGTTATACCTAATATACCTTAAAGTTTTTATTTTTATGGTTGACTTTATTCTGTGGGATGAAATTGGTATTGGCCTTAGATTTTTACTGAATCTGTCTTACTAAATGAACTATTTTAAACAATTTCAATCAAATATAAAAATATATTATTTTAGTGTGGAGAATTTGTACACCAGTTTCCTTTTATCTTTTGAAAACTATTTTTTCAGAAACTAAACAGTGTTTGGGAAAATTTCAAGCTGAGATATGGAACAAGGCAAGTTAAATATTTTAAACAGTTCCAATAGTAGTTTGTGAATGGACAGAAAACCCCAGCAATAAACTTGAAATTAAAATTTATGCTATATACTTTTTTATGTATAGTTCTACGTATGAAGAACAACAAAATGAAACAGAAGAAATTTTAGAAGACGAATTAAATCGACTTCTTACCAGAGAATATATTCAGGTTTTAGGTAGGTTGTATTCTAAAAAATTCATTGTATATCAATTTTACAAAATAATCGCTCAATAATTTTCCTGCTGTTAATTATAATACTAATTAGCTTTCTATTGTGATCTTCTTGGCAACAGATTAATCATTATTCAAAGCATTTTGGCCCTTATGTAACTTCCTAGAATGAAAGGTGTGCTCTCCAGCAATTGAAGCCAGAATATTGAAAATTTCTTTGTTTTTCAATTTTTAAATTATGTATATTCTATTAACTGCACAGTGGCTTAGATTTAACTAATATTTTATCTGAATAGATTTCAAAATGTAAAAAAACAAATTATACATAAGCTTCTTTTGTAATCATTGTTGGGGGCTGGGGAGCCCAGTCGGTTAGGCATTCGCCTAGCTTGCGAAAGGTCCCAGGTTCGGGTCCGGGCATCGCCAACATAACTGCCGACCTATAAACGGCCCGTGCAGCCAAAAATGTCCGACAAATAATACCCTGTGTAGAGGGAGTGCACGTTAACTACCCTCCAAAGTCCCGACGCTGCGTACGATGTCGCCCTTAACAGTTGCGTTGGGTGCCTATTCAGGTGTTGGCTCGTCACTTGACTGTGGTTCTAAACTACGACGCCCGTCGCCAATAGCCCTCGTGTAGCTCTAGTGCGACGATAATTCAAACTAAACTAAACTAAACTGTAATCATTGTTGTCAAATAATGTAATGCCATGTGTGTCAAATATTATAAACTGTAAAATGTTATAGCTTTTTATTTTAAAAAGTAGGTACATAAAACCTAATTTGAAATAGTGACTTTAAAATGTTACTAGTTTTCAGAGGAGTTGAAATGCATGCCTAAGGTCATAGGACAGATGGGCATGTTTCAGGTTTTATATGGGAAAAAGCACAGAATGAAACTAAATTATTTCTTGATCAGCTATTGGTGAATCACTGTCATGCCGGAACTAAGCATTGATAGAAGGAAGCTAGAAGGAATTTCGTCACCTAAAACAAGCCAATTTGAAGTTTAAAAGTCATAAATATTCATCCATATTTCTAGATAGGCTAAGTTGGCTGCACTTACTGTGGCAAATTTTAAAGAGGTGGCCAAATTTTGCAATTCAAATAAAATTATCAACTTTATGTTTAGAAAAAAAGATGGAATCGCTAATAATCTCAATATTTTTTATTGTATAAAATAAATGTATTAAGCAAATATAAACTGAAAAAAGGCGGCAAATAAAACTTAGCCTATAGGCAGCATACTCTCTAATCCAAACCTGTAAATATTAACAATGCAGCTTTTTTTTTATTCTAGCAACCTTTACAATATATTTTTATTGTTAAATTGTTCTCTCACTGTAACAAAATATTTTACTCCTTAAATAGTTGAATTACTTCAGAAGCAGAATACTAAAGTAACGAATGGAGACAGCATGGATGATGGTCAATCAGAACCAAATAAGTCAAAATCACTGACAGAACTTGGACTGAAAATTATTTCTACAGAAGTAAATTTAATGAATTTTTTTAATCAATATTCACATCAAATATTACTTATCTATAGCTCTTTTGCAAATCCTTGTATTTAAAATAATTAATGATTTGTACAATTTAAATTTAAAAAAAATTGCCTAATATATTGAAAAACTTTTGCCACTGTAAAATAAATACATTACCCCTTATAAAGAAGAACTTAAGTTTAAATTTTACTTTCACTTTATGGGTATACTTATTTGAAATTAACCATTTATATATTGACCGTTTATATCGGGGTTAAAACAATAATTGTTATTCCCTTTGAAGTTATATTTCATGTCATTTTGACTAATTGTAACTGAATATTTCGTTGCAGTCAGTACGAGCTGTGTACATTTGTACAGCATTCGACTCCTTACGATGGATGGATACTACTGCAAATGTTAAAGCCCGCATTCTAAGTGAGATCCTTTTTCACAAGGTAATGAATTTTTTCATAATTTAAGCTATTTGGGTTCTGGAAAGTCAATTTTATTATCAACTAGATAATTTATGAAAATTCCTATGAATGATGAATTAAATATTGAATGATGTTCAAACTTGCATTCAAAGCTTATATAAAGTCAAAAAATATCTGCTAATTCTAGTCATGGATGTTTATAGCCACACAAAAGAGGCTTTTATAAGCAGTTGGCTCTCTTCTAATTAAGGGGTTTGTTAGCCAGTTGGTATTGGTTTGTCTTGTATATACAAAATGCCTCAGGTTAGTGCCTGGGCATTTCTAAAACAACTACTGGCTTATTAAGGGGGAATGGGCGCTGTGGACCGGGGGTCTCCAAAGCAAAGTGCCTCATTGTTAATCCTATGGAGAAAAAAATATTTTCTCTGCCACATTTCTCCGGCTGTATTGAATATTTTTACAAGCGGATTTAGCTGACTTACAGGACCCGACCTTCGCATTTTTTGAAATTGGTTCGAATATTTTTTTAATTTTCAATAAATAATTTTGCACAAAATATTCAAAGCAATTTCAAAAAGTGGGACAATAGAGACCTGTAAGTTATTTACATTTATTATTTAAAAAATAGTTTGTAAAAATATTCAATACAATCGGAGAAATGTGGCAGAGAAAATAGTTTTTTCGCCATAGGATTAACACTGAGGCACATGAGTTTGGAGACCCGCGGTCCAGAGCGCCCATTTCCCTCTAATGGTTTGTGCAGCCAAAAAGTCTGACGAATTTCCCGAGGGAATGCACGTTAAATATGCTTCAAAGTTCAAATGTATGATGTCACAAGAGTGCATGTGAAACAAAACATGCTCCTAAGTCCTGATGTCGCATATGATAAGTTGCTTTGCTTGCTTACTCAGATGTCAGCTCATCAATTGACCGTGGTTCTAAATTATGATCTGTCATCAATAGCTCTCGTTTAGCCTCTAATGCAATGATACGGATAATTCAACTCAACTCTTTTAACCTTCCTTTAAATGGGCAAAAATGTATGGTTGTTTTTACTGCTCAAATTTTAATTTTAATTCATTTTAAATAACATATTTGTTTAAAAAATCAGAATTAGATTTATTTTTGAAGACTGAGTTCTTAAAATCATTTCCAAATGAAAAAAGTACATTATGAATAAAAATTTATTATTCATAAAATTTTGAAATTTAATATTGTATAAAGAAAACTGATGCACAAAATACGGAAAAAGCGGGGTGTAACGATCGGGCTTCTAATTAACCTTTGGTAAGCGGGGGGGGGGGGGGGTGACCAAATAATGTCGATTAAACACAATTAAGGATCCCAAATAAACTAAAAGGTTTTGCTAAGACAAAACTGTTCTATATCTAAAAGTTATAATTCTTCTAGATCATGGAAGACAAACTAGTCAAGAAACTCCAAGAAGCCAACTACCTTCTCCAGAGTGTTCTATATGGGGTACAGGAACATGGTGAACACGACACCAATCTCCATGCCATGCTGACCTTCTGTATGCAGGTCTATTTGGGGCTCAGTGCAGCGTTTCCTGAACTCCGACAAATGCTGATGACTTCGGTAGATTGTAATGAAAGAACTATGCAGGTTGGTGATTTAGCTAGGTGGTTTGGTTCATGATTTTATATAATATCTTTGGGATATGAGTAGTTTAAGGGGGAATGGGCGTGCTGGACCGCGGGTCTCAAGTGCATCAGTGTTAAGCCTATGGCTAAAAAACTATTTTCTCTGCCACATTTCTCCGGCTGTATTGAATATTTTTACAAGCGGTTTTTTTTTAAATAATAAATGTAGATAACTTCCAGGTCCCCATCTTCCCACTTTTTGAAATTGCTTCGAATATTTTGTGTAAAATTATTTATTCAAAATTTTAAAAAAATATTCAAACCAATTTCAAAAAGTGGGAAAGTCGGGACCTGGAAGTCAGCTACATTTATCACATAAAAAAATCCGCTTGTAAAAATATTCAATACAGCCAGAGAAATGTGTCAGAGAAAATATTTTTTTCGCCATACGATTAACACTGATGCACCTTGCTTTGGAGACCCCCGGTCCAGGGCGCCCATTCCTCCTTAATATTTTGAGTGATAAATATCAGGTCTGTTTTTCTGTTCTGTAAACTGTATCGAAAGTAAGAGTGAAGCAGCGTGTTGATTGGAATTCTTATTTTGTTCAGAGTGGTCTATGGTGTTATCTTTATTATACAAGTGGCACACAATTATACATAATTCTTAATCCTGTTTTACTTTTTCTGTAGCCTCTATAAAATAGTTATATAGATTTTTGATTGTTTTTCAATATCTCGTCCATGATGTTATGCATTTTGTTGTATTATGTACCCCTTTCCATCTTGCATCGGATTTTAAAAAAATGTTAGAAGTATATGACACATCAAATACCTACTTTTATATTTTTGCCTGCCCGTCTGTATCTGATTACAGAAATTTCTATGAGTATTTCTAGTAGTATTAGTACTAAATTTCTATAAGTATTCTATATATAAAGTTAAGTATTCTATATAATTTCTATAGTATTAAAGTCATAGTATTCTAGTTCTATCATAACTTCTTGTTAAATGTATGTTTGCCATGATTGCCATGTTATTATCCATGTTACTTTATTTAGAATTTCGAACATGTTGTGAACAAAGACATGCCCAAAGCAAAGCACGACAAGCATAAAAAGGACGCATTTAAAAGTGTTATTGAGAAGGTTATTGGAGTAAGTAATTTCTTGAATTTTTTTAAAAATTGTTAAATGTTAAACAAATGTTGTTGTTAATCCCATAAGAAAGAAAAAATACAACTATCCATTCTTTTATGAAAGAAACTATTACTTAATATTCCTTAGTAGATTCGTATTATATGTTTCTTAAAAGTAAAACATCTTCTTTATTTTGGCAAATAAACCTACAGTTTTTAAACTTCTAAAGGGATCAGTAATAAAAGTTCTTGAATATATATTAAAAAAAATTGCAAAATGTTAACTAATGTTTTGTTGTTGATCCCATAAGATAAATACAGGTGTTTATTTTTTAATGAAACCTTTCTAAAGAAACTATTACTTAATATTCTTTACTGTATTTGTAAAAAGTATTTTTTAAGATAAACTTTTATTGTGGGTAAACAAACCTACAATACAATATTTAAACTTCTAAAGGGATCAGGAAATAAAAGAACTTGTATAATACAGCTATATTGTTCAGTTTTTCAATGGCAGAGAAGTTGCATATCTTAAGTATATAGCACCGTAAGACAGTTCAAGTTTAATTAGGGAATATGGTTTGTTTTTACAGTTGAACTCCTAAAAATAAGATAGTTATACAATAGTTATTTATGCAACAAGTGTGAAAAGTAACACTTTTTAAAACTAGTGGATTTTATGACACACGTAGAAATAATGACACATGTTTCAAAAAGTTTACTTTTCACACGTGTTTCATACCCTATTTTTTATAGTTACGTGAAAAAAATCAAATATCATTGGTTCAAAAATAATTCACGTGCTAATTTTTTTTACGTTAAGAAGATCAGCATCGATAAATCTCTGGAACTACAAATGGCAAACTTATTTTTTAGTTTTAAGTCAAACATTTGAACATGTACTGATTCAAAAATAAAAGAAATACTAACATTCACGCACGTAATATTTATAAATAAAGCAGATAAATAAGTTTCTGGATTTTATGAGTATTATGAAATAGAAATTTTACTTGAAATGTTGGCATCTTATGAAAAGAGTGAAAAAAAGTACTTTTTTTTCACTGCTTTTGGGTGAAAAAGAGTAATTTTTTATCACTGTTTCTAAAAAGTACAACTTTTCGCACGTGTCTGATATTAAAATTACAGTGTAAAAATCGGATTTTTTTCACGCAATTATAAAAACCATTTTAAGTGTTGTGTTAAGCATGAGAAAACTATTGAGATGAGACGAAGGAAAAAAAGAGCTCAGTTTCATTTTCTATCCAGTATCATCTTAATGGTGGTTATTTGTTCTTAAAACCACAATTAAAACTAAATTTCCTAGATATTTTGCTTTGGGGTTAGTTTATTTTTATTATTGTCTCAAACATACACTATTGTTGTTTAACTTGCTTAGCATAACCTCTTTGCTTCAGAAATACCTATAGCTCAAGACGGTCAAGCTAATTTCGAAGATCTGGTAAAAAACGGTTTTAGCGGTTAATTTATGAGTTTGCATTGATTATTGATTACAAGAAACTGACAGAGCTTGTTTGTTTCTTCTTAGCACCCAAAAAATGTGTACTTTCTCCACTCAAAATGCACTAAATCGACGTGCCCCTCAGCAAATGTAAAACATGTTTTATCAAAATACCTTGCAAAACGTACTTTTAATTGTTTGAAATCTATGTTTATATGCAGAATATATGTGCAGGATTTTTTTCAGGAATAAAGAAGTTAAACTATGTAATTTATATTTCAGAAAAATGTTGGACAGCACTACAAAAAGCCTGTTTTAATCCGAAACTTGCCTCCACTGCTGTCCTTAAAACCAAAAAAGGACTCCTCCTTGTTTGATGTTGAAGTGAATGAAGACATTGGACTCTGTAGTTTGTTTGCCCCTGAAACTTGATAGCTATTATTTCTACAGTTTAAAATCTTTCCAGTTTTTATGCAGGACTGAGAAATCATTCAATTGTAAAACTGGTTTGGGGGCCTTGTTTATACCTTAGTTTACAACCTTTGTAAACCCTATCAAGATTTGTAACTTTGTTTATAAATACTATAAACGTTCGATCTCTTGAATTGCCCATAGATCTTTATGTTGTAATATCTTGCTTATAGCAATTTTTAATTAATTCCTTGGTTAATGGGCTAAAAATATGCATTTATATGATTTCCAAAATTCTTTCTTAAATATTTTTAATCCTGTTTTTGCTATTTAAATGTATAAATTTGATTTATTTATTAGATTTTTAAAAGAATTTACAAGTTGACCAAAAACCGTCTAAAAAATGTGAATAGTAAACAAGTATTATGTTACACAAATTAATGTATTTTATTACAATGCTGAATTGGGACTTTGATGTGTATACTATCAGAAACATAAGTATATTGTATGTTTGATTCCTGAAAACACACACACGAACATTTATTTTATCATTGTATCAGTCATTAACATTGCAATCAGCAAGCATATCTGTCAATCTAAATGGCCATTATTGAAACTTATCATCAATCTGTCTGGATTCGAAGGATTAACATACAATGTCAACTATTTCTAGCAGGGATTGAAAACTTTTAAAAAGTGAATCTGTTAAAGTTACTTAAAAAAAGGAACTAGTTACAGTTACTTAATATGAAAAGTAATTAATCACAGTTACTTTTAAATAATTGAAATTAAAAGAAAAATTAAAATTTAGCTATCTTACTGGTTTTCAAGGAAAACCATGACTAAAAAAGTAGGGACAATCGGGAAAAAGTTACTAACCAAAATTCAGTGTTGTTAAAAGTTTAATTTTAAGTAATGGAATGTAAGCCGAACAGGGAACTGTCTCTAAAACATCTGTGAAGAGCGTCATGAAAAGTGATGAAATATTTCGTTACTGCTAAAAGTTACTAAGTTACAGTTACTTTCTGAAAAATAATGGTGTTAGTGGAAAAAGTATCTGTTACAAGAAACATGTTACTCTAATCCCTGATTTCTAGTAAGGTGAAGTGTGTATGTTCTCTGTCATATGCACATTGTAAATGCAGCATATTTCCGTTGTGATTTTTCAAGGTTATGTTGAATATTTTTTAGTATTTTGTGCATGCATGGCAGCTGATTTTTGTGTTGTATTTATTGACTGAATTGAAAACGATATTTATAGTTTTGGATGTTTCCATATCTTTATATATGTATCTGTACTTTTAAACAGTGACTTTATAATAAATGAATTAAAAGTACATATTTCTTTGTATGATTTACATAGAATCTTTACTATTTTAACTTTCAATAATTACCTAATATGAAATGTAAGGCGTGAAAAGTATTGCGGTGGGGTTGAAGATCCAAAAGGAAGCTTTTGTGTTTTCTGCACTTTTTGGAAGGTGCTGATTTTAAGAAAGTGGTTTTTAAATGTTGTTTCTGTCTGAAACTGCTTTACAGCTCAATCTTGCTATGGACTTTGAATTTGGTACACAAGTTAGTACCAGACGAGCGTCATAATATGGTTTTCAAGAAAATCATGCTTTCGCAAAGAGTAGCTAAAGCAGCCATAGAACTTTTTTGGTTTTAAAGATATTTCTGAAAATTGAAAAAAGCTACAAGACTTCAAATGAGGTACATGTATATTCCCATTACCTGTCAAATGTCAAAATTAGGTTTTTGCATAAATTGCATATGCTCAAATGGTATCCTTAACACTTTACCGACCGGCCGTCGATTAATCAACATTTTGTTCTCAGCGCTTACCGACCGGTCGTCGATTAATCGACTTTTGATCTTTCTGTTAGATTTGGTTAGGTTAGGCCGTGTTCAGTCTACGCCTCAATCCACGACCGGTGATGGCGGGGAAAGGGCATAGTATGTTCGAACCGCTACCGGTCGGTAAAGTGTTAATTATTAAAAATACCATATAAAGGGTACATAACTACCTTTAAATGTATTGATTTATTGAGTGGTAATTGAAAGTCGTGTAGTGTTACGCACCCCTAGTTTTCTGATTAAACCTTAAATCAATTAAAAGAAACTGTTGATTCGTACAATATGCAATATGTAAAGAGTATAAAATATAACAGAAAATATGTTATTTTAAACCTATGTATATCAGCACAAAAAGACTCCATCATACCAGTTTTGAGACTTGATTTTAAGTCAAGAGAGAAAGGGCACTTTTATACTTGAATAGTATTTCTAAATATTTTTGACTAGTATTACAAAGAAACATTAAATGTTACAAAATTATGAATTCTGCATGGACTAATTTGTCTACTTATTTTTGTAGAAGTTTTTAGAGGAAAATTGAAGGGGTGTAATTTCAAAACCCGCATTCTCCTAGGTGCAACTGAGATATATAGGGACCAGCCTGTTCGTTGGCGACTTTTGACGATTGTTGATTCAAGTGGACAAAGCTATCTGTGAACGACCTGGACCATATGTCACCGATCCCTTTTGAATAAGCCTAAACAAACGCTCTTGGCGAATTATTTAGCGCTATTCTACTGTGAAGTTTGTTAGGTTTATTTCACCGACTTGGTGGTTTTCTGACTCTCTAATAAAAACTTTAATTTCAACGTATTTTTCTTGCACGTGAAGGAAATTACCACCATCTTGTGTAAATTCAAACCTCTCTACAACTGGTCAAACAGTCATTTTTTTCAATGCTTTTTAAATAATAAAATTATGCGTTTCGAATGAATTTTCGTTTAGTAAGAGGTTTGTTTAGGGTTATTAAAGTTGCTTGGCGACTGAACTTTTTCACGCCAACCGTCTTCATTTTCTTAACTCTTTGAGATCCGAATTGGGCATTTGTTCAATGTATCGGAAACACAATTAACTGTGCACTACCTTTTACAGTTGTCGACGATGTAGTCGGCCTGGGTGTGGTTGGTTTTCTGTAGCAACACTTACAGAGCCTATTATGGCACATTCGGGCTTTTTTATGGGCTCTTCTACTCAAGTCTAAATCGCCCCACGTCGGAGCGAATACCTTATCCCACCTCAACTCAGCCTTACTTCTAGTCCAGTCTAAAAGACCATCAGTCTCCAACGCATACAGTTGGTTCAGTCTTATTCTACCAACACCCGCCACTTGGGCAGCCGACCCAGTCAGATGAACGTCATCAACCCAAAAGAATGGTAACTTCTTCACGGCTTCATACAGCAGTCCAGCTACTTTCGGTGTCGTGATGTAGGCCCACCCAGAACAGTAATCGTCGAACGTATCCGACTGGTACTCGGTTTTCGACACATACCATTTGCTGACTGTGTCTCTCACCACTGGCATGCTTCTCTGGTAGTAGCACGCGATGTTCTTCTGCAAATGTAGATCACCCAACTTGTTCTTGATGTAGTCAACGAGTTGGTAGATGTCCACGAAAATGTCATCGTCCATTTTCATGATGTACTTAGTCCTGTTGCAGTTACTGGATGCCCATGAGAGACCCATGGCGTGCTTGTAGGTTAAATTTCGGTAAGAATCGACGAAATTCCCCTGGATTATGTCGGCATGTTTCTGGTTTTCTTCCCATATCTTGTCCTGCAAATCTTCTGTAATGGCCAACAAGAAAGCCACTTTTATGGATGGAAGTTTACCTCCAGGGTTGCCCATGGTCTCTCTAATGACGTTCCGATGTTCGAAATGATTGCTGGCAGAATGGACAAGTATGAGGAGGTATGGAACATTTTCGCAAATATCATTTTCTATGAGGTAATCGAATGTGTAATTGTCCAGGTCACTTTTAGGTTGCCGACTAGTACTAGTTCTAAAGAAGTAGGTTCCATAAATAAACATGAAGCACAGGCAGAAAATTACAAGTCCTAGTCGTTTGATAGAGTTCAGAAGGTATTTGCAGCACAAAATGTTTGGGAAAAACTCTTTCATTGAATAACCCATTGAATTACACATAGTCTTACATCACTCCTCAATCAAGAATCTAACTGTCACATTCTTCAATTGTCACATCTTTTGTCTTATAATTTAACATATTTAAGTGTCGATAACGAGATTATTTCACTATTTTCGTAAAAAGTTTATGATGCAATGCAAAGTCGTAGTAAAAAATGATTATTTCAAGTTTAAAAAATGAGTTTTTCGCACAGTTTATATCCTTTTTCATTTAGTATATAATACGGTTATTGTGATTTCATAATTCAGTTTTCGGAGTTTCTATACAACGCACTTCAGAAGAAATTCTGATATAATTTTACGCATTATTTAATCAGTGGCAGGCCACATATATTTTTTACGTATAATGATTTGCTTATCTCGCATTAAAATCTTATTATTATATGGAACATTTATAAATTTCTTACCTAATACAATTAACAAATATATTTTCCATAACTTACGGACAAAGCTTCAAAATCTTCCGAGTTCTAAACGCAAGCCAAATTATCTTTCGAATAATCTTTATTTGGAAGTTTTCATTTTCAACCGAAGGAAAGTGAGTGGGCCAGAAAGCACGTGGGTGAATTTTTCAAACTCCTTATTGGACATTTTGGAGTTGACCCATATTTTGTTTCTTTTTTCTTTCGCCCGTAAAAACTTGTTGGTGAGGTCTCTTTACCTAAGGCGTTTCCCTGTTACGTATATCGTTCGTTATTAGCATGTTCTACTTATCACTATTTTTAATCATTAAATGGTTCGATTCCAACGTGTGTTTGGCATGATTAATTGATAGCTTTTTTTAGTGTTTGGCTAGATTTTTTTCTTTTCTTATTTTGAATAAATGGCTTCGTGGTGAGTGATTATTAAGATAGCTTGAAATGATGCTTAGAAATATATAAGGTGATGTTGTTTATTTAACAACGTTTTTATACTTTCATTTATCTGATACGGAATATACATACATACGCAACTTCATTTTTATTATTATAGATTATAGATTGTTTTGTTAATGTTTTCTTTAAATATATGGTTAGTCGAGACACTGAATTTCCAAAAAACTTTGATTCCAATTTTTTGATGAAAATTTACTAAAAAGTCTTTGGGTTGCTGTGTATGCTTGCTTGGATTAACGCTGCACTAGAACAAAAAAAAACTATATTCCCACTAAAAGCCATGTGGGGTTATCATAAAAATGTTATTAACAACCGCTTGGTAAGAACCCGGCCCGCAGCCAGGATTTTTTCCAGGAGGGGGCTCAACTTCAGAAGGGCACTTTTACAGAATTCCTTGTGTGGGGGTCCGGGACATTTTTGAAATGTTAATCTTCCAAAGTGCTATTTTTGAAATACATGTAAATATACTAAATTTACAATCATATTTTACAAACTAGACTGCTGGGAAAAACGCTTAAGACAGTAGTGGCTGATAAAAATTCCCAAATGAAACTAAAATTACTGGAATTCTGAAAATGGCACAAAAATTGTTCTTACACCGGAATTAGAAGGGAAAATTATCACAAAAAAAAATCAAATTTGTGAAAGGGGGTGAAAAGGAGTGAAATGTTTTAAAACAATTCTCTGATATCTATGTCGTGTTTTGACGTATACGATTATGACATTTTTAACAGCGATTCTTTAAAAATGTCTATAAGTTAGGTTATTTAAAAATTCTTTCATCTACCTAAAAATCGAATTAATTCCAAAAGCAATGGGATAAAGGAAAATTACAAATTTTACACGTTGCCATTTCCGTTAATTGTTAAAAACAAACCCTCGTCCAAAAAGTACATTTAAATTCAAAAGCATGTTTCAAGTTTCAAACTCGAGCCCCCCGAGCCCCCTCCCTGGCTGCGCGCCTACTAAAAATTAAGTACCACTAAATACATTTTGTATAGCCATGTTTTTTTACAGTACCTAGAATTTTGGAATTTAAACTAAATTAATGGAAAATTTTCCCCACGAATATTTCAGGGATTCATCTATGACAATTTAAATTTTAAAAGCACCTCTTTGGTTACGGAAAGTGTGCATAATTCAACTTTAAAGCTATATTAAATTTCGTTTGATTGCGTAATCTATCGGTACACTTAGCTCCTAAGGTTTCGCATCGCCTCGCTTTGAAAACAACACACGATTTCGCGCGACGAAAAAAAGTAGTTTAAAAAAATCTGAAATTTGTTCGAAATGTAAAATAGAGTGACGACTAGTTCTTGTCTTTTACATATTGTCGGCCAAATGACCAAACCATGAATGTGCAAAAGCACAGGTATGGAAAACTGGATACTGATAAGCCCACCGTTCACGTCTATAACAGGGTTACCCCGTGATTAAATAAAGTTTTACCTTAGTACAAAGTCTTACAATGGAGCAAAATATGAGGCGCAAGTAGAGCTAATCAAGAAGTATCGTGAATTTTTAACCCTTTCAGTCCCAATGATAAATTGGCATCATTTTATAAATTCTATATATCGTCTATAGCCATTTATGATATCAAAAAGCACATCATTCGATTCTTCAAACTTTTTTCTATTAGGAAATATTTTTTATTAATCCCAATAGATGTCAGCCCTATTATTTTTTTTTCAATTATGTTCACAAACATGATGATGCCAAATGGCATCACTGGGACTGAAAGGGTTAATATGATTGGTGACTTTACCGGTATCCTTCTCGCAAAATAACTGTTGTAAGGCTAAAAATATTTGGCATATAGTTGCCGATTACATCATGGTTAACACTATTCGTTTTGAACAAGTTTTACCCTGTAAAAACACTTCCTAGTAAACTGTCAATTGATTATTACTATTTAAAGCTACAAATTAATCATTGGGTGTGTGTAAAAAAATAATTCATTCACTTACTTAAAATAACGTAAGAAAATAAATGTCCTCGTCCCCCCCCCCCCCCTCCTGCCTTTGAATTAATAACCTTTGTCATGAAGCGTAATTAGATAACCCAATCATGTTTTGAATATATTTTCAATATATTTAAATTACGTAATTTAAACACTATTATTAACACAAACTTTTGAAAAATTAAAAATATTGCAGCGTAATATATATAAAAAAAGACCCAAGACGTTTTATTTTCTGAAACATTATTTCTTTAGTTAACTTTATAATGATTTTAATCAATGTGGGATTCAAAAGAAAGATAGTATAAACCACAGATAATATACATCTTCGCGTATCGATTTGTGGTTTAAATTGTGTAGTTACCTTACCTAATAGCAGGGTTCCGTGCAATTGACATCTAATAAAGCATATTATATCTGATAAACATACAGTATGAATCAATTAGTGATTTTTTTAAGCTTACCAAGAAATATTTAAACTCAAATTGCTATTTTAAAAATTAATTCTAGTTATAACACTGAATTTTTTCGGTAGGTGTTATAAGCATGTATAATTTTTTTTCCATTTAAAAAGACTTGTTTATTTGCACTTTATTTTGAATGGGTGGGTTTCGTAAAGCATTTGCAATTGAAAGTAATAGGGAGGGATTTAAAACTTCAAAAATATATAATTAAATAACTGGATAACATTTTCGTTTCAAATCAATTTTCTGAATTTTTTCGGTAGCTGTTATAAGTAAGGTAGGCATCCAAAGCAAATCAGTGGCGACATCGTGCGCATGCTCGGGACTTTCGACTTCACACAGATTTAACGAGCACGTATGTCGCAGTGTACTCAGGACGAATACCGACAAACACACAAAACAAATATCCAAGCCCATATGCCCCTGTGACCATTCAGCCGCCCAGTTTGCCTATTTGGCGTATTTTGTTAAGGTTACTTAAGGTAAGGGGCCCCGAAGTCCGAGTACGATTCACAACTAGAAGGTTCTCGGTTCCACAGCCATAAAAAAAATTCCTAAAAAATCATGGAGTCCTCTAGTATATACACTGGGATACAAACGTGCTCGTTAAATCTGGTTAGTCGAAAGTCACGAACAAGCGCACGATGGCGCCACGAGTTTGCTTTGGGTGCCTGCTTAGGTGTCGACCTCGTCACTTGACCAGGGTTCTAAATTACGAGGCGAAATTGGCTGTTTAAAGCTCCATGGAGGATAGTAATAGACAGGGGGGAACCGTACAACCTAACTTAAGGGGCCCGGGTGGCCTAGTGGTTTGGATCGCAGCCTATTACTCTAACAGTGAGAGTTCTAGTCCCGTCTTCGCCCTGGGTGTACCTTCTCTCTCTGTATCATTAAAAACTTCTGCCTGTGTCTGTCGAACTTGACGAAGGTTTAGAAACGGGTTTCTGATTAAGCACACAAGCAGGAAAATACATGTACCAACCTACCTAAAACCATATGTACTTCATAAAATTGTGAATGTATTTGCTTGTTGTGTGTAATTTATTATATAATTAGTCGAAAACTGTAATGCAATTTTTAAAAACTTATTTACACATTCCATTTTTTCAAACAAAAATTTTCCTTTTATGCTATCTTACTATCCATTCACAATTTTGCAGACATTCTTTCGAATAACGAATACAAAATATATATTTATTGGAAGAGTAGTGTTTTGAAATAGCTTAAAATTAGTTGTTTAATTTTATAAAAAGAGCTTATTAGTTTAAATATTGTTTGTATGATTAAATTTTGTTAATTTATGATGAAATATCTGATATTTCCACTAGCCATGTGGGTTTGTCATGAAAATATTGTCATACTTTACTTGAAAAACCGTTTGGTACGTATGAAAAAAAAATATTAAGTACCAATTAATATATTTTTAAAAATAATTTTTTTACGATACCAGAACTTTGTAATTAAAATATTAAATATATAAAAATTATTCCACACTTCTTCGGTATTTTTACCGATCAAGAACTTCTTCCTGATCGGAGAAAAAACCATTCTAGAGTACAGTACCGTCAGTGCGGGTAACTTTGGCCAAAATCATTGTTTTTTTTTACAAAAGAAGAAAAATTAAACTACAAAACCGATTTAAACACTTTAAAATCACTATGCATTTTAAGTATTGTACTTTTAGGAATAATTTGCAGACATTTTTGTTACATTTTATCAGTTTTTAAAAAAATGGTACTAGTTTAAAAAATTAGGATACGATTCGAGTCCAGGAGGGTAACTTTAACCACAAGCACGAAATACTCACCAAACGTACCATTTACTGCTTTTTGGGCTGTCTAATAGATTTAAATTGCAATAATAGAACTACTTAACATTAGAATTATTAGTTTTTAAAGTTTATTAGGTGATTTCAGGATAAATACAAGAAAAATTCTTATTTGTTTCAGTTTATGCTGCATCGCCCCAATGATTTAGCCGCAATACTTTAGAACACTTTTAGCTGACATTTTTAAAAATTAATTTACAGTTCTAATAAGAATATTAACTAATGTATTTTTGAAAACCAGATTTAATGATAATTATTTTCATAATCAAAACGCAAACGATATTATAATGAAAAGAAAATAACATATTAGTAATTTGGAATTCTAAAAAGTTTACATTTCTAGCATTAGCAATTTTAAATGTCGTTTTATATTATGCTTAAAAACAGTTTTAAAAAGACATAATATAGAATATCCATAAGAATAAGATTAAAATGTATTTAAAATTTAGTTAAAAAGAATCTCGCTTTTCGTTCTTTTTTAAAGTGTAATATTGCATAAGGAAATCATTGTAGCTATGGCCAAAGTTAGCCGCATTCGTGGTCAAAAGTTTCCCGGTGACAAACAATTAAATACAGCTTTCGATATATTCAACATAGAATAAAATAAATGGTGGGATATTATTCCCAATAGATTAAAGAATCGCATAGAGTATTTACTTGCTCAATTTTAATAATTTTCGAACAATTCTAAATGAAAGTTTACTGAAGTAGTTTTTTGTTCTTCAACGCTTGCAGAAATAAAACACTTTTTTGGTGTTGCCAAAAGTAAAATAGAAAAAAAAATCTTATATTAAATTAAAGCCAATGTTGCCACCTTTCTAAAAATGCTAAAGCCTGATGATATTGAGCAGAGAAATTTTAGAACAAATCTTTTTCCGACGCGTTGGCCAAAGTTACCCTCCATGGCCAAAGATACCCGCTTTGACGGTATGTTAAAATACATTTGCTTTGTGTAATTACATCGCAACACTTCGCTCATGAGGTCTCGAATCGGGACGTGTAAAAGGATCATTTTTCTCAATATTTTGTTTTTATGTATTCTTGCAATCAACCTCACGACATCTTTAAAATATTCAATTTATTTCTCTCTGTACAGTACATAAAAACTCTTCATCAAATACAACAGAAGCTCTTTTATGAAATGTTTGAAATAATACTTTATCCAAGGCCTACTCAACTTACAAGGCCAGAGAACACCTCAGTGCGTGACGTCACACTTTCCGTCCATTCTAAGAATCGACTGTTCCAAAGAAAAAAAAAGAAGCCCGTCGACTGTAATTTTCGGGATCCGAAATTTTTTCGAGAGCAGTTTTCTCGTTCGGAACTGACTGGACAATGTTTTGACACGCACATGCAGTAGGCTCCCTGTTAACCGGCCTTCGTTCAACCGGATCTCACTTTAACCGGCCAAATTTTTTCCACTCAAAAGTTAAAAAAAAGTCTAAAAAGAGGAAGGAGATTGAGTTATTTTGTTGTAAATTAGATAGGAAAGGAGCACTCCAATCCCGATCCACCCTACAGAAACCGAAGCTGGAAAATTTAGGTGATGCGCTGCTGCTATGGTTTAACCAGGAACGATCTAATGGTATTTATGATTTAATACATGAAATAAAATTATGTATTATTTCAATCCTGTATTTATTTGCAAGGCAAAAAAACTTCTAAGCGCAAATGTACATACAAACTTTAATTAACGTCTCCCGTTCAACAAGATTTTCGCTTAACCGGTCCCATTTAAGCCGGTCTATTCATTCGTAAAAGATTTATCTGGCCTTGTAAGTTGAGAAGACGTTTCTCTATCTTATTATACAATAAGCTGCATCGTAAAATTACACTTGATGACACTAGAGCGCCGCGATGGTCTTGTGAATGATGTCCACGCACTCCGACATCTCCTTGCCGGTGATGACCAGCGGTGGGGCCAGTCGGATGATGTCGCCGTGGGTCGGTTTGGCCAGCAGCCCGTTGTCACGCAGTTTGAGGCACACGTCCCACGCATCTAGACCTGTAGAAGAAGACATTGAAGGAAGTTATGTTCTTTTGTGATGTTAAGAGGTATTGTCAGTCCCATAGAGCTAATGCATTATTTTTGGAATCACAACTTCCACAGAAGTATTCTGCTGTGGGCAGGTAAACTGCAGTAACTTCCATAATGACTTGGTCCATTGTTGCAAGCAATTAATTAGTCTAACAATTACGAAAACATACTGGAATTTTTTATTATTTCAGATCAAAAATGGTACAACTCATTGTTGCGATTACTGCAGCTTACCTGCCCACAGCAGTATTGCTTTGCCATGTTAACCCTTTTCCCCCAGGTATAGGAATCAACATAACATCGAAATGAAGCAAATTTGAAACGAAAATCTTATCTAGTTATTTAATTACATAATTTTAGTTTTAAAATGCCAAAAATGTACAGCAGATGGCGACACGATTTTAAAACGTTATCAATTTATAATTAAATAACCGGTTGTTATTTTCTTTTCAATTTTGTTTTAAATTGAAGTTGTGATGATTCCCATACCTAATGAAAATGGGATAACATGGCAAAGCGATTCTTTTAAATTTTTTTATTTGTTTTTGGGGGCCAAAATAAAAAGTTAAATTAAAATTTTAAAAAAATGGGGGATTTTTTTTTAAATAAATTTGGTAAAAAAAAAACCATTTTTTTAAAATTTGGGGGGGTTTTTTCAAAATTTTCAAAGCGGGGGAAAAGGGCCCATAAAGAAAGGTAAAAAAACTGTCTTTTTGGAATTGTAAAAATTTTGGCACCCTTTTGGGAAAAATTTAGGAAAAAAGAAAAAAAAATTAAAGGTAAAAGGGAACATTATTTTTAATAAAAATTAAAAAGGCGGGGAAATTTTGTAAAATCCCTCCAAAGAAATTTGGAAAAAGCCCAACAAAGGGGTTTTGAGCAAAGTATGTTTTTAAATTTAGCCCCTGGGAACAACTTGGACGGGGGAAAAAACTGTAAAAAAAATTGAAAGGGGAAAAAATAAATTTTTTGGTATCCCCCCCCAAAAGGGGATTAGCCGAAAAAGTAAAAAAATTGTTTAAAGTTTGAAAAGGGTTTTGTTGAGGAATGCTCAAAAAACTTTTTAAAAATTTAAAAATTTTCCAATAGAATAAAAGTTAAAATTTAATTTGGAATTTAAAATACTTTTTTTGTTTACAAAATTTTTATGAGAATCTTTCTTATTGGGGAAAAGGAACAATTTTTTTTTTTTTAGGGGGGGCCCCCCCCCGGGGAAAAACAATGTGGGGTTAATTGTTAAAAAAACATCGGGGATCCATTTGTATTTTAAAAAATGGGAAAAAATCCCCTTTACCCTTTTGGGGTTAAATTTTTTTTCAAAATCTTTTTTTTATTACTTTATATTTTCTTTTCCCAACCAATTTTTAAAAATTTTTAAAAATTTTTTTTTAAAAAGGTCATTTTTAAAAATTGACTTTTGCTTTATTTGAACTTTTTTGGCAAATTTAAAACCATTGGGGAAAAATTAAATAAAGGAAACTTTAGGTTTTTTTAAAAATAAAAAATTTTTTAAAAAAAAATTTCCCCAAAATAAACCCTTGGTTAAAAGTTTTTTATAAAAATTTTAAACAAATTAACCCCCCCGACCCAAAATTATAAAAAAAAAAAAATTTTTTTTAAAAATTTTAAAGTCCAAAATTTTTTAAATTTATTTACTGAAAAAAAAAAAGAAAAAAAAAAAATTTCCACCTTTTTTTCCCGGTTTTTTAAAAAACAGTTTTAATTCCTTTTTAAATGTAATTATAAAAAAGGAGGTTTTTTTTAAAAAGGTTTTTTTTATTTTTTTGGGATGGATACCTGTTTACCGTTTAAAAACATTTTTTTTTGGGAGTTTAAAACTTTTCAAATTTATTATAACATTTTAAAAAAATCCTTTTTTCCCAAATAAAAAAAACCATTTAAATTTTTCCAAAATTTTTAAAAATTTTTGGTTTTTTTTTTTTTTTTTTTTTTTTTTTTTTTTTTTTTTTTTTAACTTTTTTTTTTTTTTTAATTTTTTTTTATTTTATTTTTTTTTTTTTTTTTTTTTTTTTAAATTTTTTTTTAAAAATTTTTTTTTTTTGGGGTAATTTTTTTTTTTTTTTTTAAAAAATGTTTTTCCCCTTCCCTTTAAAAACCATTTAAAAATATTAAAAAAGTTTCAAAAATTAAAAAAAAAAAAAAAAAAAAGAAATTTTCCCTTATGGTTTATAGGGAAAAACTTTTTTTTTAAAATTTCACGGATTGGAAAAAAAAATTTTTTAAAAAAAAATGAAAAAAAAAAAAAATTTGGAGTTTTAGGGTTTGACCAAAAATTTAAAAATTTGGGGAAAAGGAAAAAAAACAAAAGAGAAATTATTAAAAAATTTCAAGGGAAAACCCCCTAGGAGAACTTAAGCTCCCCCCCTGGAAACCCCGCCCCCATATTTAAATTTCTAAAAAAACCCATAAGATAAGGACGTTAAAAATGCAAATCAAAAGATATTTTTGGGACTTAGAGTTTTAAAAAAGGCTGTCCCTCAGCCACCAAGAAGGGGGAGAAAAGAGGGGAACGCTAAATAGCTTGTTTAGGGGACTTTTTCCCCTTCTTAAAACCCAACAAAATGTTTTTCTTGCGTTGGGGTTTCCCAAAACGATTAAGTACAGGACGGTTTTTTAGCCCGGGTCATGCTCGGGGATTTTTAAAATTTACGGGAAAGGACAAAGGGGTTTCAATTTCAAGAAAATGGGAATTTAATTTCGGTTGAAAACAAATTTTCAACCCATTTTCCCGTGGGTTTTTGGGAGCTGATTTCAAAAAATGTAAATGGATTTTTACAGCAAGGTTTAAAATGGGGAACCAGGGACATTGACCCCACCGAAGTTTTTTGGGCATTGTCTTTAAAAAACAAATGAAGTGGAAAGGGAAGAAATTTAACCAAAGTAAGTAAAATATATATTTTATTTTTCAAAATTTAAACTGCATTAGATAAAATAAAATTTATTTTTGAAAAAATTTTTTTGGGTCATGATCCCAAGTGGGTTCAGACCCAAATTTGGGATAGTGACCCCCCCCCGAAATTTTGGGAAACTTAAAAAATAAAAAAAAAACTTTTTACCAAAATAACAAAAACAAATCTAAAAGTTTTTAAATTTTTTATAGATTTTCAGACAAAAATTTTTTTTTATTTTTACTCATAATTATTTTTTTTAAAAATTTAAAGAATTTCTTTGAATCCGGGGCTTCTTTTATTTTTGCAGAGAAAAAATATTAAAAATCGTCTTTTAAAACTTTTGTTTATTTTAGGACTTAAAATTTTTTTCCCATGTTTTTTTTGAAAAATTGTTGTCTCTTAAAAAAAAAATTTTTTTTATTAAACCAATTTTTATATTTTAAGGACACATCATTTAACTTTGGGACTCCCCCGGTTTTTTAAAAATTTTCGGTTCCGTCTATTTTTTGGTTTTACTTGGGTCACATATAATTTTTTGGGGGTTTTTTCCCAATTTTTGCCTTTTTTTTTAATCCCAAAAACCTTTTGCAAAAAACATTACACTTAGCATTAACGAGCAAACATGAACTAAAAATCAATAACTTTTTGAAAAAATCTTCTTTCAAACCAAAAAAAGTGAGAAAAACTTAACCCTAAAAATTTCCCTTTCAGTAAAATGAAAATTTTCCCATAAAAAAAAACGAATGTTGGGTTTTTTTTTCCCATGTGAACCTAAAGGAAAAAATGTGAACTTAACCCCTTTTCCCCTTGTGAGAAAAGGCGGGGGGGGGTCGAACCTTAGGGGTAATGTCCCCCTATTAAATTTTTTTTTAAGGTTATTTTTCCCTTTTTAATTTAATTAATTTAAAAAAAGTTTTTTTTTTTTAATTACTTCCAATCTAGATTTTTTTAAAAAACATGAAAAATGTTTATTAAAGCTCATAAAAATAATAAAAAAATTGTTAATGCCAATTTTTATTTTGTTAAAATTTTAAATTTTATTAAAAACTAAAATTTTATTTTGAATTTTTTTTTAAAATTTCCATTTACTAAAAAAAATATTTTTTTAATTTTAAATTTTTTTTATTGGACCAGTATTATTTTTATATTGGGTAATCTTTTTTTTTTTTTTCTTTTTTGATCTTTTCCCCCGATTTCAATGGATTTTTCGGTTCCATTTTCCCAAATGCGAGGTATTTCCTTTCTTCGTGTTTTTTTTTTTAGTTTTTTAAAAATTTTTAAAATTATCTTACATTGTAAAACGACTTTTGGGCCCGGGGTGCGTCTTAATTTTAGCCAAGGCAAGGACACCCGACCCCGGGGTAGGACCCAAACGAGATTGGGCTTTGGGCATTTTTAAACGTGGCACTCCCCCCTACCGGGGGAAATTGTCGGACTTTTGGTGAGGGATTTTTAGGTCGGAAAATTATTTTGGGATCCCCACTCGAACTCCTTCCGATGTGGCGAATCCCCAACCGACTGGCTCCCCGCCGAAATGTAAAAGAAATCAGGAAATAGTAAAATAAAATTTTCTCGGAGGTTAGCTGTAAACAATTTTGACCTAAACCCAGGATCCAATCAAATGAGCCTTAAACAAAAACATCAAAAAAAAAATTATACCGTCAGAGATGAGGGTTTTATGTTAAATTTTGGGGCCAACGGCCTATAATTTTGTACACACGCAATTGGTTTCCCCGTCAGATAAAAGCATCGTTTTTTTTTCATGGCATTTCCAAAATTACAGGGACGTCCAAAAATTCACGTATAGTAAAATTTTGCGATTTTAATTTATTTCTAATCGTTTTTAAAACCCGCGTACAGAAAAACTCCAATTATCCGAAAGCGGGGGGGATTACCGAATGTCGAAAAAATTTTTACCCGCCTAAATAGAAGTTTGTCTTTGTGGAGTCATGTTCAAATTTTTTTATAGCCAAAAAAAATTACTAGGATACATCCAAAAGGAATAATAGTAAAGAAGGGGGGTATAAAAGTTAATGTAAACATAAAATTTTAACCAACTGTAACTGTTTGAATTTCAAAATTTTTCATTTTTAAGTATGAAAAAAAATTTCTCGGGGGTTTTAGCTTAAACAACTTTACCAAAACCCAGAGATCCAGGATGAATTATTCCCCCATAAAATTATAAAGTAACAAAAAAAAATCACCTTTTTAGACCCAGTTTTTACTTAAAAACCATTTTTGGGGGCAAAACCCATATTTTTCGATACGCGAAATTTGGCCAGGAAAAGCTTCGTCCTTTTTTCCCATTTAAAAATTGCCCGGGCCCCGCGACAAAAACCCCTTTTACTATTTGCGAGTTTTAAAAAAATATCTAATCAAGTTCTGAAATGGTTTCAGAAATCCAAGTATCCCAAGTGGGCTTTTTCCTTTTCAAAATATTTTACCCGGGTTTATAAATTTTTTCCGGGGGGAATTCATGCCTAGTAATCTTTTTGAAACAAAAAAATTTTTTTAAAAAGCAATGTTTTATTTTTAAAATATCCTGTTATTATGCAAAATTTTTTTTTAAATAATAGGGGAAAAAAATTTTGTATTTTGTAACTTTCTTAGTGATTCTAAAAGAAACCCAACATTTAAAATAAAATTTAAAAAAAAAATTTACATAAAAACTATAACTCCAAATTTTAAACGTCACTTTAAATTTGGGTTTGTTGGGTTGGTACACCGAAATAGAATTAGGTTTTAGTTACAGTTTTTTTTTTATACCCAGGGTAAACTTTCGGGACGTTCTTTAATAACCCGCAAACAAGTGTGTATCCGTTTTTTCTCGAAGGGAAAATGGTTTTTACTGATTCCGGCCCTTGTTTTTTGATCAGAGACCGCTTATAAAAAATTTTGTCAATAAAAAAACATAAATTTTTTACTGACAAGGAGACAAAATTTCACCCAGGGAAACGGAAAATTTCTCAAGGGAAATGTAATTTCGTTTACAAAGGGGGGACTTATAAAAGGAGTTTTTAAAATGACATGCTATTTTGAAACGGTTGAAACAGAGATAATCAGATTAAAACGTCCCAAACAATGAATTGAAAAGTTTTCTGGTCTGAAATTCCACCTTCCCCCTTTTTAAATTCTTCAGGAGTCCCCTCGGTCACGTTTTTTTGGGGCTCCCCGAGGCATTCCCCCTTAAGGTGGCAAGCTCTAAAAATTTTTAAAAACCAACGAGAAAAAAAAAAAACAAATTTTTGGTGCAACGCGAATTTTTTTAGGGAAAATAAATTTTATATTTAAAAGTGTAAAAACCCTAAATTCTATCCCAATTTTAAACTTTTTTAAAACCAAAAGGGGGTTTTAAAATGTTTAGGGAATTCAAAACCCTTTCCCCAAAAAGTTTAAATTATGGGGTTTAATTTGACAAAGTGATTAAAAAAATGTCAAGAAAAATTTTGAGGGCGGACTCTACTTATCAAGTAAACCCACTTAAATTTCAAGACATTTAAAATACGCAGAATCAGAACCAATATACCACTTTCCCCTGCTATCAAACCCCCCTTTATTTAAATGGCCACATTATGAAAGACGCACTTTACCTAAGGTGGTAAGGCGTCATTTTAGCTGAAAAACTGTTTTATAACAATTCTTTTGATGAAAATTAAAAAAAAAAATTCTTAAGTTACTGTGTCTGCTTGCTTGAATTAACGCCCCACAAGAGCAACAAAAAAGTATATTTCCGTTAGCCATGTGGTTTTTTTTACATAAATTTTGTTACATTTTACGTGTAAAACCGCTTGGTATGAATTACAAATTAAGTACCAATAATTATATATTTTGTAGAATCATTATTTTATAATACCAGAATTTTGTAATTTAACTATCACTCATAACAAAAATTTCACACGAATCTTCAAGAATGTAACAAGTATCAAAATATACTGCATTTTAAAAGCACCTTTTTGGTAACAGAAAGTGTGTATAATTAAAATATTAAGTTAGATTACTAAGTAAGATTTTGATTCGAATTTAAATGAAGTGGATCGTCCTACAGATTCAATCGAGTAACCGGACTAAAACTTGATTAAAGCAACACATTCTAAATTATATATACCAGTATCAATACCATAATGTTATGTACACATCCATAGACTAGAATGCACATCATAAGACAACTGTAACAGATAAAAATAATTATTTTTTAAATCAAACTGGTACATACTAGATTTTTTCTGAATTGCTGCCTTAAGAATGGTGAATGGGTAATTGCGGAATAAAAGTTTGTTGGCTGCCACATTTTTTGTAATACACACAGATTTTCATAGTCTATTAACAAAATGTTCAATTTGTTGTTTACTGCAGTTTATCCGCGAAGTTTCCTATATCTAGTACAGTAGAAATACAATTATCCGAAGCTTTGTTGATCATCGGAATTTTAGAAAAAAATTTCCACCCGGCTATTTGATACTGTTTGTCTCTGTTGGATATCGTAATTTTTAGGACTAGTAATTTTTTTGGACTGACCAAAAAAATTACTAGGCATGACATCCAACAGAGACAAACAGTATTAAATAGGCCGAGTATAAAATTTATGTTTCGCATACTCGCTTTGTAAAACCGAGATTCCAACATAAGTTGAATAAAAAAAACTAACTCAAACAGCCAAAGCAGTACTTTGGTATTGGTTGAGTTGATGAGATCGAAACTAGAACTACACTCTTAAAACAAAAGAGTGAAATTCACTCCTATAGGAGAAGTGCATTTTCGACACGGAAAGGAGTGGAAATTAACTCATACTGAGTTAAAACCGCTCGTTTGTTTTAAGAGTGTACATGATCTCACAACGCAGTATATTGAGTAATTGGCTGAATGTACCAGTTCTTTATGATTAACACCAATTATCCAAATTCCTGATTATCCGAGTATGGTTAAGTCGCAATTACTTCGGATAACTGAAGTTTTACTACACTATAAATCCAATCAAACGTCGTACCTTCGTGGATGACGATGGCGTTGAGGAGACCCTTGCCCCTGACGAGTTTCACTTTGTTCTTGGGCAGTTTCTCCAGTTCCTCGCGAAGGAACTTACCCTGCACGTCGGCGTTGTGGGCCAGGTTCTCGTCTTTCAGAACCTACAAAAGTAGACAAAGAAAATGATACAAAGTTTTCCAGCGTAAGTTGCTCAGTGGTATTACGTGTCTGCTTATAGGCCCAATTTTCCTGGTTCGAGCCCCGGCTGAGTCGTCATAATTTCTGGATGGAAAAATCAAGGGAACGCATGTCATATGAGTATGTAGCATGTAAAATATCTCTTGAGTACACATTTGGCTTCAGTTCTCTCGGTAAAATAAAATCTCGGCATACTTTAACATCCACAGAGAGTTCAGATTCATTATTATCTGAGCATCAACATTGGTAGCGAGAGTCGCCTAGATGGTGCCACAGAAAAATGGTTCTCAGTTTTGGGGAATATGTCGAGTCTGAAATGGCTTAGCCACCAATAAAGCAGCCCCATTAGAAAATAAAAGTTTTCCGGTGCAGAAATTATACAGTTTAAAAGCGAATGAGACTAAATGGTCTTCAAACCAAACTGCCTCGGTGTTGATGCAATAGAAAAATTGATTTTCCAAGCCACATTTCTCCGGCTGTATTGACTATTTTTACAAACGGTTTTTTTTATAATAAATGTAGCTGGCTTACAGGGCTCTGTATTCCTACTTTTTGAATTTGGTACGAATATATTTTAAAAATTTTCAATACAAAATTTTACAACAAAATATTCAAACCAATCTCAAAAAGTGAGATTATATAATGTAAAACAAAGTTTATAAAATATCTAATACAGCCGGAGAACGTGATTTACAAAATCCTCCCTTTCCATTGGATTAACACAGAGGCACTTTGGTATAGAGACCCGCGGTCATTCGATCTCATTCGCCCTTAAAAGCTTTTAAATTGTATTTGAAGGAAGACTGAATGACTAAAGTCCTGGTTTTAAAGGACTGAAAACGCACGTCAAGGCGTGAAAAATCAGCCTGCTCGGCGATATCAGCGCCTTATCTTCGCTTTGGTGGTTTGTTAGAATTCCCTTCTAGCGATGCGTCGGCATCTAACGCATGCGTAGTGAGCGAAGGTCACTGTTATATCTTTCGAATAGGTAGAAACATCGGCCATTTCGCACGTTTTGGACGCTCGAATCAAACCACGACTGATTCGATATTTACGGACGCTGAGATGAACGTTATTTTTGGTGCCACGGTCATGTGACAACTAGGACAAATAAGAAAGCGGGAAATTCTGACGCACAGCTTAGCGTCCGACTTTGTGTTCTTACAAACCAGGGCTTAAGGCCCTGATTTGTAAGAACACAAAATCGGTCGTTGAGCTGTGCGTCTAAATTAAATTTTCTGCTTTCTTATTGACCCTAGTTGTCACGTGACAGCCACTTCATAAGTAACGTTGATCTCAATACTACGTAATAATACTGGTGTTTGATTAATAGTCAAAACGTGCGAAATGGCCGATGTATCTACCTATTCGCTCACTGCACATGCCTAGATAATGACGCATCTTTAGACGCGAGCATCTTTTAACAAAGCTCCCAAGCGAAGAAAAAACGCTGACATCGTGCAGCAGAGCGCTTTCTAGCGCCTTGACTTGCATTTTTAGTCCTTACAAATCAGGGCTTGATTTAATAAATTAACAGATAAGGTATAAAGGCTTTTTATCGTGGAAAAAGTTTAAATTTGGACAGGATATTATAAACTTATAGAACTAAATACAAAAATGGTAATTAAAAAATATATCTAATGAAGGCATTTTTTCTTACTTCGAGGGCAGCCATAGCAACTTTACATGCTAAAGGATTCCCACCGTATGTCGAACCGTGCTCCCCAGGTTTAATTACCAGCATTACTGCATCGTTAGCCAATACTGCTGACACCTAAAATAGAGATTTTTAATCAGTATGGAGGCCCCCCGGTGGCCGAGAGGTGTAAGCGACGAGCCTCTCACCGAGAAGGTTCCTGGTTCTGTCCTTGTCCTAACCATACTATAGACGTATTCGTTCTGATGGAAAAGAATCCTCTTAAAATCACCGGGGTGCCCGTGTACACTGCGATATACGTGCTCGTTAAATCTGTGGAGTCGAAAGTCCCGACGGCGTTAGCGTACGATGTCGCTGGAAGGTCCGTTGGGCGCCCGCTCAGGTGCCGACCTCGTCACTTGACCAGGGTTCTAAATTACGAGGCGTTATTTGGCTGTGTTAAAGCTCCTAAAGGAGTCTAGAAATAGGCAGCCGGAAACGATTACATTACAATCAGTATGGAAATTATATAACATTTTAACATTAATAATTTGAATTCCATTTCACTTATTTACTGTTTCCCCCCCCCCAAAACTATCATAACTAATAAAACTCTATTATTATTTTACATATGAAAGAACTGAATATTCGTAATAGGAATAATAATTTTGTTTCGCAGCTAAATTAAAAAATATATATATATTATCGATCTGCAAACTGTATGTTTAAACGAATTTCGAAATTTTTTTGTGTGGTCTGCATGCATTTTGCTAAAGTTTGGAATTGTACAAATGACATTGAAATTGTCTTTGTGTTCAATTCAACTTTGATACTTACATCAAAGTTGCTTTTATATTACAATAACTTAACGTTGGCTCCTAGCTGCATTTCTTAAAACTTTTCATACTTACAGGATAAACACCCCCGGATAAGGCTTTTCCAAGCAACAGAATATCTGGCTTTAATTCTTCGTGATCAACACACAGCCACCTGTAAGAAAGGAAACGCTAAACATGAAATTTCATAGGCCTATATAACAACGATAGAAATGACCATCGTAGGCCTAACCTAGAGACCCAACAGATAGCGGTGCAAATATAAAATATAGGAAGCCGAGAAGACCGCCTACAGATAGAGCCAGAAGTTCCCAAGAGCTGTTAATTTAAGCTGTTCTAAAATTACTGTTAATTAAGCTGTTCTAAATTACTGTTAATTTAAGCTGTTCTAAAATATGTTAATTTAAGCTGTTCTAAAATACTGTTAATTAAGCTGTTCTAAAATTACTGTTAATTTAAGTAAAATAGTGTAAATATATTATTTATTCTAATTTGATGTAATAATCTTATATTTCATATCACAATCATATTTACAAGCAATTTTTCACTAACTAGCTCTAAGTCTGTACTTTTTCCTATAAAGCTGAATACTTACGGACATGTTTTTTATCCGATTAATCAGTATTTGCATAGATGGCGTTCACCAGTAGGGTTGGAAACGATATGCACTTTGCTAAAACCATCAAAATGTGAGCCACTGTTCCCTATTTGATTGAGATTTGCTTATGGCTCTCATAAGCATATTCCCGTGTCTACCAATATTGTTTAGCACTTTTTTACAAAATTTTTACGGAAGGAATATAGGTATCTATTATAGGAGGTAAAGGTTCAAATTATTTTATTTATATAATAAAAAAAATCTAAACTAACTAAATTTGATCATTTATGACGAAATGATGAGGCTGTGAAAAAAGCTCCGAGACAACTTTTGTCAGTTGTGGTAAATTTGTGCCTGATGGTATGCTTATCATCCAAAGTCACGTCACCTCGCAAAGAAAGGATTGTAGTCAAAAGAGACGACATTTATATGACAATTGAAGAATCCTTTTCTTCTGAAGCCCTGGTTTGTAGAACTGAAGACGCACGTCAAAGCGCTAAAAACGGCTCTGTTGCGCGATATCAGCGTTTTACCGTCGCTAGGGTCGTTTGTTAGCACCCGAGTCTAGCGATGCATCTTCATCTAGCGTATAAGTAGTGAGAGCGAAGGCCATTGTTTTCAATTCCGAATAGGTAGGTGCATCGATCATTTTGCTCGTTTAGGATTCTCTTACGAAGCCACGAGTAATTCAAGTTTTACGAACGCCGAAATCAACGTTATTTAGGACGCAACTAGGGCCAATTAGAAAGCGACCGATATTACGTTCCAAGGCTTTATAGTGTAATGAGTTCTATGCAATTATTTCCCCCTTGCTTACTTGCCAGTCCTGCAAAGTCCTGTCTGTATCTCGTCTGCGATCCACAGGACATTGTGTTGAGTGCAGAGCTCTCGGACTCGCGATAAGTACCCTGGATCGGGCACAACCACTCCCGCCTCCCCTTGAATGGGCTCTACCATGAAGGCGCAGATGCTGCTGTCGGAGGATAATTTGTCCTGGAATAGAATACAGTAGAACTCCAATTATCCTAAAACTTTCCATATAAATTGGTGTCATATTGTTCCATCTATTCATTCACCCGCACGCTTAAGCTTTGGTTTTCTAGCATAACAGCACCAAACACTTGCGCCCGCTATAAACCTTTGATGACGTCGCACCACAAACTTAAACCACCGCTTCGCCAGAACGTTACATTGACAGGAACTAAAACTGGAAGAAAGTCACTCAATTCAGACCCTCCCCGAACCTCACATGTTATATAGTTTACGATTTCTTACAAAATCATTTAAAAGTTCCTCTTCTAATAACGTAAAACTGCCTTCTCTTCCAACCTGAAAGAATTTCGGAAGATTTGTTTCCCGAAATTCTGTCAGTTTTTACGTATTTTTCGTCAAACGTTTCTGCAGCGGACGGAGAACGTTAACGTTTTCCCAACTTACTCGACATCAAATCACTTTATTGGAAGCATAAAGTTGTCATACAACGCTTCCTAGGAAACCACACAAGCTTGATCAATGGGAGTTATTTATTTGATGATAATTTATCCTGGATAGAATAAAGTAGAACTTAAATTGCGAATTCAGACTTTCCATAATTTATTGGTGTCATATTGTTCCATCTAGAGAGCCTATAGAAAAGAACGAACTAGTACTTCGGCTCTTTCTTCAGGCTCTCTAGTTCCATCCATTCATTCAATACATCATCCATTCATACGCTTAGCCCAAGCAAGTAAAGTATTCCAATTAGGTTTCCTAATTTGTCCTGGAATAGAATACAGTAGAACTCCAATTATCCTAAAACTTTCCATATAAATTGGTGTCATATTGTTCCATCTATTCATTCACCCGAACGCTTAAGCTTTGGTTTTCTAGCATAACAGCACCAAACACTTGAGGGTTAAAGTTAGGTTGAAAACATAATCGCACTAGAGCTATACGACAGCTATTGGCGACGGGCGTCATAATTTAAAACCACAGTCAAGTGAAGAAATTACAATTGAGTAGGCACCCAACGCAGCTTGTAAGGACGACATCGTACGCAGCGTCGGGCTCATGAAACTAGGGTCAATGTAGAAAATGTTCCGATCAGTTTATCAGTGGGTTTGTCAGATTTTTTTTTCTTTTTGAAAAAATGGTAGGTATTAATTAAAAATTAAGTATCAATATATATAAATTTTACAAAATACTAATAATTTGAGAATACCAGAACTTTGTAATTTAATGTTCAGTAATAAAAAAAATCGATTTGTGATAAGTATTTTTTTTTACCCTGACGACAAGTTTCACTTTGACTAGCATTGTTATATCCAGTGCTTAACGATATGCGTTCATTGTCCTTTTTGCACTTTTTTGGTGTTCATTTTCATCAGTTTTATTTTAGACAAGCCGCTTTGCCCTGGGGTTTCTCCTATGGGTTTTCCACAATATTTTTATATAGACTTTTAGTTTACTTTTGGAAATCACAAACGCTCTCCCATTTTGGGGTATCTTAGATGGAGAAGTAAGGACGCTTCGCGTCGATACTTCGTATTGTTAATTCGATCTCCGATCGATAATAAGTCAAGAAGGATACAAACTGTTTTTAAAAGCACCTTTTTGGTAACGGAAAGTGTGCTAAATTTAAACCATATTAAATTGATCTTGCTTTGCGTGAATCCATCAAACCACTGCGCTGCTGAGGTTTCGCATCGCCTTGCATCTGTTTGAGAGAGCGCGGCGAAAACCAAATACACGCACACACAAAAATATAAAATTTGTTCGAAATTTTAAATTAGAAAGGTGACGATTTCTTTATCTTTTACATATCTCTCGTCCTGCAAATACCCAGCATCGTTTAATTATCCTTACGACGCCTGGTAAGGGACAATATTATGAAAGTGCCGATTTACAGATGTGATGAGGCGTTGCAGATCTGACGACGAAAATAAATTATAATATCAATCACCTCTGAAAACTTTAAAATGTTGCTAGTAAATATAGCACCATGCTATAACTTCTTAAGCAAATGTTTATGAACTATTTTTAACGGAATCGTATTTCGGCAAGAAATAGAAATTTTGAAAATAATCAATTTTTTTCTTCGTATCGTCAAACTGGAAATCACGTGACTTCTGCCCGTCCATGGCAACTATCATTTGATATAAAAAAAAATTGTATTCATATTATTTTAGGGTGCGTCACCGATCTGATCTACTCAAAAGTCCACGCATGAAATTTATTTTCCGTACTTGTTTTCCCACTTGTTTTTGAAATTTTTGAAGGTGCAGCATGGAACTTTTTTAAAAAGTGTCAGGGGACTGTTGGTGTAAATTTTTATAAAAAAATATGCATAATATTTATAAAAGTTGTTAAATAAAGCAGTTTTCATTCTAAAGTATATTTATTATGGTAATATAAAACTAATAAAATATCTTTGGAAAACAAGCAACGCTATAGTTGTGACAACTAGACTTGACTACTTCAAATCTTTTCGCAGTAAGAACTAAACACAAAATGTGATGATTTTATTAGGATTTTAAGCAAAAAATAGTTTAAGAGAATATTTTTCTAAAAAATATTGAACAATCGGTCGGAACGTAAATTAACCGTTTCCCTAATATTGACCCAGCAGCAGACATGAAAGTCTAAGTGAGCCTTACCCAATCCAGGATTTTGGAATAATTATTTTAAATTAGATATCAAATTTCGAGAAATTCAACTTAATTCACATTTATAGACTTAAATACACATTTTCTTTACTTAATTGTAATTATTTTTGATATGATAACTTAAAAAAAATTATGTTTGTGTAAAATCGTATATTTTAAGTTTTACTATTTCTCTTCAAATAAAAATTATTAATTGTTATTTTCTTTGTCTCATTTTTATTATTTATACATTCATCACACCACACCCAACTTTTTTAGCTTCCACACTACGTTTATAATGTAAAAGGTGGAAGGTATTATAATTAGAGCCCTACATCCTACTGTGTGCAAAGAGATGCGAATGCGACATATTGGCAGCCGCTCCTGATTGGACGAGGTCCAAAATTGTCTCCCTGAGGCGGTTTAGTTTTGTCCCTCATAGAGTTAGCATAGGAAAAAAGTAGCCTTTGCAATCGCCAACAATCCATAAAATTTAGGGGAAGTACAACTTTTTTTATGTTTATTTATGGTTTCCTAAATGTGTAAAGAATATTCTAAAACCATAATTTTCTACAAAAATACTTTAGTAGTTAAAAAAAAAGACAGTTTTCCTTTAACAGTACACTTTCTGAATGTATTTATGATGGCTATTAAAACATATTATGCATAAAATATTGCTTCATTTCGTTTTAAAAAACAGTATTTATTCACTTTATGTGTGTAGAAATCTTTCCACCTTTTAAATATTCAAAGAATCTTCGTATTTTCTTGAAATCCGAGTATAAACATTGATTCGCGTGCTTCTAGTTGGCTACTTCTTGGCGTCTCTTAGCGAAGATTCTTTTTTGTAAACAAACTCGTCTGCTCAAACTAAAAAAAAAGTATCGTGTCACTTATTAATAGGGTTGGTAAAAATTGAATTTTTGTTTTGAGTAATTTTTATTTTGTGATTTATTAATAAAAGAATATTAACTTGTATTTTGTCATATTGTTAGTGTTGCGTATTTTCCAAAATGTTGACAAGCATTATGATTTTTTTTAGCACTCTTGTTGAACATTCAGTAGTGTTTATCTTGCCTTTGAAAGAGTTACTCATTAAATTAACGTCTAGTTAGATGCCTAAGGTATAGATTTTAAAAATATTGTTAATAATTTGATTTAATTGTATAGGGAAGAGAGAGATATTTAAGATTGCACCAAAATTTATTTAACTTTGTTTTAAGATTCAATCCGATTCATTTCAGTGATTTTGCCGAAATCAATTTATTGAACTGCAATACTGCTGAGATAACCTTTATTTTAAACATTTAACTCTTGCATTAAATTTCGAAAATAGGTTGTTGCAGAAGTTAAAGCGAAACTAAATACTCTTCCCGGGCAGGATTAGTAAGACATGTACGATAAGCGATAAACCGCCAAGCTCAAGCAAGCCTGACCAGTTTCTCCCTGGAGGTTTCTTATTGGCAACCCGGCTTGGACAATTTTGGGCTCCATTGTCGCATCTCTTTACACACAGTAGCGATGGAAGGCTCTAATTATAATCGTTCAGTCCGTCTGTCTGTCCGTCCTCCGTCCGTCCGTCACCCACTTTTATAGCCCAAACTACTAATGCTACGGACAAGTGTGATACGTCAAAAAATTCAGAGCATCGAAATTAGAATACATTGAAAATTTCAGAAAAGAATTCGAAGTACTTCAATTATTTAAAAAACTGCAAAATTTAATGCTCATTTAAAAAGCATAGGAAGCCATTTTTATTAGAATTTAATCACCATTGCCATCGCAACAATCGCTCGAGAAACTTTAATTCTTTTAGACAATAAATTAAAATAAATTTATTTTTGCGACATCGATCTGTTTGAAATGACGTCAAATATATTTCACTACGAGATTCTTGGTATGTTGATATGAAATATTTTCATTCTATTTAAAAGCAAGGGAATATTACATATTTATTCTTTAAAAAATAAATTAATTTTTGCAAACGATAAGTAATAATTATTGAATTTTTAAAATAAAATAAATGAAACGAGGCAATTTTTTTTTTATTTTTACACCATCATATTACTCATTATTTTTCGAACTGTAAATTAATTTAACAAACGAATAATAACTGAATTTTCGGAAGAAAGTTAATGTAAATGGGAAATTGTGGAGACAAAGGAGATATCTATTAAAAAAGTACGCCATTATTTTTCGAACTTCAAACAAATTTAGCAAACGATAAAGACTAATTGTTAAATCTGATAAAGAAGATTAATGAAAATCGTTAATTTTGGCGTTTAAAAATGTGAATTAAACTAGCTAAAAGCCCTGTTTGGCGAATTTCTTTCTGAGGTGTAAAAATAGTTTGTTTCCTGCTGAGCACAATTGTTCTGTGGAAGCGGTTTAAGTGACAGATTCTGTAACAAACCTACTTGTTTTAAAACTAAACCTTTTAAGTAACATTTTGTGCCTAAAAAATTTCATATCTAAACCTTTTAGACAGACTAGATCAATCTATTTAAATGGTGACAACGAACAGAATTTAACGTCATTGGAAAAGTAAGACAATATGTGAACAGTCAATGCACGTCAAACTCTGACGAAACAGACAAGGTCATAAAATCAAAAAGAGCTATTAACGATCATTTGAAATAGTATTTGAGAAAGATCGTTCTTCATTCATTCTTATTTTCTCTTTTACTTTTATTCTAGAACATTTTATAAAGCCATGTTTCATTTCAATGTTTCATCGTTATTCGTTTGTATTTTATATTTTTATTCTAGAAGTTGTCACATATATTATTAAGTGCGAATTCGCTGATTTTTTGACAGTTGAATAAAACTCTGATCATTAAATTGTCCGTCTAACAAAAGTAAATTTAGTAGATAAAATATTATTGAACGTTAGCCCATTGGAAACAAGCACGGAGGGAATCACATAACATAGCCTCGTCGTTATTTTTAGCGCCATGTTCAAACTACCGTGTTTCAAAGTGTGGCGAAACCTTTAGAATAGGTAGAGTGTAATTTCAATCAACTGAACTTTTTATGAGATTAATCAGATATAAATACTAATAATACTATAATCGTATTTGATTTGTAGGGTAAATCTGGTAACAGAGGTTTTTTTTTCGTGAATTTTTTTTCTGGTTGTTTGACATTTCTTAAAAACTACATTGAAATATGTGATTTGCTTTTGACGACACATGACACGTACTACGACACATATTTTCGTTCATAAATAACGTATATCCCAGAATGGAACCAGTATAGTATATCTTAAAAACACAAAATTCGGTCACATTTCACTTTTACTTCTTCGATTCTTTAAAAGCACATTTTATTGTCTTCATAAATCAACAAGAATTTAGTTTCTAGTTTAAATAGAAAAAAGTTCACTGTTTTAATAAGCATTGACCTGACAAGCTTCCTGACAAGTGTTAGTTTAAGTATTAATATATATTAATTGCAAATGAAACATTAAATATGGTCAGGATAATATATTTGTATGTTTATCAACACATTAAGAAGTTAAATTGTTTTTAAGAGTTAAGTAATTATTTTCTTACAATTACCATCTTGATTACATTTTGTAGTTTATCTCAAAACAAGATTTTTATGTTTTTACATTATCGCAATTTTTTTTGTTCAAAACTATCGCTTCAAATTGTTTAAATTTGTTGTGCATGTACTTAGAAAGTAAATGAAGGTTTAGAACTTCGGTCAAAGTCATATCTTGTAATAATTTGATTTTGTCTTTATTTGAAGTTAAAATACAGCGATTTTTATCAGCTGAATTTGATTTTTTGACTTCAAATGCGAATGGAGCATTTAAATTTTATGACACATAGCTAAGAGTGGTTCATGACCTACACTTATAATATAATACTTATTTGTTTCCAATTTGCAGAATTTAAATATTTCAGTAATTTTTTTAGATACCGAGTTTTGGTCAAAAGCCGTTTTTAATTTTGAAATTGAAAGCCGTTTTTAATTTCGAAAATTTGTTACACGCCGTACCGCCCAAGGTTGTTGCGAAATGATTAGGTGTTTATGGCCACTAGGCGGCGCTGCTAGTAGTGCAACTTCAGAGCTGCTTTTGTATTCTTTTTATTTCACTTGCCTTTTTTATGTTGCTTAATAAACAGCTATATTTTGTTAGTTGGCTTGTCTTTAATCCAAGCTACCCCCAGCATCGTGCAGATGCAGCCCGTATGAACTGAACCTTTCTAACAAAGGTTGTTACATGGCCTTCTTGAGGACTATCCTGACCGCAGATTACAGTTCTGTGAAAATAATGCGCAATCAACTGACTGAACAATCAGACCTGCTTTTGAAAAATAACTGTATGACTAACTGTAAACCTTTTTTTGGGCCACCCTGTATTTCCCTGACTTATAGCTCAAGACTTACCTCCAGTGCCTTGATGTCGTTATACGGCACCAGCTCGAAGTTCGGCATGAAGGGTCCGAACCCTGCAAAGCTGCTCGGGTCCGTGGAACTGGAGATGGCGGACAGAGTTCTGCCCCAGAAGTTCCCCTCGGCGAAGACTATCTTGGCCTGGTTGGGGGCGACGCCCTTTACATCGTAGCCCCACCGACGGGCCAGCTTGCACGCTGTCTCGCCGGCCTCAACGCCTGTTGGAATAGGGGGACAAAATGTATAATTTAACGGATTGGTTTGGTGGAAATGGAATTAATGTATATTTGGGTTGTCCAGCGACGAGCCCCGAAATCTATAACCTTATTGAAATGACGTGAGGCCAACATTCAACGAACCTTACAACGATATCATACGGGGGTTTAGGATTTTGGACCACGGCAGATTTAACATGCACCAGGTCCAGATATACGATCTCGATACGGTCGTTTCGATCATAGGATGGCTAGGGCGAGGACCCCGGATGGTAATTTCAGCGGAATAATGCCTTAACTCATTTCATATTAATTAATGCGCTGCAATGGATGCGTATTGTTTATGGATTGATGTCTCATTACATACTGTAACAAAGCAGGTGACAATTTTCGGTTACGAGATTCATGTACAGATATTCTGAATAGTCTTTAAAGTGGTTGGTCAGTCCCATGGATCTATGCATTAATTTTGAAATAGCAAGTTCTGTCAAAGTATTGCTAGTATTAAGTTTAAAAAAAAATGTTTTTCACAAAGTAAGAAAACCCTTACAATAGCAAAATCAAACAAATTTTAAAGGAAAATTATATTTTTTTCTTCAATTACTTATTATAGTGGCATTTCATTATTACATATAAAAAATACTTATAGCATTAGTGAGACAATTTTTTCCGTTTCCAAATTTAGGATACAAGTGTATTGATCGACCTTCTAATCAAATCTAAATGTTTGACGCAGTTTGAAAAATATCAGGTACATAAACATATGATTTCTAAAAGAAACCTTCGCGTGTAAAAAAAAGCCCTTGCACTGTCTGCCGTTTTAATTATCAATCTGCCTAACTCAGTTGCACTTCTGATATAATGCACTCCATTGCACATTGTCTCGTAAGATTAAATGGGCACACCAGGCTTTGGCTCTCTGAACACGCTCCTCCGAGTTTCGTTTTATAGTTGATATTTTGGAATAATAATGATTAAATATTGTATAATCCTAAATTTATCATAAATAAACTACATTTACCCAACCATAAATAATATTTAAAATAAACGAATAATAATAAACAAATATAAAAGTTAAAAACTGAAAATTGAGCTTCCCCTATACTCACCCGTATTCATAGGTAACACCTTGTCGAACCCGAATAATCTCGTGACATACTCTTCATACTCCCCGAGTATCGAGGCGTGGAAGGCCCGAGAGGTGAGAGTTACCAGAGAAGCTTGTTCCTGCAACGCCCCGAGTATTCTCGGGTGACAGTGGCCCTGGTTGACGGCACTGTAGGCACTCAGGAAGTCAAAGTACTTGCGGCCGTCAACGTCCCATACGTTGACTCCTGAAGAGAGATACAAAAAAGTACATCTTTATTGTGGACTAGCTTTATAAACCTGGCGTTGAACGGGTGTACCCTTAATAATGGTGATTTGTTTTTTCTCGCGCGAAACTTGTTAAAATTTCTTTGAAATTAGAAAACGAAAAGTATAAATTAGAATTTATAACAATGCTCAATGCTATTCCTATGGAGAAATCGGATCACGTTTTGCCCTCTTACACCCGTTTGGGTTCGAATTTCGAAAAATCGCTTCTAAAATGACGCCTTCCATATAAAAAGAATATTCCCCTAACATTTGGTAGCTGTACCTCCAGTAGTTTGGGATGGGCGTTGATACGTGAGTCAATCAGGACTATGTCTTTATATATAGATAAAGATTCAATGCGATATCGAAAAGAACACACATTTAATTTCCTAATTAGTATTTTAAAAAATGGTGTTTTAAAATTTTATTTGCGTTGAGAAATATATATTATTATTACTAGAAAGTAAAATTCTATTCTGTCAGTTTTCGAACACCCTGCTATAAGAGATGCGATTATATATTGATTCTTTTACCTTTTAAAATTGGAAATTATCATTTCTTGAAGTGTCTAACGTAAAGTAACTTTTCTAAGTGTGGTCTAACTCAAACTATAGTAGTTGTTGTTAGATAATTCTCCTTTAAGATTTTAGTAATTAAAATGAATAAAAGGTTGAATGAACCTTGCCCAATCCGATATTTGAATCCCGGACCTGTGGCATTAATAGATTGGGTATAATAATGCTACTCATCCCTCGAGTTCTTCCTTTAAATAATAGATCTAGCGATTCCCAAAGTCTTCAGGGTCTTATATTTTAAACACTTAATTGACGATGTGCTTACCAATTTTTAAAAACTCTAATTTGCTGCAATAGTAATATTTTTTGCTCAATTTGATTACGATACATAAAAACACAGTGAAGTTTTTAGGTGAAAACGTAAAACAGCCAAATGCCCCCGAATAACACTAAAAAAGTGTAAACCTTATTTTGCATTCGATTGACGAACAAATATAAACTCAGTCAACAAGGCGATAAGATTAGGATATTCTCAAGAACAATCTAAAGAACGTTAAATGTTTGAGAGGACAAACAATCTTTTGAAACAGTTCTTACCAGAACAATCGAATTACTTCACAGAAAAAATGGAGTCAAGTGCCAAGAAAAACTTATATTTTCTCGATTTATTTGTTATTGTGATTTCGTGATGGGTTCAATGAATACTTTTATTTTATCGTTTTTAAAGAAGATTATAAAGTCTTACAATAGTCGTTAAAAATATAACAATAGGATTTAAAGACCAAAGACAACTTTAAAAGTTGAAAATAAACTGATACTTTAAAAAAAATCACATTTTAGGCTTATAAACCAGTTAGTTTACTTTCGTATTGGCTAATGTCAACGCTAACAATGTTTTGGAGAGTTCTGTTTCTAAAAAAAAGTGCTTTTTGAATATTGGTCTGCCTGTCTGTACGTCTGCCTGATAACCATTCTACAGCTGGAACTAAAAAAAAAAGCTGCGGATTTCAAATTTGGTGCACGAGTTACAATGAACCTTTCGAACGTCAATAAGAAGGAAAATCGCGCATGCGTAAACGGCAGGTGCCATAGAACTGCTGGATTTAAAAATTGTTTAAACAACCTTTTAGGGTATTTAATTACTAGAAAATATATTGATTTATTTGGTAAGTCGTATAATGTTACACAAACCTAGTTTCAAAAATGTCACATGACACGTTCTTCCACTAAACTCTACAATTAAGGGGAGTCGGATGGTTCTATCTCGTCCATGTTAATTAATTTTCCTAACTTGAAGAAAATTTTTCTCGGGAACTATATGAGATATCATTGCGAAATTTTTAGATTTTGTTTCTTACATATAGTTCTTTGATTTAAACTGAGAATAGTTTAATATAAAAAATACTCTACAGTGATTTTTTTTTATAATATGCATTTAAAACACAAAAAGAATCCGATTTAAAGTTATATTTTTTTAAGCAGGGATATTTAAAATTCCTCAGTTAAAATCAAAGAGCTATTAATGGGAAAGAAATAATAAATCAATAAAGAAAAGTAAGGTATAGGTAAGAACTCAAAGTCAGAGTTTCTGAAAAATGCTTATAAAAAGAAAACCACTAAACAGAAATCGATAATCTTGGTTTTTAAATTAAAGCTAAAGATATGCAAATTAAAAAAAAAGAAAAACAGAAAATCGATTTTGACCCAAACACCACTCTTAAAACAACAGGGTTTAACTCAGTCTGAGTTAATTCACTCCTTTCCGTGCGAAAATGCACTCTCATAGGAGGAATTTCACTCTTTCGAGTGGTAAAAGAAAACAATCGCGTCAAACCTTAAAACGAGCGTTTAACTCAATCTGATAATTTCACTCCTTCCAGGCGAAATGCCTCCCTATAGAGTGAATTCACCTTTGTTTAAGTGCCCATCGACCCCTAGATTCTACCTTAGCCTTATGCAGCACAACAGGCAAGGGATGGTAGTTGTGCGCCCCATACTTGGCTTCCCTGTCCATGCAGGCCTGGGATGAAAGGTGATACAAGGGCGCCGAGGCGCTGTCTTTCTTGAGAGGTATGACGGACATGGACCGTTGGCAGGTTTTGCCCGCCATCTGCAGGGGAGTTTTGAGGTGGTTCGGGGCCATGGTTGTGTGTTGGATTAGTATTGTTACTGATACTGTGTATCTAGAACAAAGTACAAATGAAACAATTATAGGCTAATCCCATGCAAAATTACCCTTTCTGCAGTGCAAGTCACATGTGTAAAAATTGTATGGTAACAGATCTCTATGCAATTCCAATGGGGAGATTTCTGACCCCGTTTTTAAATACAGTATACGACATGTACTCACGAAATCTTACAAAAAAAAAATACAGAAGTTATTTTGACATTAAAATAATTAATAAGTATAATTTTAAAGATATTTAGTTATAATTAAAGCAATTTTTTTTGTTTAGATATTTACACGCCGGTTAGTGCAGTATAATTACTAAAATTTTGTTTTAATTATAACTAATTAATATCTTTAAAATTATACTTAATAATTATTTTAATGTAAAAATAACTTTCTTCTGTATTTTTTGGTAAGTTTTCGTGACTACAGGAATTAGGCTACATGGAAAATATCGTGTTTTAAATTACCAAAATTTTGTTACAGTGAACTCCAATTATCCGTAGCAATGGGACCTAACCACATTTGGATAATCAGAAATTCGGATAATTGGAGTGAATAGGAAGAAATGTAAATTTTAATCAATTCTTTGATACATTTTTGGTTTTAGAGATATTGTAGTTCTACTTATCGTCGTCACTCGTCATCAACCAAAAAGTGCCATTTGACAAATTGATTTATAGCTTTTAGTAATTTTTTTTGTTCAACTTATGTTGGAATGTTGGTTTCTTTTAAAAGCCATGGATAAAATAAATGTTGAAAATTTACTGCACTACATATTCATAATATAATTTACATAAATTACAGACGAGTACATAAAATAAAAGCAGTTACAGTAAGTATCTAAGTTTCGCCAAACAAACTATTATGCCTGGCCTATTTGTTACTGTTACGTCTATGTTGATGTCGTGTCTAGTAATTTTTTTTTAGCCTGTCCAAAAAGTTACTAGTCATGACATCCAACAAAAAAAAACAGTAACACCAGGCAGAATTTTTAAGAAATTCGTATTATCAGAATCGCTCGGGTTAATTAGAGTTTTACTCAATTAAAATAAATTCATATAGTAGTTACAAATAAATTAAATAACAAGCAATACAGATTTATGCATTTCATACGGATTTTGTTTACCTGTCACTCTTTATGTTACTGAAGAAAATAACCAACAACAAATAATCAAGATTCGACTTTATATAGTTGTCGCAAGGTTAACTGGTCCGACCGAAAAAAATCATTTTATAGATATGCAAATGACCAAACACATATTGTCCTTGAAATCAGGTATAACAACTTAATTTTTTCACTCAAGAATTTATTAACCTTAAACCATATTAATATTTATTGTTTATCGTAACTGTTAAAATGTCAAGAGGACGAAATTAAAAATGTAATAAAAAATTATATGTAGTAAGTAGGCTTAGTTCTGCAATCAAGTAGTTTATACAGTTGTTTAATTTTTTTTTCTATCCGTAAATATCACCAATATAATAATCTCACTCTCACTTTCCTTATGCATGTTTCATACGTGACTGTTACTTAAGGTATCCGCCTACGTTCGAGACAGTTTTTTTTGAAAAACGTTATTTATTAAGCATTTAAACATATGTTTACACTTATACGCATAAAAAATAAATAAAAAGTATAAAAATTCCTCTTTAATAAATTTTGAGCTATTTTGTTGTTAAAATTAGGGAGTAAAACACCATTATGCAAAACCTGATTTCATACAAACTACTTAAGATAACCAAATTTTCTTTTACTATGTTACAGTGCTAACCCTGTTAAGGTGTCAAATTTTCGCAGTGACAATTTTAACGTTAATGGATCTTTCACATGCGAGACGAAGATGCGAAAACCGTACAAACGATTTTATCCACGGCTTTCATTTTCAGTCAAGTGGTGAAAATGTAGCAAAATGTAGCAAAATACCGCAGCAAATTTTGAAACTTTACAAATTAACTTAGCCAATATTTGACTGAAAACCTCACGAAAAACCATAAATGCGGTTTTCTCTTCCGTCGGATCACTTAAGAAAATTATGTTATTACATTTTGCAAGAATGGTAATTTAAAAAGGAACATTGCTTTTTTTTAAGAAAATAAAATCTATTTAATAACACTTAGAGCTCGGAGGACGTAGATCTATGTCCTATAAAGAAATTAATAGAAACAGTCATACTAAAAACAAAAACAAAAAATCAGAAAAATATATTTTGAGAACAGTTATTAACATATCGTGTGGCAATTAGAACCTAGATTTTTATCCTTTATTTTTACTTGAAAAACATCAAAGAAATTAATTCTGCAAGCGAATTAACACTTATTGAGTGCAGAAGCAGCTATTATATTTGTAGATTTAAAAAAAAAACCTACACGTCCCATTTTAATTAGGGCAGTTCCAACTAAAAAAAACCCATGGAGTTATGTCTCGTAATTGACAACGTCAAATCCCCCAAGCACTGTTAGCTGGTTCCGCAAACTATAATTTAGATCATGCTCAAATGTATTGAGGCTAACATAATTTGTATACATGTCTTTTTGTTATTCAAGTGTCGCCTTTTGATTATTATGTACCGTAGTGATTATTTTTCGAATTAGAAATTTAGCAAACGATAAAGAATATTAAGAATTGAATTTGCGAAAATAAATTAATTAAAATCACGGATTTTGGCTCTTAAAAATTTAAATTACAATTAACTGTTGCGTTTGGCAATTATTTTTAAGGTGTATAAATCTTATGTGGAAGAGGTTCTAGGTAACAGTTACAAACCTACTTAAAAAAAATAATAAGAATTTCAGTGAGTATTAAAGTAGGCTATTTCAGTTCTTTTAGAACTTCTTGTTAATTAAAAGTTTCGAGTTAGAGAGAGCCATTAAAAAAACTACGGAAACACAATTCAATTTTTTCAATTAATCAGTTTAAAATTATGATTAACATCGAAAATACCCGTTTCCAGTTTTTTATTTAAAAATTAAATCTAGCATGAATCCTTCATTGCAACGTGTACCACGTGTAGAACAGACTTAGATTTCGACATATAAAGCAATATAAGTTTACTTTCATGCAATATTTCATACTATTTAGAAATGTCAATCGGTGCTGCAAATAACAAAATAATTATAAAAAAAATTCTGTTAATGAAATCTGCTCAAATAATAGGCTAATTAAGTTGTAATCATTTTTTATGTGTTGATTTACTGGGTTTGTAACTTCTAATTAGCCTATTCCACATGAATTGATTTTTGGAAGTAATTTTTTTAAAAGGATCTATATATTTATAAAAAACTATTTAGTCTATGTCTGTGTAAAATATAAAACAGTGTATCTCAACTAAGTATATACTTATTTTTTTCACTTTGGGACATTTTTGGATTAATACTTTTCGAATAAATCAGCAATTTGCGAGGCAAAGAATTAATAAAGAATTTAAAAAAAAAAAAATTCTAAGTAACCTGGCCAACTGAAGATATTAAACGCTAGTTTCTATACAGAAAAAAAAATCATGCACTAAAAGGTTAAATCAGCATAAATCAAATAAATGTTTATAAAAGTTCACATAAAATCAACAAAAATTTGTGAAATACAAAAAATTTTAATCCAAATTTTACAAGTTATAGATAACAAGCAATTGATCTTATTTTATTATAAAAAAATTATAATCAAATTCAGATTGTAAACACGTTGGGTACTTACAAGGGAAATCGGCAAACCTCGGTAGAAAAGCCTTGTCATCAAATACACGTCGATCGACGATGATTATTGAAATTGTACTCTATGGGAAAAAAGTAAAAATCAATTTCTCTAAACATAGATATCATAAAACATTCTATGCTAGCGCCATCTACTGTGATGATATTGAAGTAATCTCAATCATGAAATTCTTATTTTCAAATTACATATTTGATTTCGTTCTAAAGATAAGCAGAGTCCTAAACGCACGACTTTCAAGTTTGACGATAAATCATTCATATATTAAAGTTATACTTAAACAGAATGTTGTGCTTTTTTTAAAATTTAAAGTATATTTTGGTTTGCTTATTTTGTAAAAGGTGTTATAGTCTGGCTGCCACAACTTAGCATCCCAAATATTTTGATTGTGGAACAGTCCACTTCGAAAAAAGGTAAGGAAGGTTTTGGTTTGGGGCAAGAGTTACTATGTTTAGCAATTCATTGCTGTTATGGGTGCATATTTCTTTAAGGTTTAGAAACAGATTATCAATTGAAAGGTAGATCGAACTTGCATCGGGTTCACTCTTATATCGATTATTGATCAAGTACCAGCAATCTACAACAATCCTCTATCGCCGATAACTGATGTGTAGTTCTAGTGTGATACGTTATTTACAATCGAACTCGACCAACAATCCCCTCTTCTCGCCAAACGCCTTGAGTTGGCAACCCTGCCTCCTTCGGCTTAAAACCTTAATTCAAAGTGGAATCTTCCACAATCAAAATATTTGAGATGCTAAGTTGTGGCAGCCAGACTATACTGCGTTCAATAGACATACATAAACAACATCACATCACAGAAGCCGACCCGGCGGCGCAACGGTTAGGGAGCTAGCCTTTGGAACCTCTGGGTTCGGGTTCGAATCCCGGTAAGGCATGGATGTTTGTGTTTGTCGAGTATATGCGGAGTACGTGCTCGTTAAATCTGTTGGGTCCGAAAGTCCTCCAAGTTCCCATACCAAATCAATACCTCTGGGGGTGACAAGATAATTCTGGGGATCCTCTAGTTGGCCTCTGTCTCTAAAAATTAGATGGATCCACTTATGTGTGTGTTGTCTGTTGTGTCTGTCTTACTTGACGAAGGTTTATAAGCGGGTCTCTGACCAAGCACACAAACCCGAATATATATGTCAACCAACCAACCAACCAACATCACAGAAAATTTCAACCCTCCAAGTAATATAGAAATATTTGTAAATATATAATGATTAAGTTAGGGTGTGCGTTTTCTAGCCTCCATGGAGCTTTAACAAAGACAAATGGCGCTTCGTAATTTAGAACCCTTGTGAAGTGACGAGGACAACGCCTGAGCGGGTATCCAAAGAATACCAGGTGGCGCCATCATACGCCATTTTTGGGACTTTCGACTCAATTTCCTAAATTTTTGCTTTGAAAATATACCTGTTTTTTGTTTTAATAAATGTTCTATTTTAATAAACTCTATTTTAATAAAGTTTAAAATATTGAAGTTTTTTTTTCAAAATGCTGAAGCTTTTAAATATTTTAATAGCTTTTTAAAGTTTTAATTTAATATATTATGCAGGGAAATCAATTCTGCAACCAAGAAAGAAATATGTAATTTTTTACAAGACAATCAAGAGGAATCTATCATTCATTTGGAGCAGACGTACCAGCAGACATTTGTAAGAAAAATTCCTCAGCATTTACAGCAAAGTTAATGCTCCTGTAAAATATGCATGTGAAAAATGCACGACAATTATGCCATAAAGTTGTAAACAAAAATTCGCTTTCTACGTAAACTATTTAATTTCCAAACCCTTGTTTTTTCGCCAAGTTTTCGCTTATTGAAAGTGCCATTTCAAAATCAACTCTTATCTTCAAATCATCGGATAATATTTCATGAATGTCTGGACTCTTTTTACTTTTCGTAAATACTTTAAAATGTATATATTTTTGATTACTTTTAAAATCTTATCACTTCTTTTAGTTTGGCAGTGTAATAAAGGTTGTATCAACATTAAAAAAAATCTCTGTCAACTGTTTGTAAATTACGTAAGCAGCGAAAGCATAAGTATTCAATGCGTTTGAATTCTACATTTTCGCACTCAAGATTTGACCGGTCAGTGGGAACATTCTATTGAACAGTGCGCCTAATAGGTATGATATTATTATTTTATTTAACAAATCATTTATCAGTAAAAAAACAGGTAGGCAAACCTTAGCTTTATAAGCTTTTTTAAATTAGTTTTTCGTGTAACTTAATTTGTCGTATAAAAATTGTTCAGGATAAGGTTTTCACTTGTCTTATATTTCGTGTTTTAGATAAACTTAAGCAGACATATCATTTTCGCGTAGCAAGTTTTCTTACCATTAATGAATTAATGTGTACCATTTCCTTAACATAACATTACCTAGCTAAAAAAAACTCTGCGGAATTACTTTAAAAAAACTCTGAAGGGATTTGAAACACTTAGTGTGCATAATAAAACTGCAGTTTTTAACAGTATTTTTTGCTGCAAGAAAACTACAGTTTTTTCTACAGACCTAGTGTTTCAAATCCCTTCAGTTTCATTGAAGATTTTGAAAAGCAATTTTGCAGAATAGTAGTAGGCTGGGTTGCAGAAAAACTGCAGCCTTTTTGCAGGGTTTTTTTAAAGCAATTTTGAAGAATAATTTGGCTGGGTATTTATTGCACTTATCCCGTCACTATCTATTGATAGAATGAATGCCTTACTTTTGATCTAATTGAATTTGCTGGGTTCCAGACAGTGAAACATCATATTCCTTCCCGTTGTTGTCGGGCTGATAGTGCTAGGACGCGCCTTCGACCTGCACAGCCTCTCAACCACCTCAAACCAAATCTTCAGCACCAGTACAATCGAAGAAAACATCCAGGTAAGACAGTCCCAGTTAACAATTAACATATATCCTATTAGAACAATATAGACAAGTTTTTCTTAACTTTTGACCATGCTTTTGACAGCTGGCATTGGTCTTTTCCTTATCGGAATAAAGAGGCATCTCTCTCATTGTCCACCCGTTCATTCATCCACAGGAAACAGGTGTAACTTCAAGAAGAAGAAAAAACCAGCAAACAGAAAAATGTTATTGTCATCTATGAATTATTTGCGAAACAAGTTTTTTTACTAGATTTAAGCTAATTATTGCCGGGTAGTCGCGTCTTCTGATTTTGCAGTCCTGTCTCCGATACTATGATCCCTTCACCCCTATACAGTACCAAATTTCAAGACGTTTTATGTAGGCTGCGCTTTATCCACTTCTACAAAACCAGTTTGTTCAATATAAGAATTTCGCTGCGCACTAGAGTTAGACTAGTCGATCGCAACCCACCAGTTGAGAAACGCTGATATAGACGTTGGGATGAGAACTTTACTATTTAGTTTGGGGACTCATGAAAAATTGTTAAAGCATTACATTAATATTCAGTGATTGGGCCCTTGTTGTTGACAGTGGTTGGTTAGCTGATGCTTTGTATGCCATTACCTGACTTTATAGAGACTTGGTTTTCTGCATTGTGATAAACAAAAGTGCAGACTGCTAAAAGCTTAAAAAATATAAATTTATTAAAAAAAAACCCCACTAAATTATAAACTAAATACGATAAATTAGTGGTAGTAGTGGTTATGGTAAATAAATATGTTATAGTAGAATAAAGAGTCAGAGGAATTTGGGCGGGTTAGATATAGTTGAGCCGTTTAAAAGTTTTTAATCTACTTTTTGGGCAGGTTTCTTTCTCTAATAAAACAAATATTTAGCTCTTAAAGATATAAAAAAAAATCTTCTTTCTTCATCATCATTTTTGTTCAGTTTTTAATTCACAATAATTTTATCATCATTAAAGTCTTGGTAAATGATCAGTGTATTTATGTTCTTATTAACAGGTCATCCCCCAGACCTGTACCCAGAAGCACTACCGGGTCGTAACGTCAGCCCATGACGTCAATCGTGTCCTGGGCCTGCACCCAGGGGTTTCCCTAAAGGCCAAGGAGAGCCTCGTCGAAATGCCGGGATTGACGGAGTATCTGACGACAGTAGTCGATAAGAACAACACGGTGGAGATCCTTATGGTAGTCGACTACGAAATGGTGAGAGACATTTGGTCTGCATTAACAGCAGAGTTCTAGAATACACTCTTGCATCGTATGAATCTAGATTTTTTTTTGCAAAAAAAATGAAATCTTTCCGATATGGTAACATATGCGTTTTTATATTTTGCATTTCCTATTATTAACTACTTTTAGCAAACCTTAAGGTCAAAGTCGCTTACGAAACATCCAGAATCAAGCCAATGCGCAAAACGGTATATAATTAGAGCTGTTGTGAGTAAACGTATCACTGTACTATACGAAGGCTATTTTGCTGTTCGGAAGTCAATTATACAGTAACCACAATATGCGTTTTTATATTTTGCATTTCCTATTATTAACTACTTTTAGCAAACCTTAAGGTCAAAGTCGCTTACGAAACATCCAGAATCAAGCCAATGCGCAAAACGGTATATAATTAGAGCTGTTGTGAGTAAACGTATCACTGTACTATACGAAGGCTATTTTGCTGTTTGGAAGTCAATTACAGTAACCACAACATCGAACTGCACCATTTTTGCCCTGAAATAAACAGTCATTCAGTGTACTTTCTTGTAGGTTAAAGTTATTAAGTTCTTACAACAAATGATAAAAGTCATTAGTTGTTTGTGGGGTAGACGGCAATGTTTGATGTAGCTGTGACCCTATATCCACCTAATTCGTTATTTAGATGAACCCACAGTGCACCTTTATGGCGCTGAATTGGCAATACTTTAACTAACTTCGTTAAAACTAGTTGTCTTTACACTTCTGTTCGTATTAGATTAAATCAATATACAGAAACCCTAATCAAAATCGATCTTCTCATCTTCCAGCAAAGCGTGAGCTTTCCAAGTAGACTCTGCCCACAACAGAGGACTGGCGAGCCAAGGCCCAGTCAGAAGTGGGCACACACTACGTCAGCAGCATCAGTTACGGTGGCAGGCTGCTGGTGTCGCTGAGATTGCGACCCACGCACACGAAGCATCTAAAGGAAGTCGAGAAAGCCGTGCGAAGTAAGATACCGGCTTCAGGGGCCATCAACGAACTCTTCTTCAGTAAGTATATAGTTAATACGAAGTTATTAAAAAATCTATCGAGGACATGCCACAACACTCGATGGTGTGACCCTAGTTCTTAATTGCTATAAAATGATTAATGAACTAAAATAAAGGATACATTAATGGAGGAACAACAAATATTTATTATATGCTAAAGTTATATTGGGCATTAAGAAGGCATGGAGGATTCTTATCGAAACTATAACATATCAATGTTGGAGAGTGTTTTCCGAAGGTTTGCCTCCCTCGTGGTTCGGGGATATTCTGTGCTGTAGCAAGAGAAGGCGTGTAGTGTATCGATCCCTGTTACTAGTAAACTGCGGGTGAGTTAAAAATAATAGTTTTCAGCGTTACATTAGAGTGGGGTTGGCCGCGGAAAGGTCACATGCGCTTAAAAGGCAATGAGACATATTGCAGGATATAACCTATGAAGCATAACTTGATTGTGTGAGAGAAAATACCGGCTTCAGGAGCCATCAACGATTTATTTTTCGGTGAGTAGTTCATATAAAGTTCTTAAAAAAACCTATAACGGACATAACCTATAAACTTACCTAACTTATGAAGTACAACTTGATTGTGAGAGAGAAGATACCGGTCTCAGGAGCCATCGACAAACTCTTCTTCAGTAAGTTAATCTAAAGTTCTTAAGAACTCTATAACTGACATAACCAACGAAGTACAATTTATAATATATACAATCTAAATATCCTTACTTCAGCAGAGACCTGGAGAGCCTAACATAAGGTCCACATAGAATCTTTAACTTGATTAAAACGACATTGGCTTTTCTTAAAAACCATCACATTTCGAACAGTTGCCACACAGGATATCCAAAACAAAATTAATACAAATTTAACAGTTAATGCTTCATTTTCAAGTTCATGTCTGGATGGACACAGACAGCTTTTGCGACGACTGTTTATTTAATTCATAAATTAACTCACCAAATGTCCAATCACTGTCTCTAAAAGCTGTATGTGTCCACGGGGATCGTAGAAGGAAAGCTTTAGAATGCTTACATGTTAAATGGTTTAAGCCTTGCCATACTATGCAAAGTATATCCCTAGTAGCCTATAATACCTTGTAGATTATTTAAATATCATTCTTAGAATACGATATCCAGCCGTCATTGATAGAGTGTTCGCACTTTATCGTGTGGCACTAGGGATGTAAATCAGAATAATACAAATTCGGTGTGGAAACTTTTAAAGAAATCCCCAAGCTATCTATGCTATTAAAAAGTAACAGAGTAATGAACTAAGATAAACAAACCCCCAAAGTTATATAATTTGTGCCGGTTATTTAAAGAAATTTTTTCAAAAGAATTATAATATGATATAAATAAAGTTCTCAGACAGGGTCAATCTAGTTTACGGGTTTTAGTCTTTTGAAGACCTCATGGCTTCATCAGTCTGATAAAATTAAGCTGTCAAACAGAATCCTCTTTCCCATAGTAACTCCATTAAAATGTCAAAAAAATCTAAACAGTCCCATTTTAATCCTAGATCCCATTAAATTCCATTTAAATCAGCATATCCGTCTTTTAATTCCTTTTTGCAGGGAGCTTGGAGCACATCGTCAACAATGTCCACACTAAAGCCTCGGTGGAATACAACGCCTGGGCAACCATAGCTTTCCCGCACCCGACCACCTTTGTTGAAGTGGTCAACTTGGTGAGGGACTTCGAGGACATCGTTCGGAGGGTCGACCAGGGAAAAGGAACCACTCTCAAGTTCGAACTCACGGATCTGAATCGAGTGCAATCCAACTACTCGAAGTTCGAAGAGAACACGTGAGTATTTACTGGAAATCTCTCAAAGCCACCATTCACTAGCGGACACTAGCTATATATTCGTAGGAGAATTCTGGTCGACCAATACTGGTTGTGGTTTCTAAAACAACCCAATTCAGCAAACCAAAGCCGTAAAAATATGTATGTATGGTTTCAGATGTCCAACATTTAAAGTGTGTCTCAACCCATTAATGGCCTTTTTGAAATGCCACCGTCATTACCAAATATTATAAAACCATTAATTTTTAACTTTTAAAATTCGTTTTTGGTGATAATTCATTCTACATAAATTGTCCCGCACTATGTTTATTTAGATAACCTGAAACGACGGAACAAACAATCGTCCTACATTTAAGCTATTGGATATAACACCCACAGATAGCAACGATTAATTCAGACTCATTATTTTCTAGATATGATCCTTATAATCAACTTAAAAGGTCATTGACACGAGTGTATTTGTTTATCTTTCATATTACAAAGCAAAATAATCTGCTTTCAAACCGAAATAATTCAAATACTTCATCAATTAACAATTAATAAGTGAGTAGTAAACTTTAAATATCGCTAATAGTAAAGTCAGAGAAACAATTACAATTATTAGAGGTTAAAACACTTGGTGCAACTAGATCGCTTTTTACTCAAAACTGGTATTGGGTTCTCGAACCTACACCGAAAAAAATATATTTTTGTTTCAAAAAAATTTTTTGGTCAATATAGCGCCAACAAAAATTTTGTTGTCAGTACCAAATTATTTTGTTGATTCAACCAAAAATGCGCCAAACCGAAAATGCGCAATGACCGACCACAGGACTTTCGTACCCAACAGATTTAACCAGCACGTACTCCGCATATACTCGGTAGGTCTTCAGTGGTACCGGGACTCGATCGCGGGACCTTCTGATCTCGAGACCGAGATGCTGACCACTAGGCTCACTACGGCCCCAATTTACCTTTGAAAATAGCAATCAAATCCTTCCGCGACGATAATGGCCGAATGGCGCCCTTAATTTTCTTCGATTTGCCGTTGATGACAGGGACCATGACGTCACAGTTAGAAACAGCCAATAGCAGGCCGAGCTTACCTCAACCAAACGGGTTTTGTTTTACTTAACCAAACGGGTGAAAATACTCACTTTGTTGGGACAGGTAAAATATTGTTAAGTCAACAACATTAGTCAACAAAACACGTCAAAAAAAAAAATTTGGTTCTCCCAACTAAACATTTTTTTCTGTGTAACTTATATTTTGCACTAAGATGCGAAAGGACTTCCAACAACTCCCTGATGAGAACTGATGACTGTTTCAGGGAACTAGAATGGGCCATGGAGGAAGCCAATGAGAAACTGGAGGATTTGCGAATGGCAGAAAAAATTCTGAAGGAGTGGCGTAAGACTGAACCCACCATGAGCGACGAAGAGGAAGAATTGGTATGCATGAATAAAGCTTTGGTAATAAGTACCATAAAAAGTCAAGTCTTAAGTCTTACTCTCTGAAGGATAAGGAAATTGGCGGAAGTGTAAACTTGTTTTCACTGGATGAGAGATTTAAATTAAAAATTTTAACTGCAAATTCAATTTATGGTTTGAATTAGTTTGGTTGCTATTTTACGTGTGACGAAGGTAAGAGTAATCTCCACACTGACAAATTACTTTCCTAAAAAATTAGGCAAATCATGTCTTCGCATTGCTTTTCGCTTTTGCGATCGGTTAGATTGGGCAACTTCAGCAGTGTGTTGAGGCAAGTAAGAAAGCCAATCGAATGTTGGGATATATTAAAAAAAGTATCACTTCTAAATCTAAGGAGATTATTTTGCCATTGTATAGGGGATTGGTAAGGCCACATCTGGAATATGCTGTTCAGTTTTGGTCTTCCTTCCTCAGAAAAGATATAAAGTTGCTTGAAAAAGTTCAGCATAGGGCTAAAAAAATGATTAAGGGTCTATCTGGTATTGAATATGATAACAGATTAAGATCTTTAAACATGTATTCCCTGGAAAACAGGAGAGATAGGGGTGATTTAATACAGTTATTCAAGTTCATAAAACAGGGAGACATGGAGGGCTTAGGTTTTACCTAAAATAGCCGGACCAGAGGTCATGATCAGAAATTGAATAAATCGAGCTTTAGAAGGCAGGTAAGAAAACATTATTTTTACAATAGAGTTGTCAATGAGTGGAATGCTTTTCCAGATTATGTTGTGCATTCGAAGAGGGTAGACGATTTTAAGAAGAAACTTGACGGTCATTGGAAACTGGTAATGTATTAGATTTATTTTGGACCAACTTTGCTGGGCCTCTGGCCTGTTGTTGGTCGACAATTTTTGTATTTGTATTCAGCCACGTTATTGGTTTTGAACAGATGTCTTCTCTCTCTCTCCCTCCTCAATCTTCTTCTTTTAGCCATATTTTTCATTCAGATCTTCTTTTAGCCATATTTTTCATTCAGATCTTCTTTTAGCCATATTTTTCATTCAGATCTTCTTTTAGCCATATTTTTCATTCAGATCTTCTTTTAGCCATATTTTTCATTCAGATCTTCTTTTAGCCATATTTTTCATTCAGATCTTCTTTTAGCTATATTATTTTTTTTTACTTCAGTTGGCTATATGTGCAAAGTAAACACATAATAACGAGTAAGAAATGAAAGAAAATCACAGTTGATCGAAGCTCAGTGAATATCATACCATGTATTACTTGGCGAACTAGCGGAAACCCGTAAAATGATCCTAGTTGAGAAGGTTACTTCATCATTTATAAGTGTGGCATTATGAATTTCCATTTATGCAGGTAAAGGCCTTCTCTGAGCAATTGAAGAGCACGAAGCAAGCACTGACGGAAGCCATCCGAGGCCTGCACTTCGACGGCAAGAGCGACCAGTTCGCAGAGGCCTTCGCTACATACAATAACCTCAAAGTGAACCTTCCCTACAGATACACGTACACATTGAATAAGTGTATTACTAGCATTGTAAGTATTGTCAGTTATTATTATACAGTTGGTGTTAGCAACGTGTTATAGTACAGTTAATAATGTCAGACTGTTACGAAACAGTTGATATTGTTACGATAATTTACTACATATTTTTTTTATTTATTAACAATTAGATTAATTAAAAGGTCCTCCAAGTTTACTTCAGCTACTTAAATACAATTTAAAAATAAATATAGCGATATAATAATAGAGCTCGAATGTCACATTCGCTGGTTTTGATTTGATATGTTGTCAAGTAATGAAAATGCCTAAATTCGATTTAAAAAATCATATAAGGGCCCTCATTTTTAACAACTATTCTCAATTTGTTTCAGGCTGACAAATCTATACTTGGAAGGATGTACATCTGGTTCATTAAGTGGTGGCGAGAAGTGTTGGGAAAATAAAAAGAACCAAATACCTTGGAGAACTTTTAAATATTTATTATGGATGACTCAAAGTTACACTGCACACATCGAATTTGTGAATATTTTGTATCATGTACTTAATTAAAATTATTTATTTCAAATATATTGTATTGATTCTCTTACTTTAATAAATATTGATATCGTAAGGTTCAATTGTATATATCTATAACTAGTTTTCTGCAAAAAGATATCTAATAGTTAAGCTACGGAACGTAATGTCTATTTTAATTCTGATTTGCTACATTGTTAAATTCAACAGGTAGATCGTAATTAAATTTAGCCTATTCATATCTGAATTTTCTTTATTGAGTTATTCGGTAAATATACCATTGATGTTCTGCGATGAAGGATTTAGGGTTGGAAATTAAATCATTAACAATCTGCTATGCAAGTTTTACAGCGAATACCATTAAATGAAATAAAATACTAAATTTTACTTTAATTTTATATAGTTATGTCACGTAAATTTACGTTTTGGATATTAACAAAATAAAAAAAAGGAATTGCAGCTTAAGGGGGACCGGAGCCCTCCATTGAAGCCCATGTTAAAATGACCTTTTTCATGTACCTTTTTCTCAGAATCTATTTAATATTTTTAAATGAAAATTTTACTAGTTATTAAATGAATGTTCAACTAAACTCTAATGGAAGGATTTATTAAAATTTTGTTTAGTTTTTAAATTATAAATTTTTAAGTGAAACTAAATATTTTTTCACCTAAAAAACACCAATAATATTAAAAATAAAAAAGTAAGATAGTTATACTTAAATCCCTCCAGCGGTTTTTAGAAACCAACTAATTAAATACGTATCAAAAATTTCAGGCTGATACTTATAGTAGATTGAGAAAAAGGTACATGTCCATTGAAAAAGTAATTTTTGAGATGCAAGCGTTTAAAGTAAACAGTAGACCTATAAAATTATATTCTTACTTATAAAACTATATTCTTACCTATAAAAACATGAAGGGATTTTACCCCTAAACAATATTTTTTAAAAAACATAGTAACAATACTTCCAGTATTTGAAACTTTTATTGTAAGATATCATTGTAAAGTTAAGATTTCATATTTTAAGAAACACTAAAAACATTCAAATATCATTTTCGAAAATTTTTGGGGGCCTGGTCCCCCTTAAGCACCTAAAAACACCGTCATCCAGCAACGTTTGAGTCATATACTTAAGCAAATTTGTGTACATACTTAAACGTAACGGATAATTGTATGGATTGTTTTTACAAAATCTTTTTGCGCATCTTTTGATTGTTTTTGATATAAAGAAGGATAAAATTTTTATAAAATTGCGATAGGTGAATATGTTAAAAAAATAAACGATCAATAACACACAACTCCATTATGGTTGAATAAATTTATTTCTTAAAATGAAGAATGTGCAAATTATTCACTCTACATTTGGCGGACTTCGTTGAAAAGACCGCCGAGTCATTTACACATAATAAAGTTGAGTAAACGAAGTGTAAAAAATTGTTGTACTCACTACAATGCACTTGCCTTTGACAATGAAAGTTTTAAGTGTTTAATAACTTAAGTTTTCTGACGTAGTTATAAAGGTGAGAATAAGCTAGAGATTATGCAGAACCAAAAATAAGGCAAAAAAAAGTAGTTTCCAGAAGTGAATCTATGATCGTTTCCGTGATACGCCCAAACAAACACTTGGCTAACTAATCTGTCTTGAGCAGGTAAACTGCAGTAGGGGGAAACTAGAGACATTTGACCCATAAGGATACATGACCCAATGCCTTTTTCTCAGCAATGGAAAAGTTTTGTGAGTTGAAAGTGGCATCACGTTTTCCCTTTCTGCCAGCTGATCACATGGTGAAAAAAAACCCGAACTGAATCATTGCGTATGTGTAAAGTTATGCGAAGAAATACTTTCTCATGCACTGAAAGTAAATTTTTGACGCCGTAAGGTTTTTCGGTCTACATTTTTTGGTTTAAAGGAAATTTTTTTTCAATTAGTCACTTGTTTAGTTCATGCTATTAGCCACAGTTACGTGCATAATAGTGCTAATGTAATTATTTGCAAATGACTTTGTTTTGGGGTTAAATATAAAAAGTGCAACTAGGGATAATTGACCTAAGCCAATTGGGGATATGTGACCCAAGTAAACAACACAAAAGTAGACAGAAGTAGATCAAGTAAATTTTTTAAAAAATCACGGGAGTCCCAAAAGTAAATGACTGGGTTCTTAACGAAGTATAAGGTTTGTTGGGAAGGTACAAGGGGAATTTTTTTTTAACGAGCTTACAATTCAATATGCAGAAAAAATCGATGGAAAATGTTTTAAATGTCCTGAAATGAATAATTCATCCCAAAATGATATTGATCAAATATTAGCGATTCTTCAACCACCTGTGTTTTCTCTGCAAAATTAAAAAATCCCCAGTTTTGTATTTCTAACAGAATTTACTATTAAATTTGATTATTTTGTTAGTATAAGCATAATTAATGAGATAAAAATAAAATGTAATAATTTTGTCTGAAAATACTACAAAATCTATATAAACTTTATAATATGATATTAGTTTTGTTATTAGGTAAAAGTTTTTTGATAATTTTTAGTCTTACTACCAAATTTTTGGGTTGGGTCACGTATCCCTAATGGGTGGATCATGTATCCCTATGCATTGGGATACATGACCCAAAACTAAAGTTTGAAATAATTTATATTTTACTACTATTGCAGTTAATACTACAGAAAAATACTAATATATATTGTGTACTACTTTATGAAGTATAAATTATCTGCATTTACACATTCATAAATAGTGTTTTTTAAAAGTTACATGCTAAAAACTTCGAGTTGGGTCATATGTCCCTGGTTCCCCCTATCAACATTATAACTTGGACCCATTGTTGTAAACAATCAATAGCTACAACCTATAAGAAAACATACAAAAAAGTGTTTGTTTTTTTAAATTAGTACAATACATATTGTAGTAGACACTGCAATTTACTTTCTCACTGCTGTATTGGCTCTAGTTTGCGTAAAATAAAAATAATTGAAATCTTTCGTATGAACTGAAATTTTAGAATAAAATTAAGAGGGATGGTTATTTCTATAGAGCTAACACATTATTTTTGAAATAGCAGCCTCTGCGACAGTATTCCTTTGCCTTTCAGCATATGAAAATCGCCATAACAGCAAAATAGATTTGTAAAGAAAATTGTTTATTTCAGGGAAAGAATGGTCTAATCCTTTGTTGCAGATACTACAGTTTACCTGCCCACGATAGCATTTCGCTCTAATTTGCATACAATAAAGCAGTTTAAATTTTTCATATAAATTGAATTGTTAGGACCAGGTAGATGGTCAGTCCCATATAGCTAATACATTAGTTTTGAAATCAGTATTGATTTTGCAATATAAGCATTTGTAGCGATACGCTGCACAACAGTATGAAATAAAACAAATTGGAAAAAAAAATAGCATCTGGTTATTAAATTATTAGTTTTAATTATCCCAAAATATTCCGAAGAGGGCGAAACTGTGGAGCTTAGAACTTCTCAGATTTTACTATTTAGTGTCCGAGAAGTCCTAATAATCAAAAAATATTTTACATATAACTTGCCTCCGATTTTTTTAAGATCTAATTACAATGCACTGTTTACTTTGGCTTCCATCTGTAAATCTATTCGGTTGCAGAATAGGTATCATGCGTCACTTGTCAATTAAAATTTGCAATTTCTTAATCTTAAAAAGCTTCTGCATATATCACGGGAGAGAACCGTAATTTTATTGGAAATTACTGTATTTCATACTCAAAATTTCTGCATTTTTTAAGGTTTTGTACTGGCAACACTGATTACTAAATTTGACGAGATACTTTGTACAGTGTACATCATAAATAAATATCCTTATGGTATATATTCAAGTTTAAAAACTATATGATCCATAAATCTTAATTATACAAGTTGAAAATGATATATTTGGTTGTTGATTCTGTACATGAGTATATTTCTAAATACTATTATCTACTTAAATATAATCACCATTTCTTACAATTGATTAAAATATGGCTTTTGTGCTGACGAACATTCTGTTGTTTGTCATAGTACGTAATGAAGTTGATGTTATCAACAGGGAATTTAACATGATTCTAGGATATAGTGATAATAATTCAGATGTGCGATTTGTTGGTTGATATTATACTCATTTTTTTTGTACATTTATACATCAAATACGAAAAAAAGACACGTGCAATTGAAGAGCTTAGTGGAAGAACGTGCCATGTGACATTTTTGAAAAAAAAGAAGAGATTTTTGTGTCAATAAACATGTTATTCCCTTCTTTAAAGATAACAAGATTAACCCTTTTAATAAACGTTTTTTAGCGAAGTATATGAAGTCCAGTGGAAGGTCCCCTTGATTGCAGAGGAATCTTCCCGCAATCACATCTGCTTAGCGGACGGTGGGGACAGGAAAACGGTTTCTCCCTTGTTTCATCTCTCTCGGTGTCTGGAGTGAATCAGGGTTGCCGCGAAAGAAGAATCAGGTAAGAACCGGTTTCCTTACACCACTTTAGGCAATGGCTCACTATCGTCGCCAAAGAGGCCCGATGCAGACAAGATTCCTATGCCAATGACAGGTTTTCCCCCTGTACTTTTTATATTTTGTAAGTGCCGTTTTCAGCGTATCGAATTTCCAAACGTTCAAGCCCATTTTCCCGTTTTCACCTTTTTGTCACTTAGCCAGTTGTCCCACTAAGCTCTTCCATTGTGTTAAAATAAGTAGTTATTTAAAGGTAATCACAGTTTTCAAAAGTATTCTATGAGTATCTAGTTTTGAAGGATATTCCAAATACATTTGGTGCATATGTCTATGAGTTGATCCCTTTCATTTTGTACCTGGTGGTTATTATGATAAAAATAATATATATTTTATTGAAATATTATTCCGAAGTAGTTTAATCCACTAGCAATATTTTCCTTTCTTTTTCAAGAATATCATATTAGAAGAATAACAGACATATTAGAAAATAACATACAGAGTATTGTAGAGTAATCATACAATATATTTTTTTTGAAAATTTATATAGAATTGATCTTTAATTATGATAAACAATATCTGTCATGACTGATTTACATAAATGATTTACATCTTAGATAAAAGCAAAGAACTAAGGTTAAAAACCATGCCAATGACTCATTATTCAACAATGAAAATAAATAGTGTGTTTATTTAGATCATCTTGCTAGTCTCAAATTACTCTGATTGTAAAATAAAAAGTACTAAACTTCTAAGGTGTAATTTCTGTGAGTTAATTGCATATTCTGTTGTAAAATATTACAGCATTCTACTATTAACTATCTTCAAAACAACGAAAATGTATTAAAATAATAATATTATCTATTAATATCTGGCTACGGTTTAAAATAGTTCTTTTTTCCATCTCACTTATAAAACTGATATTTTTTGGTGCCCTGGGTCCGAGTAGAAAATGTTAGATAGGAGAAAATACGAGCCAAGAATGCAATTATTTATTATATCTCATTAACTACTACTATACTATCACAGCATTTTACACAATATTTGCTATACATTTCGTAATGATACAAGGGCTGTTTTTTTTCAACCTCCGATGGGCTGTAACAAAAAGACGGTTCAAGATACAAAAAAGATTTTTTTACCAAAAGTAAAGTATAATACTGCTTATTTCTCCATATAATCACCTTGACGATTAAAGCATTTGTCATATCTGTAAACAAGCTTTGAAATACCCTCTTCATAAAATGTAGCCGCCAATGATTTGAAGGGAGTTGTGACGGTTTCTTTAAGCTTCACGTCAACTTGGAAGCGCTACAATCTAAGCCACTATGCTTATCAATAATTCACTTAGGGTAAACCTTCGACCCCTTCCACCCCTAACAATATGGTAAACCTTCCTTTTCCTAAACACTTGGTCAACTCGCTGAACAATACTGATGTTCATGAAGAAGGGGACCAAGGAAGCTAGTCTGTCGCTACAGACGGTATTGTTCAGCGAGTTGACCAAGTGATTAGGGAACAAAGGTTCACCATAAGTGAATAAGTGAATTATGGACTAGCAGTGGCTTGGAAGACAGAAAAAAATTGACGTTAAGCTTCCAAATTTACTTTTTTTAAACGAAACCTTCACAACTCCCTCTCAATCATTGGCGGCTACATTTTATGAAGAGGGTATTTCAAAGCTTGTTTACAGGTATAACAAATGCCTTCATCGCCAAGATGATTATGTGGAGAAATAAGCAGTATTATACATTACTTTTGGTAAAAAAAATCTTTTTTGTATCTTGACCCGTCTTTTTGTTACAGCCCGTCGGAGGTTGAAAAAAAACTGCCCTCGTATTTTAGATCCTTGCACCGAAAGTACAAGAATTTGCACTATGTTTAGATAAAAGACAATCCTTTAAGAAAAAGGTCAACTTTTGGTTTATATGAATAATAATTATGCATGTAGAATGGTTTTTGCATATGCTTTATGTGATGGCAACATTAAAAAGATGGTGAATGCAGCGTTTGACATCAGCAAAGAACCAAAATTTTATCATCATACTTAATTTGGTAAGCATTTATTTTTTAAAAAATAATTTTTGATTGATAGTAATTGTAAAGAAAATTGGGAACAGGTAAGTGTTAAAAAAGGAATACCTCCTTCACTTCATTAGAAATTTATAAAGGACGACTAGACCGGCCCCGCCTACGTTGACGTCTCTGCTATGTCAAACGATTTTCTACTATCCCGCAAACAAACCTTCTGATAGCTAAGCTCCGCCTCGATCTAATCGCACATTTGAGAAGCACATGTAGTAGGTCCATTTATTTTTAGATGAATTTATCGTTTTTTAAAAACCGATGAAAATGATTTCCTGGTGGATTGATATTACTTTAAAAAAAAGTAACGTAGGAACGAAAGAAATCTGGATTTAGCAGCAACATTTATAATTCTAATTTTATTTACAAATTCGAGCGTCAAAAAAAGATATGTTCTTGCACCAACATCATTTTACAACTTTATCAAGACGTGAAGGGTAATAAAGCAGCTGATTATCAATACAACTGATAATAACCTTAATAAAATGCCTACGAAATTCCTGGCCTCCAACATAAGTTTCAATCTTACAACTCAGAGAATTATATATATTTTAAATAAATGAATATTTTTAATATCCAAACCAAAAATTCCTTTAACAAGTTTAGTGTAAATAAATGACTCTTAGATCAAGAATTTGCGTAATTAAACATGTTAAAAAATATATCTAAATAGAACTAATTAGGAAGTTATCGTAAAAAGTATCAAGGCTCAACTATTCCTCACGCCATCTAGTGGCGGTCTGGTCTCAATGCATCCATCAGTGTCACGCTATCTCGCAGCAAAAGTTTAGTGTAATGAATAAATCAAAATAGTTGGTGCTTTACACGCCATCTAGTTTCAGTAGACTCGTGTTTTTTAATATAAAATTTTCGCACTCACGCCATCTAGCGTCAGTATAACTATTTTATCACAATTCAGACAATTGTGCCTCTTACGCCATCTGGCGGCGGCGTTATTTCCACGTCGACCGTCCCTTTAGTGGTTGGAATGAGGATAGTTCCATTTTCCCCGAGGAGTGGTTCCTCCATTTGCGGCGACTCCTCTGAGTAGTGGGCGTGTCTTCTCGAGTGGGCGGGTTTGGGGGCGGAGCTTACCCTCACAGAGCCCCGTTTCATAAAAATCTTGACGCTGGACACGGGACTGGGTCGGATCAGGAATCTGTCAAAATATAATATGGTATGAACTAGGAAACGATATCTTGGAAAGCAATCGCCTGGTTAGTGTCCTAAAAAGTCGGAACATTTGTGTTCTTAAAATCATATTTTTAAAAAAAAAATCTGTGTTTAAAACAAATATCTAAAGGTTTGAATTCATGATCCTTGTCCAAGGGGAAATAGACTGATATTACGAAAACTGATAGGTTTACAGGCGAATTATTTTGTAACTAGCGAATAAGTAAGGCGGAAAAAGCCATCCATGTGAACCATATGGATCGTAGAATCAAGCTTTAGGACATTTCATAACCCTTCACAGTTAGATGCTTATATATTTAAAATAAAAATCATGGATTTGTTTGGTATCGGGAAAACCGACTATGTCATTTTTACTCCCTCGTCAGCGTGTAGCGCCATCTATGTTGTTTTGGATAAGAAAGTTTATTACATCTATTGCCAGTAGGTGGCGTCAAATCTGTTAATAATGAATGGATTACATTTCTTGATTCTATATAGCCTAAGCCCTATATGGCTATTGATACGATCGGTTTTGTGTTCATCTATCTGTAAGTGACAGGTATCATATATGTTGATCGATACTGATAGGTTTAATAACGTCTGCTGAGTTTTTCTTGAATTTGAGAGCATTTCATTGTAGGATTCTATGGTCATTTATGTATACACAAATATTGATTAAAAGTGTTAAAATCTCTCAATTTCTGTGGCCTGATACTCACATCACATCTCCTAACTCAAGTTTCTGGTCGCAGCTGGGATTGATTATAACGAAAGAGAGACCGTTCCGCTTCTCAGAGACGTCATCTGAAAAACAAAACATTATACAAAATTACCCCAAAAACTAGCAAAAATAGAACATTAGAAAAAAAATAGGGGGTTAGAACCAAAGCCTTCTAAATATAACTTGTGAAAGTGGTACAGAGAAACACAAAAATATCAACAGATCTATGAAATTAATGAAACTATATAAGGAAGAAGTTTATAACCCTTTCATCCATGACATTTACTTACATTTAGATTTTTTCATGCATAGCCATTATATATCAAAAGCACATCTTGAATTTTCAACTTTTTATTAGAAAATATTTTTATTAATCAATAGTGTCAGCTATTATTTTTTAATTATGTCAAAATGATATGCAAATGCATCATGGGACTAAAGTTAATTCTTGTCGATTATATCATTCCTTATCAATGACGTAATACTAAACCAAACATCAAAAAACCAGATAAAACAAAAAAAGCTATTTGCTCATGGCAAAATCATCCTATATAATGGCAAACCTCAGCTTATTTATAGTCCTTAGGCTGTGTCCTGACTACGACATCAAATGCAACAAAACTTGGCGTCTTAGCAGAGTCAGCCCCAAGCGATTGCATCGCTTGGCGCCCTTGGCGGTCGCTAAGTTTTGTTGCATTTGATGTCGTAGTCAGGACACAACCTAACGATTACAAGCTCGGATTCTCCTACCCCCTAGTGAAGTTTTCCAGAAAACGGCGTGAGGAGCGCTCTTACCGTTTTTCCCCCACCCTACTTGGGTTTGCGATTAACCTCACAGCAGAGCCTGAAAGAAGGTAGGTTTAGAATCACGACGCTCTCGCCATTTCCTGGAAAACCATAGGAGTGGGAAGGGAAAGCCAAGTTTATGTTTAACCGTAATGACTATAGTTTGAATAAATTTCATTTAAGAATTGTTCCTTCAGATTGCATTCCCCGAGGAAGGTAACTCCATAATAATAATTATGACTTCGATTTAACTAAGATTTTATGCAGTTATTTTAAAAATGATTAAATATTGATATGCATCTGCGCACACTTGGGAATATTGATTTTTACTAAAAAAATTCGTAAACATTGCGAGTAAAATTGGTCTTACTCTACTTAGCTAGTTAACTTACGAAGCTGAACTTAATATGTGTGCTGTATATCTTGGACTTGAGCTGCCCCTAGATGGACAAACATGGACAAATGAACCTTGGCCACTTAAACAATGATATCATAAGTAATATTTTGTTTTATATTTTAGTTGTCTGTCCACTTGACTCATAAGCTAAGACCTATCTTAACTCCAAAATGTTTAGCTTTGAATTAACGTTACAAATTTTGCTTAACGAGTATTATTATAATATTGAATACTTTTACATGGACTAAAAGTTCTTAGGTCATTCAATTATACAATACAAAGTATTTATTTTAAATACCAGAATATTTGATTTTGAATATCAATTATAATAAATTCATTAAAATTCTGATCAATTTTCTTCTAGATTCAATTCCAACTCCGCGCTCTTCCAGTGCGGTAGACTATTCTGACTATCAGATGGCACTGATTCAAGTTTATGAGACTAAATGTTAGAGTTTTATCGAAAAAATGTCTTAAACAGCATCAATGCCAGCAACTCTTTAAAAACAAATTCCTTTTCTACACAAATAACGACTGGTACAAGTCAGATGTTTCGGTATCAATATTTTTTAAGAGCTTGAACAATCTCTTTTATACCCGCACGATCGTGCTAGCTCGGTCGGAAAGGGCTAGGGTACGCAGGCCGTGCTTAACACCAGCCTTCGTTTTGAATCCGTAGCACATGATTTTTTGCTCCGGTGAAAACATTGCTTTGCGAGAAACAATACGTCGATTTCCCTATATAAATTTAAGTTAGTCGTGTTCCGGACCGCATGGGGTGTTGGCCCAGGGTCACGTGCTTTAGCCTCGTTTATAGACGGTTTAATGTCACAAACTTTCGCAGGTGGCGCTGTTACTCGGAAGTCTGTCCAACCTACCTAGAAATATTCCGGTTCATGGGTTTGTTGATGTTTTAAACAGCGCTATCGCTTTGCGGTGTGTTCGAGAATGTATAAAAACGAATAAACTATACAATATATTCTGGAAAATAAATATACTGTACAATACAATATATCCAGCAATTATTGTGTTGTACCAACCAATGTGCAACATTTTTGGCAATGTTTTTAACGAACGTGGAAGCATTGAATCGGATGCCTAGATTAAAATTCTTTATGCAGCTTCCGAGTTCGTAATATTCAACACTTGATTTTAATGATCTAAGCTGTTGTTGACTATTTTAAACATTGATTAGCATCAAATAGAATTTTAAACAGAAATGCAACCGACTTTACCATCAAATTAAAAATAATAAGAATCGTAATTACGATCAATAATTTTAATTAATAAGAAGACTTTAGAGTTATGAATTAAAATACTACAAATTTTTGCCAAAAAAGCACAATTCTTCAAATTATTTAAACTATGTAAGAGTCTAACGGGCTATATAATCTTACAATTGATCAAAATGACAATCCATAAATTGAATATCATTCATAAATTGTCTTATCATGTTTGTATTATTTTTTACACACACGTTATCGACGTGCACTATATATTAGTAAATTAATATACATATATAGTAATAAATTGTCAAAAACTTGTATTATTAGCATTTATTTAGTTTTGATAATAACAAAAAATAACAATGTCATTATGGCAGAGATTTTCATAAAAACAGTCTTCTATCTAAATAATAAAACACAATCAGCAATTGGGAGTAATTACTTTTATATTTGGGGAAGAACTAAATTGTTTTTTTAATCGCACAAACGTTAAGTTAGGTCATGTAAATAATTTAAGTTTCTAAATATAAAAGCAAACAGATTAAAAATAAAAATGATTTTCTCAAATTGTAAACTTTTTGTGTCAAATAACATAGTATAAAAATACAATTGATTCCAATTATGTTTTGGGGGGGGAGGGGCGGAATTGAATTTTTCAACATCGCGCTACGGCATGAGGAGAAAATCAACATTGAAGCTAGCGACGAAAACGAGCTTCCGGTGTCTCAACCGGAAGTTAACTTGGTAGTTTTTGGGGGTAACCAATCAGAGGAAGGTAGGGTTTGTTTGCAAACTTTAAACCCTCTATACATAGTAAGTGGTTTATTTAAACAAACTTTCGTAGTGGACTAGCGCCGTCCCAAAGGCGGTTAGTCAGGGAAGTTAGGTATTTCTTCAGAGGCAAGGGATATTAGGCTCTACTTATTTCACTTTTTTTCTTTTTCATCAAATGCAGGATTTTTAAGCACATCTATTTCAGAGAAGTTTGAGCATGTTAGGTTACTAAAGCAGTTTGACAATTCTCTGTACAAAATGGTGATTAAATTCAATACGGAGCACAATGCTATTGTAGCCTATTGCAACAAATATATTAGTGCAGGGGGAAGGGATTAACTTTATGGACAAAAGACGGGCATCCTTAAGCAGATAGATTTACAGAGGGCTGTTACTATGTCGGAAACCAAACATCTGGAAAAGGATTTAGCTAGCGAAAGCGGAATGGTGACAAACTTTCAACAAGCTCATAGAGGGTAAGTTAGAGTCCTATCCATTGTGATTAGGAACGCCAACATTAAGTAAAAGGAATTGCAATTGAAGCAACAATTGAAGTGTTCTGGCTTAAACAACTTCGCCACCAAATTCAACTATGGGAATTCAATGGCTCTTCGGCATTCTATGGATATTCCTTTCCATCCATATAAGCTCAACAGCGAACGGATTCTTAAGTTCGTATTGGGAACTGTTCCCGCCGACTTAGGCCGAAATTGAACTGAACCGCCATGTGAACGATTCGCCTGCAAATTGTGGAGTTTCGTAAATTTTGTACGTTTTCTAATTGAACTGGAACAAATTCTTCTCGCACGAATGACTTCACGCCACGATTCAGCTTAGATCATTCGAGCAATCGCGCGCGAACTATTTATTTATTGTTTTGACACACAATATATATGCAAAAAATGTCAAATTTCATATTTTTTTTAAAGAAAAAAGGAAACCCTGACCCGAAATTTATTTATCTGTGCGGGGAAACCAAATAGATTTGTCTGAGAAGCAGTTTATTAGCAAATATCTTTAGGATAAAGAATTGTTCATACTCGTTTGGTGAAAGAACGAATCAAAAGATTCGTTCGACCAGCAAGTCGCAGGTGATCATTGGGGGCCGCTAAGGAATGAAGGATCCTCTAGCGATATCCACCTTTTCTCCACACTATATGGATGCGAGGCAGTGAGTTTTTTTCGTTTTGCCTCTCAAGCAAATTCCTCATTTTCCCCGTAGTCATTTGTAGGTTTATGGCAACCCTTTTTTGTTTATTTGATTTTAAGAGTCCCACTGTTGTTTTGACACTTTATATGGACATAGGTAGATCCATGATTACACAGGGTTGAGAGACATTGAATCTTTATTTTGTTTCTTAGAATGGTTTCATTTGGTTATACAACAAAATACATTGGGTTTTTTTTTTGTTAGTGGGGTCTTTTTTTTGTTCTGTTAGTGATGATAATGTTCAGGATTATTTACAAATGAGTATGATTAGGAACTTTGTTTACAATATTTGTCCTCCAGCAGCAGGTCCACTGATAAAGCCATGTGTATTTGCCCCTATCCATTGTTCGTTTGCTCTTGATTGTTTGTTGTCTTGAGTTGGTGTTGGATGACAGACATACATTGCGAACACTTCTCCACCTGCCACTCATCTTTCAATTGGTTGATGATATAATGGATAGAATCGAATGTCGTTAATGTCTACAATCACTGTTGAGGTGTATGTTATGAGGACCATGAATGCAATGTTACTGATGGTGTTATCAAGACTTGGACGTACGATACTTGATGGTATAGGTGATGCATCATTCGATGTTGACTGTAGCTGTGATTGGATCCTGCACTTGGATCAAATTCTCCGCCATCCCATCTTCCGAAATAACTTGCTGTTAAATTTCCAACACTTGCTTGCTGTGCTGGTTTACAGGCATGTCTCCATCGTGTTGTATCCGAAATCCATTCGTATTCCATAGTTTCTTCAGGTGTCAGTGTTGTCCAGTCTCTGGAATTCATCAGATCAAGATTAGAGTGATGGTTAGTCATGCATTTGTATTCTTCGGTTTTTAATTTTGTTGCTGATACAGTATCTGGCCAAACAACGTGTTTTAACGTCGCTATGTTCGGTGTAGCGTTGTTGTTACTCATGTAAAAGTTTGGAAGTTGTTCGTTTCCTGTGTAGAAATTCTTTAAATGGTAGTGACATACTGTGATCAATGTAGCTTTCCAAATAAGGCGTGGTTTGATAGATGATCTTAGGTGCAACTGATCCTGCCGTTGTTCTCAATGTGTTTTCCAATGGTAGAATTTTGAACATTGTGAATCCACATTTTACTATTGCCCATTTTTTTTTGCCATTGCGTTTAACGTTTGCCAGTCCGATGGCTTCAGTGATGTACAAATGTGTTGATATGGAATATCTGACCATCCTTGATTCGATTTATTGGTCAATGATGTTGGATGTGCAATGTAATGTCTTAGTGTTCTTGAATAATTCATTGTAACGTAGCGAGTTTCTGTTGGATTTGGATGTCTAATTAATGTGCTTCCACCTACTCCGGCATGGTTCCCACTGGTAGTTGGCTCTGCTGTTTTTTCAGCCATGGTGTCGGTTGTGTCCCCTGTTTGATGTGATCCGTAAATTGCTTCTTGTAAGTTTTGTAGATTTTCTTTAGCTGTGTTCGTTCTCTTTGGATTTCTTTTATCGTTAGTGTTTTTATTTTGCCTTTTTTGTTGTACTTTGTTGGTTCCGGCTGCGAATCCTCTGTACAAAAAACTTAATTTTGTTTGTCTGGGATTTTCGATTGATGCCTCTTCGTGTAATTCTGGATGTAATTCGTGGATTGCTTTTATCAGTTCATCTAAGTCTCTGTCTTCAATAGTATCACTGTGTTGGCCAATATATGGATTTACTTCGATTGGAACTCTTCTTCCTGGAGCAGGTGTTATTGTAGTTATTTGTCTTGTTCGTTCAAGTGCTTGGCTATGTCATTGGAAGCTTCCTGGGAACCTATTATGCTGTAATCGTGGTCGCCCTGTTTTTCACCGTTGGGACACTGAGCTTTTCTTTTTATAACTAATTTTGGTACTTGGAAGATAGGGCTTGATCCCGTAGAAGGATTCTCCGATGACGTTTTTGAGTTCAATGCATCCGGCGAAGAGATTTCCGGTAGTTACAGTTCTTGGAGCTGTGTCGAGGAATTTCTGGTCTGCCTCTTTTTGTGTGACTCCCTTGGATTCATCTAAGTCAACGTCGTGTTGTCTACAAATGCGATCCAATTCGTTTACCGGACCACCTGCCTCGTCTGATGCTTTAACGTCTGTGCCTGGTCCGCAGTACCTGTATCCAGGGAAGTGTAAAGTCTTTATGATTCATATCGTGATCCCGTGTCTGTAACCGATATGGTCACTTTGTCTACCCTTGACCTGATTCCATACCTTGTTGTCCTTGGCATAGATACCAACATGCGAAATGTGTCTGATACAACAGTGTCAAAGCGGTGATGCACCCCCATGTACGGAACCCCTACGTTACTATATACATGGTTACATAGAACAGTGCCATAGCGGAGAGAAAAAGGTTGAAAACGCATGCCGGCGTCCTATCCTGCCCGCAAGAAGGCAGGGAGGAACCCAGGATTGCCTCTCAAGAAAATCGTAATAATAAATAAGAGGATGAGTGAAATTATGTTGAGTTCCCGTTCTGTGGACTTCATCCATATCACTTCCATCCTTAACCTCTATAGACAGAGCTTTCAGGGACCCTTCCTTCCCCCACGCTGCAGCATTGGGTCCCTGCAGGATCGCTCCCCTTGCCGCTGGTGTGCGTGGAGTGGCATGACCCTGCGGGGACCCAATTCTGCAGCGTGGGGGAAGGTAGGGTCCCTGAAAGCTCTGTCTATAGAGGTTAAGGAAGGAAGTGATATGGGTGAAGTCCACAGAACGGGTACTCAAAATTATTCCGTTCTAGTGAACGAATCAGTAAAAGGAACTTGAACGCTTGGAACGATTCTTTAAAAAGAACAATTCCAACCCATCTTTATTGCAGTTAATAGTTTTTTCTATTTATTTCATTGGTGAACTTCTTGTAAAAAGATGTGGGCGTCGTGGTTCTTGTTGTTTGCACGAATGACATGCCCTTGAGCACGAATTTGCACGGTTTGGAAGTAAAATACTGGTTTTTGAGAGCGTTCGCAGGGAGGATCTTAAACTGATCGCATGGTGAGCAAACGTGAGTGAATTCGAAGAGTTTCAGTTCAATTTCGGCCTTAGGTGCGGCTGAAGTTAAAGCTAAATTTCTGGAACATGGATTCGTAGTACAATGTGTGTGACTCACCGTAGTCCTCGGTGGGTAGGGCGAGGTCGTTCATGCGGTTCTTGACGAGGTTGCTGATCTCCTGCCGCTCGATATCCGACGTGATGCGGTTGCGCTCGCTATCCGCCAGCTCCAGGGACACCTGCCCCACACACAAAGAGGAAAATGTATTAGACAAATTATACTTATCAAAATACATGATTGGATGTTTTTTTTTGTTTTTTTATTAAGGATGAGTTGAATTGATGTTTAGGATGTAAGTATAATTTAAAATTGTCTGTGATGATTGGGATTATTAAGGATGAGTTGGAAATTGGGCATTTCAGTACTGTATGCAGCCATAAGTTTTTAAAAATTCTTGTACATCGTGATGTCAAACAACAGGGAAGAGAAGGAGGGGATAACCAAGGCTATGAAAGCCCCGGGCCAAACTTTACGTAAAAGTCATGACAGCCAGTAGTTACGAGTTGAGTTTTTATTATCGATTAACGCTAAAACAGGGCCCTCTAAGCCAATGGCTATCCACAGTGCGTTTACTAAAATAAAGATTTCTTCACAACTTTGTGTTTGTAGCACTAAAAACTATTGATTCTAGCTTATCCTCAAGAAAGGGGAGGGGCTTACAGTGGAGGCCTCCCCCGGTCCTGCCCCCTGCGTTCTGTAGATGCCGATGGGGATCTCGCAGGTGGACGAGCAGAGCTTCTGGTAGAGGCGGCCGTAGGTGCGGATCCACAAGTCTTCTTTGGTAATCTTCATCTAAAACACACACGCAATGCAAGTGTTAAATCATCCAAAAGTTGCCTAAAACTAGGCATACACGGAAGGACTTGGACCTTCGCTAAACATTGCCACTCTTTCTCCAAGACGTTACAGAAAACAACTCGTCCGTGATTGGTTTGGCACACAAAACCAATAACTGAAAATGCTTTCGGTAACGTCTTGGGGTGGCGATGTTTGCTGAAGATTCACATATTATGTTCCATCCTGTATGCCCTTGTAGGTTTCTGAAATGGACGCTAGCAGGCTCGTATCTTTGTAAAACTGTTCATTAACACGAAAGAAACTTACGAATAAATTTTAGTGTTCATAAAAGTATCACCTAAAACCAAACCGTATGAGGTTGTTTCACGGAAGACCTGGCAACAGCTCCGCGGTCTTGTTTTCATTTTTCTCGAATTACTTTTGTTCTGGTATTCGGGAGTGAGTTTTCGAAGAATATTTTAGTTCTTGCAGTGCTGTTGGCTGTTCTAATCATTTATTAAAGAAAAATTGCATAGAAAGAAAAGTTTCATTTCATCTATTTCCCCATTCCGATCCTGAATTGATGAATAAGTGGCTATCTCGAATTAAACGAAAAAACTTTGTTCCTGTTAGGGGCACCAAGATATGAAAAGTAATTCGAGAAAAATGAAAACAAGACCGCGGAGCTGTTGCCAGATCCTCCGTGAAACAACCCATTCAATTTTATGTTAAAACTTATCTGATTTCCAAACGCCGTTGCCAAATTATTTTTAAATACTTATCAACTAAACGTTATTATTTAAGTAACAGGTCTTCCAAACAGAAATATTGTTATTTACAAAATACTATCTTTACATGAATCAATTACTAGTTAATATCTCAATAAATTAACTAAAAGAACGATCTTACAGAAGACAAGAATCCTGAGCCCGGAGCCTGGTCGATTCCCAGCAGCAGTCTCACGAACGTGATCATGTATTCCTTCACGAACGCCTGTAAAATATAAGAAAAAAGTTTAAAAATAAATTATCTTACCTGTTTAGAAATGATATTTGGAATGAATAATGTAAATAACATCAGTGATGTATAGGGGCCGGTCTTTATTCGGCATTTTCTAGCACGTTGTTAAGTAACAAAAACGCACAAATGTTGTAAATGCTTCAGTTCAGCTTCAATACAACTGAACATGTACATGCTGAAAAAATTTCACGACAGGTTTATTTTTCGGGTTTTAGAAACCAAAACCTGAAAAAGAATTCAATCGAGTTTCAAAAATATGGTGAAACATTTCCCCTCAAAGCCGTTGCAGCTACTAGGAACCTTGTCTTTTTGTTGAAACCAATATACAGCTTTTCACTGTTACAAATTTCGTACTCGGTTGAACCAAAAAAAAGAAATTTCGAACATCGAAAAGTTATGTTACTTTTTTATTAACCCTTTAAGACGGCTATCAGATGGAGCTGATTTAAGTTTATGAGACAAAATTTTAGAGTTTTATAAAAAAAAATGTCTTAAACAGCATCAATGCCAGCAACTCCTCAAAAACAAAGTCATTTTTTTAATACAAATAATGAATGGTACAAGTCAGCTGCTTCGGTATCGATATTTTTGAAAAGCTTGAACATTCTCTTTTATACCCGCACGATCGTGATAGCTCGGTCTTAAAGGGTTAACCAGACACCAAAAGTCGCCAAGAATAGACGCTTCCCTGTATCACAGCTCTACCACACATAAACTCACAATTTATTATTTATTTAATGAATCATAGTATATACACAGGTCTCACCTGGTAGAGCAGTGTGTCGAGCATGCTAGCGCTGAAAACGCTCCCAGCGGCGAACGGCAGCCGGAACATGTACGAGATGTGAGAGCCTCGGTCGCGCTCACTCTGCAAAGGAAAATTCTCATTAGCCCATTAACAACGATTGACAAGACAATTTGCCACGCGAAAATAAGCTTCCTGTTTAACTTTATCCAAATAAATTAAAATGTAAGACAAACGAAGACCATTTTCCTGGGCAATTTGAGAAGGGAAAATTAAGTTACACGTAAAAAGCATCTAAAAATCTTCGAGATAACGTTTTTTTGGGGAGAAATGAAGGAAGGTGTTAATGGTATCCACTAAGTCGTCGTTAGTGGATTAACATAGAGCTGTGGGATCATTTCATGAAAAATAGGTAGTCGTAAGTTAACCAGTTAGCATTCACATAGAGGGCGCCACCTACTGGCAGTATTACGGAAGTCAAAAGTTATTTAATTACTTCTAACTCGGATGGAGTTGTAAGTTGGTGGAGCCAAAAACAGTTATCTATACAGAATTTGTGGAAACCATTGGAAAAAGGGTAAGTCAGAAAAGTTCCACCCAGTGTCAAAAATACGGAAATCAAAAGACAACTTAATTATTTTAAACTTGCGTGGAGTTGCACGTAGGTGGATCCAAAAACAGTTCTCTATACATAAATTACTTAAACCATTGGTAAAAAGGCTAAGTCACAAAAGCTCCACCCACTGGCAAAAATAGGGAAGTCAAAGTATTTATTTTAAAATTGCGTTTAGTTGCAATTAAGGGGGTCCCGGATGGCCAAGTGGTTTGGACCATTACGCTAGCAGTCTGCGCGCAGTGACGGGTGCGGGTTCGATTGCCGCCTTCACCCTGGGTGTATATACCTTTCTCTGTGACAGTAAAAAATTCTGTCTGTGACTATCTTACTTGACGAAGGCTTCATAAGCGGGTCTCTAATCAAGCATACAAGCCGGAATATATATGTACCTACCCCCCCCCCCCCCCTGCAAGTAGTTGGATCCAAAATCAGTTCTCTATATGAAATAGGTTTAGTCAGAAAAATAGTTCAAGCTAATTGCGAGGCCTTCGTGTAGCTCTAGTGCGACGTTAGTTGCGTACCTTTTCCATCTTGGAGAGATACAGCGTGTAGGTGTCGTTACGAAAGCCAAAAAGTGCTCCCTAACCAGCACTAACATAAATGGACTACTTGTATAGCTACGCCTACAGTGACGCTACAGTTACGTCAACCGTTGTCTTAGACCTCACACACACGAAAAAAAAACACATGGCAGCCAATTCATAAACTGGAACGGTCACCCCTTTAGTTTCGTCAAACATTGTCTTCTGTCATCACTGAACTATAGTTAAACTCATAGTTTCCTTGCACAGAAGCCACGACCATGGGGCGGAGCTATAAAACGCGCGGAGCAATCAGATGAACGGCTGAAATTTCCTCTTCATCTGATTGCTCCGCGTGTTTTATAGCTCCGCCCCATGGTCGTGGCTTCTGTGCAAAGAAACTATGAGTTTAACTATAACGTTGAGTGAGGAGTTTGTTTGGGCTTGCTAGAGTTACATGGAATTTTCTGAAGGCTTCACTTTCTATCGCGCCAAGCATCTCTATTTTCTTCCTAACTGCCTGAGCATGTTTCAAGTGTCTAGGACTTATTAAGCAAGACACAACATCGGACTTTTTAACTGTGGTGTACTTTTTTAATATGTCATTGTTATCTTGTATTAGAAACAACAAAGAAAAAAAATATGTTTCATTTCCCTACAGGAAAGGCACTTAAGTGTTTGATGCCTGCTTAGGTTCAGACTTCGTCACTTGTCCATTGTTCTACATTACGCGGTTAGTCGCCAATAACCGTCGTTTAGCTCCAGTGCGAGGTTATTTGCGTACCTTTTCCATCTTGGAGAGGTGGAGTGCGTAGGTGTCGTTGGCGCGGAACTGCATGAAGCGCATGTTGCTGGACTGGCTCAGCTCGGTGATGATGCGCACGCTCGGGAACATTCTGCAAACACACACAAGAATATAGGAGCAAGAGAGGAAACCGTATTCAAACTTTTTGGAAGTAGTGGTACAAAATGTTTGACAACGAAAGAGTGTCATATTTGGCAACTTAGCACCTACTGGTGCAGCATTTTTTTAAAAAAAATAATTATAATATAATTATCATTGGATTTGTGTTGACCGAGGTTCTAAATTAGGACCACCGCTACCAATAGCTCTAGTTTAGCTCTAATTCGACGTCAATGTAACTCAACTCAACGTATTGCTTTTTTCTGTTATTACGTAATATTTAATTCGCATGATGCATGTCGAAATTGAAAATAATTCGTTGGCCGAGATTTCTTTTTATCGTAGTTAACCGGTTAAACGCTAGATTTTCAATGCTGATAGAGTGGAACCACTTCAAAGAAATCCTTTACAACATTGCTTTGGCGAAAAGTAGAAATACAATCGATGGTTCTGTACCATTGAGAAAAAAAAACTTAAGAATTACTGAAACTTTGTAATCGCATTTCATCAATAGCATCAAATAGAGACCTGCGCAACTGAAACAACTGTGACATAACCGGTTATCTGATTATATTCTTTAAAAAAATAATAAATAAAAAAATATTTATTTTCTCTGCAATGGTTTATTCAACAAATATATTTCCCTCTTAAATTTTAGCTACACGAGGGAGGCTTACGGATCACAATGGTACAAAATGAAAAGTTCGTTACGATTCTTGATATGTAAAAAAATCTCGATTTTTTATGGATATGTAATTGGGGTTAGATTGTTAACACTATGTAAAGTTGAAGTGTAAAGGTGGTTAAAAAAAAACCATTTTAGGATGTTATAAATAAGATGGCTCTATCTAGTCTTACTTTTAATTTATTTAATGGTTTTCGTTACTTTGCGTTTGATTTATTGGAATAGTCAAATGAAATTAGCGTTAACTTTTAATTTAGAATAATCTTCTTTATAACAAGGTGCGTTTGAAAACAAACTACGTCAATACTACATTCTGATTATAGATTTTGATATGGCGTTTTCCCCTGCACTATTATCACAGACTACACTTATTATACATAAATTCTTTTTCACGGTTTTGCAACTCTACTGTCACGTTGAAAATAGTCTCAAGTTTGAATAAGAAAATATATTTGTACCACGATAGATTTTACACATGCGAGGTTAACGTTGCAACTGTGCCTTTCATGAACCACCGTGAAAATAATTGGACTAAACCAGAGAATTGTGCAGAGAAATCGGAAACTTATTTTTATTTATTATATTTTGATAACTGAATACTGGTAATTGAAACGAATAATAATAAAATATATATATACTCTTACTGAAAATAGTTGTTTTCCAGTAATTTATTATATTTCCTTAACAAATAGTTTCCCCAGTTAATTTACAAGAGGACAACTTATTGTTTTCCATGCAGAAAAAGAAAAGTTCAGGAAAAGTCGTCGTTATCTAAAAATGTTTAGATTTTTACCGAAAATGTACGTAGTGATCACAATTGAACAGACTAAAGCCAGAGCTGTCTGCAGAACAAATTAATGGGTGGAATTGCTATTTAATTAGTCGAGAGACTATTCGAGAGATAGGAGCTAGAGAATTCCATATAAAATTGTTTTGAATGATTTCCATTAAGTAAATTTGAAACTACCAGTACGTTTCCAAGATTATAAACATAATGGATTTTAGAAATGCATATCTTACTTTTTCTTTTATCATCAGCAACGATTTAAATTATTGATTTTAATTTGAAAAATCTTGTATATAAATTAAAGTCCCATTTTTTCGTTGTGACGGCATCACGCCTGAACGGCTGGACCGATTTTACTAATTATTTTTTCGTTGTGTTTCTTATTGTCAGGAGAAGGTTCTTAATGAATGAGTTATTCGAAATTCGAACCCGAAAGGGTGTAGGAGTGCAAAACGTGAGCCGATTTCTCCATAGCAATAGCATTGTAAGATTAGAATTTATACTTTTTATTTCAATTCAAAAGAAATTTCAGCAAGTTCAACACGAACGAAAATTAAGTATAAGCACGTCAGAGCACGTGAGTTTAATTTGTAGGATTTATATTTGAATATCATTATTTTATTTATCGAATTGAAATCTTTTGATTTTTTTTTGTTTCCGAATTTAATTTAATTGATGTTTATAAATGGTAAGAAGTGAAGAAGTGATTGCTACAATGTATCATGGCAGTAAAGGCGATTACTATTCTAGATCTGATGAATACTTCTAAGAAATGTTAATTCCCTCTACGTATAGCATAAAAACTTTATGTTTATGAAACTGTCAATTTGGTACAGCTATGATATGGCCAATTGAATGTTGGCATTTGGCGAAGTTAAAAATTTAAAGGGTAGCTATTCCCATCCCGTTAAAAATTTAAAGGGTAGCTATTCCCGTCCAGTTGTATGAGTTAGGGTTAGTTTGAATTATCGTCGCACTAGAGCTATACAAGGGGGATATTGGCCACGGACGTCTTTATTTAGAACCACAGTCATGTGACGAGCCAACACATGATTAGGCACCCAATGCAACTTTTACATCGTACGGAGCGTCGGGACTTTGAAAAATATTTAACGTTCACTCCCACCACATGGGGTATTATGCTTTGGACATTTTTGGCTGCATTTGCTTAGGATCGATGGATTTTTCGATCAATCTTCAATTACAATTCAATATTCATAGTAAAGAAAAGACAACGTCTGTCGGGTCAGCTAGTCAGAAATAAAACTTTTAGTTTAGAATTATCTTTTTTTAAAAACCAGGTGATTTTGAAAATAGACTATATTTGATATCTGTAAAAAATTCTTAACATATTTTGACTTGGAGTTTTCCCTACATATTGTTATCAAATACTATACATAATTTGCAGGGATTGGAAAGTTACTTTTAAAAAGTAACTGTTACAGTTACAGTTACTTAATCAAAAAAGTAACTCTGTTACAGTTACTTAATATGAAAAGTAACGTGTTACTTTTACTTAATACGAAAAGTAACGATTCACAGTTACTTTTTTAAATTTCAAGTTATAAGAAAAATTGAAATTTAGCCATCTTACCATTTTTCAAAGAAAACCACGATTAACGAAACATAAGCACAAACAAAATGCTGAAATTTTAATTAATATTTTTTTATTTAATTTCAATCCTGGTTCAATCCAAGAAATAGGTGAGAACGTGCCCTCTCTCTCCCCCTCCCTCCCGCTTCTTCAAAATGAGATACTTTGTTGTAGAACCCATTCAGGTTCAGGCAACACAAAGGGGTTTGCACTGGTCAAAACTTGCCGAACGACAACATGCTTGACAGTCAGCGTGATTTATTTCAAAACCCTTCTTTTCGGTAGAAGCCTGTAATTACGGGTCTTATAATGTGATACTTGGAAAAGTAAACAGACAAGGAGTAACATTCGTCCTTTAACACTTCTGGCTGAAAGCAGTCGTCACGCCTTTAGCAGCCAAAGTGGACAATGCATTTTGCTTTCCCCCAAGAAAAGCTCATATTTCGGGAATGCGAAATGTTCCCTTCTCTCTCTTAGGAGTGGAATTTCAAAATAAGCATCAGACAGCCTTCGGAAAGTAACGGAAAAGTAACGCAATTTTTCGTTACCGCTAAAAGTAACTAAGTTACAGTTACTTTCTGAAAAATGTAACGGCGTTACCTAAAAAAAGTAACTGTTACAAGTAACGCGTTACTCCAATCCCTGATAATTTGTTTTTCACGGTTTCGCGACTTCAGAGTCCCGTTGAAATTAAGAGTACCACGACTGAATAAGTTATTGGACGAAAATATATGCCAAGATAGATTGCTATAATTAAATTCTACGATGTCCCACGAATGAAACACCGCGACAACATTTAGACGAATTTTGTAAAATGAATTGCACATATTTGAGAAAACATATTTATATGTATTATTAGTCTGATTACTGAATACTGGTACTGCTAAAAGAGTAATAAATGAAAATAACAAAAGGGAATTGAATAAAAAATTTAAAGTAGTAAATGAATAATCCAATATGTACTTCGACTGAAAGTTGGTTTTTCACATAATTTGCTATATTTCTACAACAAATATTTTTAAAATTTAAATTTCCGCAACATAAGGGGGACTTACTGAACGAAAAGCTCATGAGAATGATCGTTGTCTAAAAATGTTTATATTTTTAATGGAGATTTACAAAGGAACTAACTCAAAAAAATAAAATAACGTCACTATTAAACTGACGGCAAACTAAGCATTTCTAAAGAACAAATTAATGAGTGGAATTACTATTTCATTGGGAGAGAGGATATACGAGACATATACGAGCTAGAGAATTAAACACAAAATTATTTTGAAAGATTTCCGTTAGAAGAAATTTTGCGTTACTGATGCGTGTTTCCAAACTTACAATCATTATGCATTTGTGGGAGTCAGTACAAATACCCAATACTAGCCCTCGCGACCGAGTAATTACTTTGTCGCCGACGGTATAGTATTGGGCTCGCATGCAAGAGGTCCCTGTATCAAAACCGGGTCGTGCCCAAAGTCTTCACATTTCAGAAATAAACATTGTAATTCTTATTTTTCATTTTCTAGAGCCTATTACTAGCCTCTTGCGACCTGGGGTCCCCATTCGGGGACAGTTTTTAAAACCTCTCCAAGTCTCCACACACAATTAACATGTTAATTAGTTACGAAATTCTGGTTCAATAGCAGAAGATCCGAAAATCAGTTTTCAGAGCCTTTGACTACTGAAAGAACTTTTTGAAAAGTTTAAAAAAGAACAAGTTAAAAGTTATTTTTTTAAAAAACTCTAATATCATTACAGGTATCAGTCATTTATTTCTTTAAAAATTGAAGTTAAACGAGGGTCAATATTAGAGTTTAAAAAAAAAAAACTTTTAACTAGTTCTTTCTTTAAACTTTTCAAAAAGTTATTTTAGTAGTTAATTTTAAAAGCATTTTGCATTAAAACAATGTCAAATTGAACTGTTAACTACAAATAAGTGATAAGGCCTTTTTTTGCATTCATAACACAAAAAAATGTGTATTTTTAGAGCTTAAGGCGGGTCTCTCAGTAACTGTTAAACATATTTTTTTAAAAAAATTACTTTGCAAAACATACTTTTTAGTATATATTTGTACGAAAAGTATGTTTAGATTAAGAATACAACTGTAAGATTTTGCTGGGGTCTTAAGAGGCTAGAGGCCGATATCTATTGACTTTCGTTCGTAGGAAGTGTTCCTTTACTTGAACATGGTCTGCACGGCGACGATGGTGTTGCAGTCTGCGAGGAAGTCCTCCTCGGCCGAGTTGGTCGACTCCTTGTTCACCACCACCACGCTGTCCGCCAGGTTGATGCCCGAACGAAGCAAGTCGTCCAGACTGCACATTCAAACATACATCATTATTGTTATTGAGAGGTATACTGAGAGCATTATTTTAAGTATCATTATAGTTATTAATAAATCTAGATTTTCATTAACTATTATTACCATAATTATTATTATTATAATTGAAGATTTTAGTGGAAAAACGTGTTAAGTGACAAAAAAGGTGAACACGGGAAAATGAACTTTCAAGTTTATCGTCTGCACTTAGATACTATAAAAAAGGCACTTAGAAAAGATAAAAAAATATAGTTAACATAAAGTTTTTGAAAAGGAAGAAACTTGTTATTTTTAAAGATGGTAATCATATGTTCATTGATACAAAAATATCAATTTTTTCAAAAATGTCACTAAGCACGTTGCTCTTCAATTATTACAAAATCAAGTATTCGTTACTTTTGTTATCATTATTATTCTTATAATCATTACCAAATCTATATTAACATTACTATTGTTATCATCATTATTATTGTAATTACTATTGTTATCATCATTATTCTTGTAATTATTATTGTTATCATCATTATTCTTGTAATTACTATTGTTATCATCATTATTCTTGTAATTACTATTGTTGCCATCGTTATTCTTGTAATTACTATTGTTATCATCATTATTCTTGTAATTACTATTGTTATCATTATTCTTGTAACTCTTGTTTTATTATTTTTGTTTTCATTATTATTATATTGTTAGCATTAAACATGTTCCAGAACTACCAGGAATACGTTAGTTACTACTAGTCAGTACAAGAACTACCGGGATACCGACCACTACAAACCGAACTCCAGTTGCGGAAAAGAGATATGAAGGAGTCAGAATACAAGTGAACCAAGTCCTCTTTTGGTCATTTTCGAGATAATATCCGCTAAGCAGCAGCAATTTCTGGTGTTAAGAGGAAATTTTGTTATAAGGCTTTAACTTTAAACCTCTGTAACACAAAGAAGCTTTTTATGGACTTGGTTTACTTGAGTTCTAAAACCTCCATATACTGTGTAACTGAGAGTATTAGTGTAAGTATCTATATTATTCTATTTGTTGTAATAACACTAACTTTCATTGCTATTGTTATCATTATTTTTATAAATATCACTAAAGCAATATTTCCATTACTATAGTTATCATTGTAAATACTATTGTTATCCGTATCGTTATAATTACTGTTGTTTCATTACTATTGTTATCATTATAATTTTCATTATAGTTGCTATTTTCTATTATTGTTATTGTCATTCTAAATTTCATTGCAATTGCTATTTATGTATTATTATTATTATTTCATCATAACTACTATTGCTTCTTTATTATTGTTAGAATTATTATTTTCATTATATTTGCTATTGTTTTATTATTATTATTATTATTTATAGGCTTCACATTATATATAACTAATTGTATAACTATTACTGTTAATACTACTAATAATTGATTTTACAAACCTAGATATTGATTTTTAAGCGTGCAAACAAATCACATCTTTTTCAATTAATAATCGTGGTTAAAGTAAAGAATTTAAGAAACTATGGCTTGAAGCTACTTTTAAGTTCAAGAGGTTAAATTGTAACTTTTTGAAATATTTTCTTAGACGTAAAACTTATTTTTTATAATCTCCTTTACAATATCCCAAATTTCGAATTAATAATCGCGCCTTAGATAATTTTTTTAAAAAGAATTGTGCGCAAAAATTGCCTAAAGCGCATGCCTTATGTTGCCGTATATTGCCACTACAGAAGCGTTTAACATTGTCACTAATTGATTAAAAACACACTTAAAACCGTAAGTATTGTTTTCGCTTCTGCTGCATGTGAAAGATTCAAAATACTTAACATAGCCAGAACGATTCTCCGGCGAATATTATCGGAAAATTTGCATGTGAAAAGGTCTTTGACTAAACGCATTCTTTATCAAGAGAAAAAAAGACTCCTTTGGATATGTTCTTAATGCAACTGTATTTTTTTTCCTTTTTATTTTTGTGACAAATTTCTAATGATAATCAAAAGCAAGTCATCTTCGACTTCTGATTCGGTATTTTTAAATATTGTTTCGAAATGTCTGTGTTCTTTAAAATACGACAGTTCACAAGAACAATTCACTACCAAATAAAATTCTCACACTAACAAGGATATCAGTTAGCTGTTAGGAAACAGAGAAACAGACAATCTCCAACTTCGAGAACAGAACAACAACCCAACTTCGACAACAGGATATAACGGTTTGTTTCCAAATTTGTCGCCAAAATCATTAAATTGTTGCCAACCAGCGCCCATGACATGATGTAATGGTGTTTTCCAGCACGCCCTCGGCATGTATTAAGATTGATTAAATTAAATGCTGCTAAGAATGCGATAAATTGAACTTATTTACAATATTTACATAATTCGTAACAATATATAAAATAGTTTTAATTACATTTAATTTTTTAAAAATAATTTTAGTGATTTTTTTAATATATGAATTTACGTACCAGTGTTTTAAAATTAAAATAATCATTTTAAAGTTAATTTAATTTGTGACTGTTATACGAGACTTGCTATAAAGGCTTAATAAAAAAGTAGTATGTTAACACATACTGCAGCAATTAATTTTAGAGTTTCAATTTCGTAACCGTTATTTACTTTACTTGCCTTTATTGAACACTAATTACATAAATATTTTATTTGTTTACATTAGAATCGTGGCATGTTTTATATTCTACAAAAGTACATACGCGTTAGGACACTCATCTCTTTAGCATTATGGGTTTAAAAGGCGTTAGAAATTTAGGGGTGCGCAACCTTTCACGACTTTCAGTTATCGCTCAATAAATCAATGCATATATTATTTAGAGGAAATTATAGCTTACAAAAAAAAATCAATACCTTTAAAACCTAAAAAGTTCTATACTATCTCTAGTTCTAAAGCTGGCTCTAGAAAGCGAGGGATTGGAAACAACAATAGATGGATATTGACGTAAGCTATAACCCTCTTTCCTAATTTTTAATCGATCAAGTGACGAGGTCACACTCGTCAACGTAGCCCTACAACGACATATACGGTCAGAAGACAATGACTCATTAAAAATAATAAATCAACAATTTTAAGTGTTAGATTTTTAATTTCTTGTGTGTGTGAGCTTTAATTAAAATATTGCTTACTTATCTATTGATCCTTGCATCCAATACACCAACGGAAACCACGAAATCGCATCCAAAAAAGCTTCATGAGGCCTGGAACACAGTAAAAATTCACACAAAGTGTTGAAAACAATTTAGCCGATGTATTACTGGTTTCAAAAATAATAAGGACAAGATATATTTTTTTATTAAATAATTCATGTAACTTTATTATCCATTATTACCAATACAATTAAAAAAAATTTAAGTATGTATCAAAAAATTAACTATTTTAACCCGTTGACTGCGACGATAGCGATGGAAGATAGAGGCTGATGTGAAGTAGAAGAACATCCTGTTTTTTAAACCAGTTCGTTACAATGGAAATGAACTAACTCTTTTTAATTTTCGAAAAAGTAAAAATCTTAGCTCGAGGTCGTAAAATTACAAGGTTAGGTTGAATTTACGTCGCTATCTAAAGCTACACTACAGCAATACGAGGAAATGTTCCCGGCCTTCCTCATAAAAATAGGTATTCTTTATTCCCGTTTTCCGGTAGTTGAATATTTGCGCTACAATGTTTGTTGGACTGAGCTAATGCCAAACAACGTCCGAATCGTATTTCGACCTCGATTGCTCAGTTTTTTTCTCATTCAGAACTATGTACCGGTAATGACCCAAATGTAACACCGCCTTTTTACAACGTCAATGCGAGTTGCATATGCATTTATGAACTAAAGATCTTAATTTTAAAAACAGTAAATAACACCTACAACAGCTTCCACACACGATTTATAAAGCTTAGATACAAAATCGCCAAAAACACATTTTGTTGTAATTGAAAGCTATAACTAAAACCTGCGTTTGAAGATTTTGTTTTTAAGGTTTTAAAATCATATGGGTGTAAGCGGTTCTAGATGACAAATACTGTTATAAATCTATTTGTTTATTTTGCAGAATTTTAGTATTATTACTAGTATTCAAATGAGTTGTATTTTTTTTGACATTTATATGTGACGAACTGTAGTTCAACTGCAAATGGATTTAGCCAAGGTCTGTATTGGCCCATTTAATAACTCGGTTTTATTCTTGCTCACCACTGACGTTTTCAACGCCAATGCGAGAGCAACTAAGCTCATGATAGGATTGCACAATAACAATTTTAATATTTATTTAAACATAATTACTGGTACTAAAATAAATAATTTTTTTATTATAACTTTCTCGTAGCGCCCTCACCTTCTATGCAGATGAACCATTTAATGCGAGAATATTGAGCATACTTTAGCACTGATTCAAAGAAATAACAAAGTTAATTAATATTTAGCAAATATTGAAACTTGATTACTGGTACCAACTAAATAACATAATTTTTAATCAAAAATGAACAGTAGCGCCCTCTCACCTTCTCTCGAGTAGCAGTATGATGGGTCTCAGCGTATGTGGCAAGTGGAAGTGCGCCCGCAGAGGGACCAGAAAGTTGTAGATACCGTTGGAGGCGAAGTCTGCTGCTAGGATGATGCATCGCGACGCCCAGTTGTATTCCTTGGCATTTCTGAACGAGCAGTGAACGCACACCTGAAAACATGAAAAAAAAATCAATGGAGAATTTTTCAAACTATTATTTTCAATGGGAATGTATCAGCTTATGTGACGCACATGTTTTCATTTTTCTCCGCACTTCAATTTCATTGGTAGTTTCGATTTTATTCTCTAAATGAACGTACTTTTTGTCTGCTACTGAGTTCTTCACAACAAGCAACATTTTTTTAAAATCTAGGATCAAAATGCGGAAATAGACGAAAAGAAACTTTTCTATGCAAGCTTTCTTTAATAAATGATTTGAACAACCAACAACACAGAAAGAAGTTGGCATTTAAAAAAAAATAATAACTAAATTTTTTTTTAGAAAAATTGCTTTTGAACACCAAAACAAAAGTAATTCAAGAAAAAGGAAAACAAGACCGCGGAGCTGTTGCCACCGACGACGTCCAGTTTAATATGAAATATTTTTTCAAACGGTGCTATTTTATTGGCAATCATTCCTTTAAAAACGCGGTATATATCCCAGAACTGAGAGCTATTTTTTGTAGTCCCATCTAGGCGACTCTCACTACCAATTCTGACGCTCAGATTACAATGAATCTGAGGTAAAAATGAGTGAATTTGCCGAGAAAACCCAAGCCAAATGAGCACTCAGGGCCTTTTTCACATGCCACATAATCGTATGACATGCGTGCCACAATTTTCCCATCCAGAATATCTGACGACTCAGCCGGGGCTTGAACCAGCAATCTTGGGCTCATGAGGCGGACACTGCAGCCACTGAGTCGACAAGCATGAAATATAAGTTAAGGAAGTATTACGATGGGGTCTAAAATACAAAATGGATATTTTTGTGTTTTCTACAAGTTTTGGAGGGTGCTCTTTCCGAAAAAGTGGTTTTGGCATTGGCCCGTCTGTTTGTCGGAAACCACTCTCAATTCGATTTCTTAGTTGTCGTGTTAGTTTTTAATTGAAATTTAAATGAGTGTTGAAGGAGTCATTCATAAAATGACATAAAACTATTGATGGTAGGAAAACATTATATACATTTTCGGGGAAACTACAAAAACTGATTCACCATAAATAGTTCCATCAAAAAGGGATTATCTAAAACAGCCTTTTTTATGATGTTAGAGTAAGAAATCGAGTAAGTGAACGAAATTTTCTGTAAGTAAATTATAATTATTTGATATTTTTTAAGTGGGTCAAGTTAGGTTGTGGGCCAGTTTACACTAATAAATCACAACATGCATATATAAATTGAAAATAAAGAGCAAAGTATCCGGGACATCGATTTGTCCCTATTTCAGAGAATGGCCCATCACCCAATCTAATATCTTACAATTCTATATGCATATTATCGGTTGTTATTATAATATTATTTTTCTAAGACATTTATACTGCTGTTGAGTCCTTGTTCTTTTCGAATTATTTCTTGGTAAATGGTAATTAACATTTGGTAAACCGGATAAAAATTAGAGTATTTGTTTTAAAATTACCATTATTCACTATTGTGAGTAATTTATAATTATACTTTTCTTCATCTCTAGAAATGTCATAATAATTTAACAAATTAAAAAATTAAATATTTATTATTTTTTGTAAAGAAGTGGTGTACAAAATTTCAAGGAATTCCTAAATTTTTTTTATTCTTTCATAAAACCAAAAATCGCATTCCGCATCTGTGCCAATAATATAATAATAAGTTTCAAACTAAGTAAAGCTACGAAATTCAGATTTGGTATAGTCTGGCTGTCACTTCTTAGCACCCCAAATATTTTGATTGTGGAAGTTCCAAAGTCCAAATCTTTTGATTGTGTGTTCTCACCCATTATACAGCTCCAACACAATGACCTTCGAACAACCGACCAGCTTATAAATTATTTATAAAAGAAATTGCCGATTTGGCGAATTTTAGTTAATAATTTGGCGAGTTTGGCAACGTATTTGGTAAAAAAATAAAGACATAATACACTTTGAATAAAGGCAGTAGAGAACCTAAAGGAGGCAAAGTCGCCAGTCCCATGGCGTTTGGCGAACACGTGGGATTATTGGGTTAGTTTGGTTGGTAATATTGTGTCCCACTAAAACTACACATGGGTTATTAGTGAAAGGTTTAGTTTGAAGATAAAGGGAGGTGTAGGTCTTTAAATATTTGAAAAAATCGGGGTGGCAACCTTTTTGTCAATAAACTAAAAAATATTACTAACTAGCAAATTTATACCCGTTCTTCGCACGGAATAAAAAAATATCAAATAGATTCCAAATATGTGTACCATATAACCTGTATAGGATCATAAACTTGTTATTGTTTCCGCTCGTTTATAAATTATAAAATCCCGTTTCATTGCCTTAAAATTCCAAAATGAAAAATACGCTATAAAATGCACTCATAAATGTCATCACAATTTCCTCGTAAATACATAAAACCTTTTAGTCATTTGGCGCGTTTTGGGAAATAGTTTGGCGAGAAAATAGATATATCTACCCACACCCATTATACTGCTTCGAACAACCGACCAGCTTATAAATTATTTATAAAAGAAATTGCCTATTTGGCGAATTTTAGTTAATAATTTGGCGAGTTTGGCAACGTATTTGGTGAAAAAATAAAGACATAAAACACTAATAGCTCTAGTGCGATGGCCTTTATTAACCATCATAGTTCAGCAATAGCTTAACTATACATTTATTGCTTAAATATGCATACATGCAGTCAACAGAAAAATCAATGAAAAAATCATCAAATAAACCCACATTAAAATCCGGGAATGAAAACTGGCGGAACTACGTCACTTGAAACATGTCAATTATTTTTCAAATAATGAATTTAGTTTCTGAAGGTAATGGCAAAAGAATAAAATAAACCTTTTGAATTTTAAATGTTTTCGTTAAAAGTTTTACTTAATTATTTCAGCCGATGGCATCAGGAAAGAGAAAAAATGATCGGATTTGAGCGAAAGTGGTGTAGTTTTTTCAGAAAATTCGAATTTTCTCTAAAAATGGAACAAATATGAAAAATCTAAGCCTCAGGTGACACGTTGGTATTAAAGGGAACCTATCTTAAAAATTTCGAATTTCTGGGGGCAGTATAAGTAGGTCTTTTACGATCCGAAGACAAACAGACTCTTTCTTTTATTATTATAGATAATAATTAATTTTTTTTAACGCAGTTGTTTTAATATTTATATATATTTTAACAATGCTGAAAATTTTAAGCGAAAATATTAATGAATAAAAATTTAAGTCCATCAAGGTAGAGGACTACCTTAAGTTTGCTAATTCATTTTAAAATTACTATATTATTCACTATTGTGAATAAAATTTTGTTTAAGAAGATGAATTCAAAAATATCACATGTATTCAAAAAATTCAAATTTAAATATTTATTTTTTAATAAATAATGGTACTTAAAATAACAACAAAATTCCTAAATTTTTTATTCTTCCATGAAACCGAAAATCGCATTACGCGTCTGTTGTGCCAAGAATGTAATATACTTAAACTCTTCTCTTTGAACTAAATAAAGCTACGCATTACAAATTTGGTACATGAGTTCCCAGTACCTGTCAGACGTCATAATAGGGTTTTGGAGAAAATTCCCCATGCGCTAGGGCTTAGTAGCTGAAATGCCTTAGAGCCTTTTTGGTTTTAAAGGTATTGATGAAAAACGAAAAAAGATACAGACTTCAATTATCGTACACGAGTTCGCAGTACCTGTCGGACGTTATAATAAGGTTTTCAGGAAATTGAGCATGGACAAGGGATAGTTGCTATAGAACTTTTTAGGTTTTAAACTTATTGGAATTACCTTATAAGTTATATTATTACCTTTAAAGTAGTGTATTTATATATTTGGAGGTAATTGGTAAAATTGAATAATTATTACTTTCGTTTGCAAAAATTAATTTATATTTCAAAGAATAAATGTGTAATATTCCTCGCTTTTAAATAGAATGAAAACATTTCATATCAACATACAAAGAATCTCGTAGTGAAATATATTTGACATTTCAAACTGATCGATGTTGCAAAAATAAATTTATTGTCTAAAAGAATTAAAGTTTTTCGAGCGATTGTTGCGAATGGCAATTGTGATTTAATTCTAATAAAAATGGCTTCCTATGCTTTTTAAATGAGCATTTAATTTTGAAGTTTTTTTTAAATAATTGAAGTAGTGAATTCTTTTCTGGAATTTTCAAAGTACAGTAAACTCCCGTTTATCCGCGGAATTGGGTGGCGTGGTATCCGCGGATAAGCGAATTCGCGGATAATCCGAAAAAGTGAAGAAAATACATATCCTGAAAATTCCACCTGGGTTTTATAAAAGTAACGTACAGTAATCGTATAGCACAAATTTACTTACTTCAAAATGTCTCTCATTGTCGTTTCTCCTATGCCGCAAACACATTGATTTTTAGAGGAACCGTTTTCCGTCTTTTTAATGAGTTGTAGTTTGTCTTGAATTGTCAAGACAACTTTTTTTTCGTTTCTCACGCATTTCGCTACTTTCAAAATCACGCAAAGCAGTTCAATTAAAATAGCGGGAAGTTTATTTTACAAGTGACGCTTTTTGACAAAAATCTGTTCGTGATGTGCACCTAGCTGAACACATTTTGGCACACACCAGGTTTAGTATAGTCATTCTTATTTGAATGCATTCGTTGTTCTTTTTGTTAAATGTGTTCGTCGTTCTTGAAAGGAATTCGTTGTTCTTGGAATGCATTCTTCCAACAAGTTTTGAAACAAATAAATTTCATTTATCACGTTTTGTTAAATTATTTTTGCAGGGAAAAAATGGGGGGGGGGGGGGAATTGTGACCCGCGAATAATCCGCGGATAATCGGGAGTTTACTGTATTCTAATTTCAATGCGCTGAATTTTTTGACGTATCAAACTTGTCCGTAGCATTTGTAGTTTGGGCTATGAAAGTGTGTGGCGGACAGACAGACGGACTGAACGATTATTATACCTTCCACTTTTTACGTTATAAACGTAGTGTGGAAGCCAAAACTCGTAAGAAAGTAAGGTAAAGAAGAAATCGTACTTGATCTTCACGCTACTTCACTTTTTTTTATACAAATAAACGACTGATACTTGTCAGCTTTTTGAAAATCTTGCACATTCTCGTTTATAATATGAAAGTTTGTATAAAAAAAACCCGTTTATTTAACCGTTAAAAACCGTACAGTTCTTTGTACAAAAGCTTACGCATCTGGACCTCTGAAGGGAAGAGGTTATATCGCACAGTGCAGGAAAAAGTGACTTATCTGCAAAAAGCTACTTTCTCAAAAAAAAAAATCCTCTGAAGTTTAATTTTTCCATTTCATTGTAGAATAATTAAGGATTCTCTTACTGTATTCCAAATACTATTTTCGCAATTGAAGACCTTAGTGGAAAAACGTGCTAAGTGACAAAAAGTTGAAAACGAGAAAATGAGCGTTAGTTTTCGTTTGCCCTTAGATACGTTAAATACGCACTTACAAAAAGTAAAAATTATACTTAACATAAACTTTAAGTTATCTTTAAAGGAGGGAATAACATGTTTATTGAAGCAAATAATATCAACTTTTTCAATAATGTCACTAATAATGTCAAGAACTTTCTTCCAATAAGCTTTTCAATCGATTTAAGATTTGCTGCAATAGCCAGACTTATATTTTAAATATTATTTCGTTTATTACTCGAAGAGTCATATTTGTCCGATAAATCACTTTTCCTACTATGGTGTACTCACTCCTCTTTGGACATATCACTTTAGTTTGGCGACTTTCAGAAATTTTCATATTTTTCTCCCAACTTATTCTAAATTAGGTATAGATAATTGATAAAAAGATATAAGTAGATGAAAATATCCGAATTATATGTAACTAATTTGTATAGTGTTGATGTATTCTGTTTTCCTTATCCAGTAGAACTCCAATTATTGGAGCGATTGAGATGATGACTCATCTTCTTAATAATGTCTGCCTTGCCAAAAGGGGTCGGCAATTTATTTTATTTGTATAAATAACAATCTGTATACCAGTAACATCGGTAAACAGTGAATATGTAATTTATAAATTACTATTATTCACAATTGTGAATAAGAGTTAAACATATTTTGCTAGTCTTGGACAAGATAATAATTTAAAACAATTAAACTTAATAACTAAATTATTTTTTATGAAATAGTGGAGCACATAGTTTTAACGAAATTCCTAAATTATCTATTCTTCCAAAGATCGCATTCCACGCCTTTGCTAACTTTATACCCGACTTCAATAAATATTTCTATAATGCATTCAATATTTAGAATTCGTACTAGATCAGTTTTGCTTGTGGTCATATCGTTTGCATTTAGGCCCTTTAATAAGTAGTACAGTGCTGCACAAAAGTTTAGGCACAGACGCAATTCATGAAAAAATCGTCAATGTTTACTATTTTTCAGTAATTTTTTTAAAAATATATGTTCTTTAGGCAGTATAAAAAATAATAGGGTAAAAAATTGTTCCAAAAAATATATATAAATTCGACTTCCATCAACAAATTAAAAATTTCAAAACTTTCCTTGCCACAAAAGTATAGGCACACGTTTCAGTTTTATGCAAATTCTCTAGAGAAAGGGATTGTGTTATCAAAGAGGAGGGTTTTTAAGTTGCTTTAAAAGGTTGAAAGATAATTTTAAATGCTTAGAACCATTCTGAAGTCAACTGAATTTTCGTATGAAGAGATTATAAGGATATGGACATTAAAATTCAGAGGTAAATCTGTTTCTGATATTTCTACTGAATTAAAGCGTTCGAAACGCGGTTTTTATAGAGTGTTAGTACGTAGCGATCAATATCAACCAAAATAGCGGTCTGGAAGACCTCGAATCTCCGGCAAACGGGAGGATAGACAAATAAGAAAATTGGCTTCAGACAAACATTGCTCTTCAAATCAAATTAAAAGCCTGATTGTGGCTTAATTTTCACGTGAAACTATCAGAAGTTGAATCAAGGAATCTGGATACATGATAAAATCCAAGCTGAAGCGCAAGCCTAGCTTGCTATCTCATCATAAAGATGCAAGACTGCAATGGGCTAAACAACACATATCTTACAGCGGCAAATGGCTACAAGTGATCTTCAGCGACTAAAAATAATGGGACCTAGATGTTCTCAATGGGTATGGCTACTACTGGCATGATTTGCGTAAAGATCCCAGGATCTAATTTAGCCGGCGTCAAGGTGGTGGTTTTAGGGGAGTCAAGTAATGGTTTGGGGAGGTTTTCGATTCAACGGCTAGACTTCCTTAGCCTTTACCAAATGAAAGCAAAACTCGGGGGACTACCAGGCAACTCCAGACAACAACTTAATGCCTTATGGGGAGATTTTAGGCGGTCAAATTGGAAATTCCAACAAGATAATGCCTCCATATATACATCAAGGTCAACTAAAGAGTGGTTTAGAAACAGTAATATCATAGTTCTTGATTGGTCTGCTTACACTCCGGACCTTAATCCCACCAAAAATGTTTGGAGAATCCTTACTAGAGTAGTTTATGCCAATTGCAAACAATATCCACCGTTCCGGAGCTAAAGGAAGCTATTGAAAACGCGTGGTATGAAATCGAGCCTAATACCTTACAAAATCTGGTACTTTCTATGAAAACAAGGGTTTTCGAACTAATAAAACAAAGGGAAAGCTACACGAAGTACTAAAATGATTTATTTAATTATTAAGTTATTATTTTTATTAAGTGTGCCTAAACTTATGTGCAGGAGATTTTTGTCATTCTTGTCATTTTGGTGCAAAACGTTCCACATATTTGTTTTTCTTAGTATTTAATGTCAATTATGATTATAATATGATTTGATGAATAAATCATATAAAGATTTTTACTTTGTGTCTCAATACTTTTGTATAAAACTAACTCTTTGTGTTGTGCCTAAACTTTTGTGCAGCACTGTACAATTAGTTTCTGAACTCTGTTTTTCTTATACAGTAGTGTACAGGATGGCCCAAAAGTAGGCTAACAGTTAATGCTGTAACATTGGTAAGAACTTTAGGTTATTTAGAACAGGTATTTGACATAGTCGTGCTTAGTTTTATTAGTTGGCTAAAATAAAGTCGTACTACAGCGTATCTTATCCAAAGAGTAGCGATTCGTGGACTTAAGCAAATAATGTTTCCAGAGTATGAAACTTCGAATCTCGCCATCTGCCACCTATCCTATAATATGATTTGTTCTATGGGGTTGTTACACGAAGGATCTGGCAATAGCTCCGCGGTCTTGTTTTCCTGTCTCTCGGATTACTTTTGTTTTGGTTGGTAGATATAATCAGGTTTGTGTGCTGACCAAGCACACTAACCTGAATATAGGTCTATAACTAATATAGGCTTACACCTAAACCTCTCAGTAAACAGACCAACTTAAACCCAAAACACAAATAGTAAATTCGACGAGAGAGAACAGAGTGACAACAAGACCGACCGCTAACTATTTCAGCCAGCGATCCTCCGTGAAACCAACCCACATATTCGAGAAAAATTTGTGCTTGTTTGTTTGTTAAGTGCAAACCACTGCTGGAAATCTGAGTGAGGAGCACCGATGGATCCTTAAGACAACAGAACGTATGAAAATGCGGAGACAATGCGTAGCATAACATTCATAAACATAAAAAGAGGTCCACTCGACTTTCGTCTCGGGAGCTGATTATCCCTAGAGCAACGTTACAACGCCTGATGGACCAGCTGAACCTGGTTAGGTTCAGCTGGTCCATCAGGCCTGGTCTAAGGCCCAGTTACGAGGCCTTCTTGAGGACGATCCTAATTTCAGTTCTGTGAGATAATGCTCAATCAACTGACTGAACAACCAGACATGCCTTCGAAAAATAACTGTTGCTGCATAAATAACTGTATACCTAACTAACTGTAAGCCTACTTTTGGGCCACCCTGTTCAGTAGAATTCAAATTACAGGAATAGATTGACATTGAACCCGCAGAAAAACTACAATTATCCGAAGCAATTGATACCTAACCACATTCTGATAATCAGAAATTCGGATTATTGTAGTTAATCGGTAGAATGGGTATATTCAATCAATTACTTTTTGGCCTGTGAGATAATGTGGTTCTAGTTTCGCAACAGCAACCCAACCGAAAAGTAAGGTATTGCTTTGGCAGTTTGAGTTATAGCTTTTTGAAATATTTTTTTAATTCAACTTATGCTACAATATTGGTTAGGTTAGGTTGTACGTTTCCGGCTGTCTATGTTAAGCCTCCAAGGGACTTCAAACACAGGCAATTTCGCCTCAATAGCAAGAACCCTGTTTAAAAATCTTGGTTTCACAAAATTTTCATACTCGGCCTATTTGTTACTAGTCGTCGCTGTTGAATGCTACGCCTAGAAATTATTTATGGTTGGTCCAAAAAAAACTAGGCATGGCATCCAACAAAAGCAAACATTAACAGATGGCCAGATGGATTTTTTTTCTGAAATTCGGATAATCAGCAAAGCTTTGGATAATTTGGAGTTCTACTGTACGATTTGAGACGATGACTCATCATTTCAGTAATGTCAGCCTTGCGAAAGAGGGTATAAATAGTCGGACGTCGGCTAATTAGATATGTACTGTATTGTCATAAATACAATACTCAGATATACACTGAAGAGCCAAAATAACTAGTATAGGCCTACATCTGCAAATAAAGGTGTATAAAGCCAATCGAAGTTCGTCCCTATGTTCAGAAACGTCTATGTGCTGCTATCATGGCAGGTTATGAAAATTGAAGGGATTTTGAAAGTATCGGTGATTGAGAAATGGAATTCAATATCCATGCATCTCCGAGTTGGAGATGAATTTTGGATTTTCACTTACGACAATTTCAGGAGTGCAAAATGAATATCGATAATCCAGTAAAACATCAAATCTACGACATATCTTTGACCTTAAAAACATCGTACAAAGCCGAGTCCATTGACAACTGATCATTAAATGTGATAAACGTCTTGTCGATTCTATGTTGTACAAGTGTCCACTTTTTAACCATTTAATGAATATTCACCAATATGGGCATCTGGAGCCGTATATATCACGTATCCGCAATATATCATGTTTAATGATTTTCGTTCGTCGTCGATGATCCGTTTTTGCATGATCTTTTTTAGGCCGCAGCTGTGTCGTAGTTTTAATGTTTTACTGGATTATCGATATTCATGGTACACTCGTGAAATTGTCGTAAATGAAAATCCAAATGTCATTTCCACCTCGGAGATGCATGGATATGGAATTCCATTTCTCAACCCCCGATACTTTCAAAATACCTTCAATTTTCTGAATCTGTCATGATAGCAGCACATAGACGCTGCTGAACATAGCGACGAACCTCGATTGGTTTTATACACCTTTATTCGCAGATGTATGCCGATACCAGAAATTTTGGCTCTTCAGTGTAGTATGAGGAGCAAACATTGAAAATCCAATATCCCCAACTTTTACTTAAGCCACTTGTGCGCTTAAACATCAATACACAGGATTTAGTTTATTTTTGCTATGAATGTAAACAAAAGTGCCTTATTTCAAAGTTGGAGATATTTGGTTTGGAAAGTTTGCTCCTCGTATAGAAACTCTATCTCTGTAAAAGTATTTGAATGATATTGCAAGATCTTGTCAAAGGTAATTTTTAGCAACAAGAAATCCAATAAGTAAAACATAACAATGACTTAAAACAATTACAAGATTCATTCTTATCACCTAATGTCTTACGATTAAAAATACATATTTTCGCTTGTTCTCATAATATTATTCAAAGAAGATAAATTTCCCCAAACATTTATAATTATACTGCTGTTGAGTCCTTGTTATTTTCGATTGCTTGGTAATTAACATTCAGGGGTCCGGTTTTAAAGATTGAGTGTTTATTTTAGATTACCATTATTCACTATTGTGAATAAACTTTATGTATATTTGAGACTAAGAATTCTCTTTCTTAAACTGATAACAAAAATTAAAATTTATAAATTTATTATTTTGTACAAAATAGTGGTGCACATTATTTGGGAAATAAACGACTCTTATATGTGTGAAATAGAGAATAAACAGAATCTACATTTACAAATACCACTTGTCTTTTTTAATACACAGGAACCAGTATAATCAAAGAATATACTAAAATATACATTTAAATTTTTTTTATAAAATACTGTATATAAACTACATTTTTAGGTAAATCAATTGAGAAGCTAAAATTATGAACTTTCAGGACATGACTTTGATGCAAGAAATGGATTTTGTGTTTTAAATTTTCATTGCATCAATTTTTGTTGCCTCGTAATCTGTCATAGGAATAGCATTATATGATCCTTAGTTTTAGATGTCTTAAGGAAGACTTGTATTGCTTGTGTTTATATTTCCAATTAATTCAAATATATTGGAAATGGACGAATGGTACATCGTCTCACCTGTGCGAGCTGCAGGCAGCACAGTGGCTTCTTGTCCCTGAGCAGATAGCACAGCGTGGGGCTCACTCCGACGTAAGGCGACACAGGGGGAAAGCCCTTCACTATCCTGGAAACAAGAACACGGGGGTTAGGTTGAATTAACGTCGCACTAGAACAAATTAAATCAACGAAATGTGTAATTGTCTGCCGTATAATTGCGATTTTGACCTGACTGACATTTTTTGTGATCTCTATTTTCTTAACACTTTATTCAAGTGACCAAGTTCACCTAAGCAACCAAATTAATTAAATGTTAGGTTATGTTGAATATCGTCGCATTAGAGCTACACAAAGGTTATTGGCAAAGGGTGTTATGATTTCGAAGCACAGGGGGACATCGGAACCGGCGTCGGGAATTCAAACATATTTAACGTGCACTCATTCTACACGGGGTATTATTCGACAGACTTTTTTGGCTGCATAGACCGTTTATAGGTCTATCAAAAAGAAGGAAAGGATCCAGTTGAAACGAGGAATGTTTTTTCTTTTGCAATACAGCACACCAATAGAATAAAGCGAAATTTCATTAACAAAGTATACAGAAAGGAACATGAACATACATTTAATTTTTAGAAGTGGGTCCTACTTTAGACCACAGACCTACTTCCTAACAATAGACACATTCATGCCTTATATAGGATTTACACTTTCGTTACGCAGGATTTTTGTTTCCGCGTAATATGTGATAGGAATACCATTTTCGAATCCTTAGTTGTATAGCCACCTGGGCCGTTTTAGTAGTGAAGAGTTTAACCTGAGTCGATATACATATTGACAAGCTAGACTAATATTAGCAATTTCTGCAGTTCAGAAGCTTAGAACTGAGATAAAAGAGAAGCGGAAACATATAATCGATGAAAATATCACCAACAGTATAAAATACATCGAAAATACTAGTAATGCCATCTATGATAAACCATACCAACTAACAACACCCCAAAAAAACTTACTCGCACGACTCCGCAGGTGTGATCCACGGTGCATCTTCCTCCTCTTCTTCCTTTACAGTGTCGTCTTTATTTTCGTCTTCTTTTTCCGATTCCGTGTCATCTTCAGATGACGACTCCTGACCAAACATGGCGGGCACAGGGGCGATGGACGGGCGGCGCCCTCTGGCCAGCGAAGAGCTGAAACTGTCCGATCCGCTGGCGGCGCCACCATCGCCTTTTCCAGGGAGATCCAGGTGGCGCCCAAATTTGCGTTTCAGCTTGAGGGCGAATTTGGAGCGGATAGGGCTCATCTCGAAGGATTTTGTATCTAAAGGAAGAAATTGCAAGCATGAGTGACTTGTTTACAAGAAATAATAATTATGATGTAAAATAATAGTTTGTGTACATTGTAATACAAATTTCAAGAGATAAGTTAGATTGGTTAGGGTTATTGAAAACTGGATGCCTACTCCGAGCTTCAAGAGAATCTTTCACACAGCTAAGCACTCCTCGAAATGTCAAATCATAAAACATGGAGGCTAGAAATAGACAGCTGGAAAACGTACATTCTAACATAACCTAAATCCGAAAACAACGGGTTAGTGTGCAAGTTTCACGTTAAACAGTTAAGTTGTACGTTCTAGTTCGGATTGCAAATTGTTCTAAATAAGAATGAAACCTGTTCAGAACCTGATAAGTTCAGACGCCCTTGCGTGAACAGGTTTAGTTGTTCTTCGAATCATTCTGATCAGTAGTTATTTTTTTGCAATCAGTGGTTATTTACCGTATGCAGCTGCAGTGACGAGACTGACCTTCAGCTATAGGAAGGAACGCTGAATTCTCTTCTTTCGAAGCGAATAAGTAACTGTTACTTCGAACGTCGCTTTACGATACATTTGTCATTGGTTCTTTTACTTTTTTATATTATAAAACTTACAGTGCTATCTGTCAATTTTTTTTTCTTGTACCTTACCTTTTCCATAATTCTGACCATGGTTCTTTTTCTTTAATAGAATCGTGTAGTTCTCACTTTAATCGTGGTCACCTATCTCTGCATTGACGTTCCTTTAAGCTAAACACACGCTGAGGGAGGCCAGGGCCAGGACATATAAACCTTCGCCAAATATCGCCAGTCTTCCCCCAAGACATTACCGAAAGCCTTTTCAGTCGGCAGTTGGTTTTGTGTGCTCACATGGCATGCCAAACCAATCACTGCCAAGTGAAAATGCTTTCGGTAACATCTTTTTGAAAAAACTAGCGATGCTTGATTTGGCGAAGATTCACATGTCCGGTACTGGTCGTGTCCCTCAGTGTATGCGGAGCTTTACCTGCAGTGACTGTGTCCGTTCCACAGTGCAGCTGCAGCGATGATGCAGACTTGTCCTCCCCAGCTGCAGGGAGAAACGCGGAGTTCTCCTCTTTCGTGATGTTCATGTAGAAGCAGATGTCCGAGGTCTGCATGTGGTACGAGGGACCCGGGTTCAGCATGATGGGCCAAGTCCCGGCCACGTCCATCTGGACACCAACCAGTGCCACGCCGTACCTGCACAACATGATAACAAATTCATTTGGTATGTATAAAAATATACTAGTAAGAGTGAAACGTTGTGTTTTATGAGTACTGTATAGACTCTTAAACTAGACATCCGTTTGCGTCGATACTTGGCATGTGTATTTTTGTATTCAGATGAGTCCATATTACTAATATCAGGGCGTACGGGAGATGTAGAATATTTTTTCGGACTTCACTGTTGACTAATTGTGTTTACTTCCTTGTAAATAAAACGTGATCTTTTTATCGACGCCATACCATATAAGATAGCTTGTTTTTATAACCTTCCAACTTTTTCTTTTCTCGTGTTGTTGTTTTAAAAAAAAAGTCTTTTTTATAATATGCTGTAAAAAAAACTAACTTTTTCAAATCAATAATCGTGGCAAAAGTGATGCTTTTAGCGAAATCGTGTTTCAAAGTTACTTTTACGCAATAGTGAGACAAAGCAAATAAGAGCATCTGATTGGTGTAAAATTCTTTATTTGAGCGTGATATTTTATTCGGTGGCTTTGTGATTAGTATAAAATTCTTTATCTGAACGTGATTCTTTATTTGGCGTCTTATTTCCAATGCCAATCTAAGAAATACTTTTTGCACGTGATTTTAAAATAAACATTAATATAAATAATCATCTTCAAATCATTTGAACGTGATAATAAAATAATTAATAAGCCTATCAATAAATGCCAATTTAATAAATACTTATTTTGCACATTATTATAAAAAAATAGTGTATGACAACACGTTGAAAATAGCCTTTTTTAAACTCGTGAATTTATTTCACTCGCTCGTGAAATAATTTATTCAACTCGTTTAAAAAAGCCTTACTTTTCACACTAGTTGCACAAATAACTATACTGCCTGTATAGTTGAGTAAATTTGAAGGAACTCAACAGGTTTCGACAGATTTTCAGATTTTTACACTCCCACCACTGACCTGTCGCGTAAGCATGTAGTTACTACATTAATGAATTGTACTTTTTTTTGCACTGAAAATATCAGTCTTTAACTAACCTTTTATTACCGTTTAGAGTTATTGAGAGGTTACAACAACGGTTCAAGACATTTGAAGAGCACAGGGGTAGAACACCTACATCGACTAGGAATCCCGCTGCATCAGGTCTGCTTGGAAAAAATTGCGAGTCGTAGCCTAAAACTGGTGTAAGGAAACTAGTTTTACCTTCGTTCTTATCACGCGGTGCACGGGTTTACCATCTCTAGGATCGAGATTAACGCCAGACAACAATCTGACGCTTGAACCTAGGGAGAAACCGGTTTCCGATCGCCACTACTCGCCAAGCAGACCTCAATACGGCCAGGTTCCTAGTCGATGAGAAGGGGTTCTTCCTCTGTACTCTTCATTTGTCCAGATACCGCAGTTTTCCTCTGTGTACTTACTTCCTGTGTGAGTGGAAGGATGCGTAGGTGAAGCTCTTTCCCTCGTACTCGCCGAAGAAGCGGCTGTCCCCGAGCCGGATGTGGTAGATCTCGTTGCCGGAGCACTTGCCGTACACGCGGTGCCATTCCTCGCCCGAAGTCTGGCCCTCCCTACAAAAACAAGACTTCAGAGGTGGGACAAATAATAGACATTTATAGTTACAATAGACTGATGAATATTAGGCAGTTGAATAACCTTATATTACAGAATGATGGAACATAAAGTAATAATGGACGAAAGAAAAAAACGGCTGATTTTAATATATTGCAGAAAAATAGACAGCTAAACAACACTTTACTATAGGATACTAAATAGCTAAGGAACAACAGTTTGTAGAATAATAGTAAACATATGAATAATAAATTACAGTAGAATATACAACTAAGTTACACAAAATAAGAATTTAGTATATCTTATCTACAATACTGCAAGTATAAAAAACGAGATAATTGATGCTGCACTTTCAGGAAGGGTTTCAATTGTTAAATTAAAATTCTTCGGGAGTTACTCATTGTGCAATAACTTTTTCTTAACTAGTTCTTTCATGTGATACTGTAGCCTAAACTTTTAATGAGCTCCTATGATGTATACTGACGAGTGGTTCACTGATTTGTGTTATTCATTGTGAAATCCCCCCCAAGGAAGTTCTAGTAGTGCACGGAAAAATTGTGGTCTCAACCCATCTCGAGTGAAGAGTTTTACTCATTGTCAATTATTTGAGTCAAATCTAGTTAGTGAGTTAGTGCCGCAACCAATAGAAAATTCATATGCATGAGTTTTACGACTGCAACCTCAATTCAGTCTACCGCGAGTAGTGTTACTCACTGTCCCCTGGATGTGTGCAGCAGGAGGGTGACGAGTGTGGACGTGCCCGGGCAGAGGCAGTTGTTGGCCAGCAGAGCGTACTTGAACTCGTCCTCGCACACCACGTGCTCTGCAACACACAGACGAGTCACATAAAATAACATATTTAGCCCAATTAAGAGATCTATTGACACACAACTGTACCCTCAACACAACTCGATCTTCAAGTTTTATCTCAGTTTTGACTTCGCGATGCTGGACATAGGGTTGCCAGCGTTGAACGAGCGGTTTTCTCGAAACGGTATTCTATTTTCAGGCACAGCCATAAATAGAAGTTCATTCAAATGTTTGGTGCACACTTTTGTTCATTAATGTTGGCTATAACTACGCAAATGTGCAAGATCGGCGATTGAAAAGGTACGGCCAAAAAGCCGCCATCTTTATACTGACGCATTTTTTTAGCAGTGAGGCGTTGGGACCGATGTTGTTGTTGAGAAGAATGGTGAATGATCAGAAGGTTTTTAAGGACATTTAATTCGACTAATCACAGCACAAACTAAATAACAATAAGGAATAACGAATATTGTGGTTCAGGCCATTACAGGTCCTTTTGGCTTGAGAGTAGGAGCAAAACTGATTCTTGTTCGGTTCGAATCTCACTGGGAATGAATTTGTCCCGCCTTTATGATGCAGGGATTGGTTAAAAGAATATACAAGAATTTATACTATTGGGTGAGAAATTTGATTGACAGAAGTTTAGTTTTAGTTCGTAATTTTGAAGGATTCGGGTGCAAAGAGAAGTACCGTGTGCAAAAGTTTTACTTCCCAAAATGGGGTGCCGAAACAAAGAAAGAGTTAATAGAAGTTAAATTAAATAAGATTCACCACAGCTGCAACGAATGCATTAATGTATGAATCTGATTGGTTCAAATACTAGGTTGGATCAAACAGGTCGTGTGGGGTTGACGACGTTGAAAATATTTTCTTCAACTTCCATGGCAGACGGCAGGTTACATCCAACGTTTGAGTTTTGAGTTGAAGGTATGGTTGAGTCGAGGGTTGGGTTGGAGAAATTTTGCTCGCGTGATATGCCCTTAAGTAATCAAGTTGCACAAGTGAAGAGTACAGGGGAAAAACCCCTTCATCTATAAGGAATATGTCCGTATTGAAATCTACTTGGCGAGTAATGACGATTGGAAACCGGTTTTTCACTTGGTTCTTCTTCGGCCGTTCAAGCGTCAGACTATGTATTGTCTGGCGTGAGTTTTCTCTCTATATTAAAAAAAAAAGTAAGCTATGTTAAAGCGTACGGAGCCATAACAGGATGAAATATTGTTACAAGTCCAAAATGTTTCTTGAATGTGTCTCTCCTTATATCTCGATGCGTTTTTTTCTTTTTTCAAATTTCCAATTAGTTTTTTTAATAAAAAAAATTAGTCTCTCTCTAAGGTGTACGGAGAAATAACAGGAAGAAATATTGTGATCATAGAAATAGTAAACCCGTGCGTTGTTTGATAAGAACCAAAAACTGGTTTCTCCACACCAGTTGTTTAGGCGATGACTCGCTATCTTCGCCAAGCAGACCTGATGCAGACAGATTCCCAGTCAATGAAGGGGTTATTCCCCTGTACTCTTCAAATGCATAAGGTTGTGGAGGTTTAGCACTCACCGGCGAAGGCGACGTGCACCTTGTTCTCCGGCCTGAAGATCTGCACGTACTGCGGAACGTTGGGGGCGAAGTCACGCACGGCCCACGAACGCAGGATCGTGTGCTCGTCCTGCACACACACAACATTAGAGTCACTGAATATCAACTTTATCAGATAGTTACGATTACTGGTACTATAAAAGCGTCGTCCTTTTACTAAAGACCATGCTGTGTGTAACGCTACTCCATAAAAATTGCGGAAGAATAGCTCCCTCCAGTTTTATGAGGGAACGTTACACTAGATTTGCGGAGTAACATTACACTTGAAAAGTTTACTCGTATTTTGGAGCATTTACTCTATAAATGTAGTGTCAACGTTGCTCCGAAAAATAGGATACGGCACTTGCTGTCACCTAATTTTAGGAGTTTCCGCCTTATTTGTGTACGGTTACTCCATAAATTAGCGAAACGTAGTAGAGTCACTTAAGGTCGACTTTATTACAGAGTCGCGACTACTAGGGTAGACCGGGGGAATCGCGCCACCTTAAGGGAAATTGAATTTTCATGCAGAGTTGTTGTGTTAGAATCGTAGAAGAAGTTGTTGTAAATTGTAACAAATATAGCATACTACATTTCATAACCTATCTTGAAGTGATTTTTTATACTTGAAATCTTTAATAGAGGCTGAATAAAATTGTTTTTTCTAATAGCTTGCAGAGTGGTTGTATTACCCCGGTACCTGGGGTTATGCCACCACACCATCAAATACAGAAAATAATCTATGAATAATGGAAAAGGATGTAATAAAGCACAACATATAGCACCAAAATAGGTTTAATTAAATGAAGAAATTAAGAAGTTTAACATAAAACACACGCGTAGTAAATGGGTATTACTTGTCTCTGCTATGGTCTCTGCCATAGTCTTACTAATTCTTAACAAAGTAACACGTGTAATAAATGATTATTAGACAGTCTATGCCATACTATTCTTTAAATAAAAATTGTGCTGGCCTAGTAAATGGCTATTAGTCTCTGTAGTTCTAATCTGAGCAAAAATCTGAAAGAAAAGGATGACGGCATAACCCCGGAGTGATGTGGCGGCATAACCCCGGTAAGACAAAATGGCTTAGATGGCTTGTTTAGGGTAAGGTAGGTAGGTAGCCTAGCGTCTACACTAACAACGTGATAACGCAGCAAAATTATTGCTCTTTTCAATGATATGTAACTGATTTATCTAACTTAAGGATAACAGTCTTTTATCTCTTAGTTTCAGAAGACTCAAAATTAGATGAAACTCACTAAAAAACGTATTTTTTAATAACGTTGCACAAACACACCGCATAGACATAAACCTCTCTACTACTGATTACTGTGTTTCCTTCTACTGGTCAGTCCTTACAGGACCCCCTCCACACACCGCTGGCGAGATACAGGGGGTGGCGGCATTGCCCAGTGTGGCGCGATTCCCCCGGTCTCCCCTAATTTGGAAATATTAGTTCATTTTTTTTAATTGCTTCAGTTTTTATTTTGGTTTGCCAGATTCCCCGGTCTCCCCTAACAGTTACAAACTTCTTTTAAAAACGTGCTGTGTAAAGTTACCCCATAAAACCTGAAGAAGTTCCTTCCCGCTTTATGATATACGCCACATCAAATTTACTGAGTAATGATAAACAAGATAAAAATTTACTCCTATTTTGCGGTGAAAAGTTACTTCTCAAATTTAGTGTAACCGTTTATTTGGGAACCAGAGACAGCACTCTCCAATTTTCAGGAGTAAACCCCTTATTTGTGTAACGTTACCCCATAAATTTGTGAAACGTAGTAGAGCCATTCAATATCGACTCTATTACTGTCACGACTGCTGGTAGTCACAAACTCCTTTCACTGTAAAACGTACTTCTTAACGTTACTCCGTAAGGCTTGGAAGCTTCTTCCAGTTTTAAGTAATAACGTTGCACTACATTTACAGAGTAACGAAAACTATACTTTTTTACAAATTTTTCTACACTGCAACATTGTAACAGTTAGACTTCCCATTTTAACAACCAAAGATCAGCCATTATAAACATGTGTTGAAGTGGAGAGAAGAATTGTTGTTTTGGAGATTCCAAAATAAGTTAAAAGTGTATCTTTTATTACGATTTTAAAGAATTAAATAAAAACTTTTCATGAATTAAACTATAGCTTTAAGTAGAAGACATATCATAGATTAAGATATTATATGTCAAATATTGTGGTGAAATACACGTGGTTCTGTGTTGGATCATTTATGAATAATAACACGGTGGGGCTCTAATGGGACAGAAACAGTGTGGGGTCAAATGAGACACGAATAAACCTAGCTTTGTATGCTTCTCTTGAAGAATCTATATTAAAAAATATAATATCTTATTCAGTCGAGTTGCCAAAAACCTTTTAAAGCTCTAATTTAAAACTTTTTGAACTTATTTCGTCGTATAATAGGTTAAAATTCAAGTAGCTTTATTGATGACATATTTTTCCACCTGCAATTTCATTAATTACATTTGAACAGAAGGTGAAGTTAAATGATTTATTGTTGGTAAAATTTGCTAGAAAGTAAACTATTCTTTATTACGCTGGATTGATTTCTGAAATAGAAAGCGATGAACTCTGGGTAAGCTATTTGAAAGAAAGTCTAAAGATGGTCTTTTTAAATTCACGACCCTGAAAAAGAGGACAAGTTTGGGATATATTTTAGAAGATTTGGTTACAAAACTATCCTTTCCAGTGATTGAACAAAAATTATGGGAACATCTTCGATTTTGAGTTTTAACTTGTGATATTTTACCGTTCAATAGGAAATAATTGTTTTAAAAAATAAAATTTCTGATGTATACCCTATGTAAATTGTGCTTACTTAAAAATTTTATTTTCAGGTAATTTTCAGATTACTTTCCCATTTTTGACATTCTAAATAAGTCAACATGTACCATGTCCCATTAGCCCTGCATGCTGTCCCATTAGACCCCACATATGGTTGCTAATGAGGACATTTACATGTTTGTTTAAAATGCTCAGCAACTAAAACATGATAAAGTTTGAACATCTGTCAATGACTTTTTAAGTAAACGAATGTTCAGTGTATGAGTTTGTAAAAAAATAAATTAAAATTCTTGTATTTTTGCTGAAATACAGAGGTTAATAAAAATTTGTCCCATTAGCCCCCACTCTCCCCTACTTCCATTTTGTAACTTTATTTTGTGTAAATGTTAAAACGTAAACTGGGAGATAGCACTTGCTGCCACCGATTTTCAGGAATAAACTTTTTATTTGTGTAACGTCACTCTATAAATCCGGTAAAGTTGGAGTAACATTACACCAAAGTTTTTCAGTGTACGTTTTTCCCCCATTGAATATGAAAATGTGTTCTGTTTTATTTTTATGTAAGGTCAATGTGCTTCATAGCAAAACGATTTCATAGTTTTTTCGCAATAAAAGTTTATTTGATATTTGATTGATTAGCTTAATTTACCACTAAAAACAAAATAAAAACTTTTTTAAATAATTTTTTTTTCTTATTTTAAGACTTAAATTTTTAGAAACATCAAATTGTTAAAACAACGAGGTTCTCTAACCTTGACCTTTCAACACTAATGGTGATGATGAGCCCACGGGACTTCAAACCAAAGTGCCTCAATGTTAATCCAATAAGGAAAAAAAATATTTTCTTAGTCACATTTCCCCGGATGTATTGAATATTTTTACAAAAGGTTTTTTATGTGCTAAATGTAACTGACTTACAGGGTTCTATAATCCCACTTTTTAAAATAGGTTCGAATATTTTCTTTAAAATTTATTGAAAATTTAAACAATACTATTTCAACCAATTTGAAAGACTGAGATTATAGAGTCCTGCATAAATATATTGTATTTTCAAGAAATATTTTGCTAGATAATTAATTATTAAATTTTTTTTAAAAAAAAGTATTTGAACCAATTTCAAAGAGTGGGATTATAGAGTCCTGTAAGTCAGCTACATTTATCATATAAAGAAAAACGTTTGTAAAATATTCAATACAGACGGAGAAATGTGGCTCAGAAAACCCATTGGATTAACACAGAGGCATTTTGATTTAGATACCAGCATAAATACACTGCTCAAAACAATTAGGGGAGCACTTCGCGTACTCTTGATAACCCTCTCAGTTTCAACGTTTTATTTTTTATTCTAAAAATCTAAAATTTGTAAAAGAGATTGATACATCCAGAATATGGTAAAAATTAGGGGAAAAAATCTGAATTTTTTAAAATAAAATTTAAGGGGGGGGGGGGATTGGAATCATAACTTTTGAACAAATTATAACAATAATTTTTTCAAAACTTTATTTGTTAAAAAAGTTAGAAAGAATTTTCAAACATCTAACAATGCAAGCGTTTAGAATTTAGGGTCAATTTATTTCTTAAACCTTTTTGGGAGTGAATTTTATTTTACCACGTTTTTCATATTTTCAATTAATTAAAACCAACATTATTTAATTCTTTAAAAGACATGATTCTTCCCTCTAACGATAAATAAGTGAAAGCTCAACTTAATGAGAAAAAATTGCAAGCTGATGATTCCAAATGGAATCATTGGTGTGAAAGGGTTTAAACCATAAATTCCCCAATTCTTTTGAGCAGTGTATCTCTAAGGCTATGTCCTGACTACGCCACAAAGGCAACAAATGCAACAAAACTAGGCGACTTGGCAGAGTCAGCCCCCAAGCTATTGCATCGCTTGGTGCCCTTGGCGGTCGCCAAGTTTTGTTGCATTTGTTGCCTTTGTGGAATTTGATGTCGTAGTGAGGACATAGCCTTATCTCTCCTAAAGTTTAGCATTTCTAAGTTAACGATCGTTATCGAGCGTCACACTCACAATACGTCACATAAATATTAAGTATAGCGATAGCTTATTTATAGTGAATATTCCTTAGCAGCTTGTCATCGTTAACCCGCTACGATTACGGTGCTTCGGAAACCCAGGCTTTACAATATAAAACTTTGCTGTGTAACTCCGTAATACTTGTAGAAACTCATTTTATGAAGTAATGTTACACCAATTATTTATAATTTCATTATTTATTTACGAACATTAAAAATTTTTATACGAATTTTTTGTTCTCTCAAGCTTGATACCATGCATATTCTAATTTTAAAAAATGATTGAGAAAAAAAATGATATCACACACATTGCGCATTCAAACTATGTCATCCCATGGCCAGCAGCGAGTGGGTGCTTCGGGTATTCAAAGTTGATGAATTTTTAGATGGTTGATATCAAATTAATGATTTCAAAGCATTTGTTTTTGAGTGTATTGTTCTCATTATCCTAGTTATAATTTTTGAGAGTTTAATCACTAAAGAACTCAGATTTATTCTTGACAAAATTGTTACCTGTTTGTTACTAAACTGCGTCATTTCTTACCGAAAAACACAAATTGGGATAAAAAAAAAAGTGCTTTTTGTGAGGAAGTATGACGGAAAAGTTTTCGACTTAATTTCCCCTTATTTCAGAGTACAGATACAAGTACTTGAATAATAAGTTTCACTTACCGCCGCACATCGGTCCACATAGTTTCTTGCGGCGAGGATGAAACAGGCTTCCGCAGCATTCATCCTGCGAGAGACACAAAAAAAGAGATTATAGTTGCTGTTATCGTGTATTCCCTTGCCTGGGATGCATATGAATAGACAAACAAGACAGACATTTACACAAGACAAACCAGAGTATACATTTACAGTAAACTCCCGATTATCCAAGGAATTGGGTGGAGCGGCATCAGCGAATAAGCGAATTATCAAAACTAATTGCAATAACCACTAAAAAATAGTTCTAAGAATTAAAAATAACTTTAATTGTTCATGTCTATATCAAAAATATTGGGATTGTTTTTGTTTTTTTTTGGAAAAGACAATTTACTTGTGACTGTTTATGATTTCAGTCAATACAGGTGTTAAAATAAGCAAAATTCTAGTTGTTAGCAACTGAAAAGGAGGTTTTTTCTGAATTTGAAAATTGTGTTCTCTCTGAATGTCATGTCTAGGGTATTTCTGACTGTATAAGTGGGAAATACAACGCAATGTCATTTTCCTCTTGACTTCCTACCCAATTTCTGTGCATGTATTGCTTGAAAGATTGTCAAGCAATTGTATGTTCAAAAATATGTTTGGAAAGTAATTTTGAAAACAAATTAAGGTTTATTGTTAGTAGAAAGGCTAGTTAATTCAGTGGAATTCGAGGTATTGAGGCGTTAAAATATGCAATTTCTTTGTGATAGTCAATTGCAAGCAACTGTTAGTTTCTTGTAATTAATAGCGTATTCTAATTTTTTAAATGTAACTTGTCTTATAAATTTTACATTAAACAAGGACATTAAAAAAATATTTTGCTTAACCTCCGAAACATTAGTGGTACATCTCTTTTCATTCAAATGAACAACTGATACTTGTCAACTGCTTAGGTATAGGGATTTTCGAAAAGCTTGAACATTCTTTTTTATAATAGAAAGTTTTTTGCTTTTTTTAATATAGGTTTAAAATCAATTAACATATTAAGGATAGAAAACGTATTGAATTCCACAAGCGATTCAACCAAATTTTTTCCCATTGCTTTTTCTTAATGGCTAAATGGGTTCAATGCTTGCTTAACACGAGAATGGTTGGTAGTTCTATGATGATAAATATCCATTGAATCGAATCAAATCAATCGTCGAATCAATCAATCGTTCAATAGTGATAGGGCAATGTAGACAACCCTTACTAAATTTATTAGTGACCACAATAAATATCTTCTAGGGTTGCAAGACCTTTTCATTGTGTACAAAATGTAGTATGGCACCGGCCTCTCCCAGCCACTTGCTTGCTTGTATGGAATTGGATAAGACTGTCCAAGTTATGGACTTTTTGAGGGTGTGCGATGTCTCGGACTTCATCTAGTTGATCTTGATCATGGAGAATTAGAAACAACAACAGAAAATATCCCCAAATATAGCACAAAAATGATTAAAAACATTGCAAAACGGTTGAATTTGTTGCGCTTTCGTTTCGTAAGCAATCACGTTGTAACGATAATGATATCATGTAAAAAAATCTATCCAATAATAATAACGTTTTTACGACGCTGCATTTTGAGAATAAATGAACTAGAAGGGCTACGCCTACGTTGACATCACAGCTACGTCAGTCTTGTCTTCTATCCAACAAACAAACCACGCTCCGCCTCGTACGAATCTAGTCTATTCCAGCATTTATCTAATGGTTTATCCTCGAGACATGTCCAGGTTTATAACAGTACACCCCTCGTATACACTGCTGAGTGCTGGCAAAAAAACTACCCAATCAAGGGGTTTCCCGAGTACACTGGGGCACGTAGGCATTTTAAATCCAAGTGTTGGGTTGGGGGAGAGAACGCAAGGTTCGGAGAACACGGGTGGTTATCGTTAGCTCTGGGGGAGATCGGCGCCTCTGATTCAGGCTCAATGCACGTTAAATGCTTTATTTAGCTCCTGAACAGTCGGTGGTTCAACATGGCAATGGCTCGTAGTGAGTGAAGCACATCGTATTTGATGTCTAACTCTAATAATAACTGATGTTAATTTGTTATAACTATACTCGTAATGAGTAGTACCTCGCCCTGGTGAGGTCCGTGTCCTTGAGTGCCGATCCCTGGATGTAGATGACCCGCTGTGCCCACATCGGCACCTGCAGGATCATCTTCATGGTCGCGTCCAGCTCGCACGGGGACAGCAGAACCACGTAGAAATCCTACCCAAGAAACCATAAAAAAATATATTAAATCATTAAGAACTTTTGAGGATGACGTAATGCCAAATAGAATGGAAGAGTACAAGGGAAGAACCCCTTCATCGTCTGGGAATCTGACCGTATTGAGGTCTGCTTGGCGAGAAGTGGCGATCGAAAATAGGTTACTCCCTTTGTTCTTCCGTTGTTCAAGCGTCAGACTAGTGTTTGGCGAGAATCTCGATCATAGAGATAGTAAACTCGTGCGCCGCGTGATAAGAACTATAAGGCATAACTATTATCTTCACACAAGTTTAGGCGATGACTCGCTATCTTCGCCAAGCAGAATTGATGCAGACAGATTCCCAAACGATGAAGGGGTTTTTCCCTTGTACTCTTCAGTTATCAAATAACGCTAACTCAATAAGCGAGTTAAAAATTTATGATTCTTATGTCTTATTTTAATGTAATAACCTTTCTTATGTCTTATACAAATTTATGATTCTTATTCCTGATTCTATGTTCGTAGTGTTTGGCTGACTTTCAGAGCGACAGAAAAAATATTCTTAAATCCTGAGCAAAAAAATGAAAGATTAGGCAGATTAAGCCCTTTTTGCTGAATTATCGATAGTAAAAAAAAGACTTGTACTGGGTAGCGCAAATAAAAGTGGCCTCGACGTAGGAATAAGAGAGCATTAAAATGCTTGGCGAGAAAAATTGTTGAAGTCGTCTGAACGTAGTCAAGTCGAAATAAAAGATTATTCAAGTGTGTAATGGCTTGGCAAACCTGCTTTTGCATTGGTTGGATTGGATTACCATCACATTAAAGCTACTCAGTACTCATGGACTACTGGCGAGTTCAGATCTTAGTGCGTAAATGTGAGTTGCGGCTGTGTGAGTTGATCAATGCATAGGTGAAGATGATACTCACAGTAGAGCAGAGGGCATTCATAGTAGAAAGTTTTATTAAAACGAATTCATAGAAAAAATGTGGCCAGTTGTTTGTTAAAGAATTTTTACGTGTAAGAGTGTCAAAAAGAGTGCCTTGAAACGATTAGTTACGAAATGGAGTCAGACAGGATCTGATTTGAACAAGCCTTAAAACATCTGATTTGAACAAGCCTTAAAACATTGCGAAATAATCACCAATGGGAATTTTTTTTTTTGCACAGCTGTACAAACCTTCAGTTTATATTGCATTCTATCTAGCTTGTCAGGTGTCGGCTCGTCACTTGACTGTGGTTCAAAATTACGACGCCAAAAGCCCTCGTGTAGATCTAGTGCGACGATATTTCAAACTAACTTAACTTAACCAACCAGCTTGTCAAACCATAGCATAGTTGCCGTCAAATAATTCGCCAAGCGTTTGTTTGGGCTTAAATATTGAAGCGATCAATAGCTTCTCATAGCAAACCTGTTTTTGCGTTGGTTTTTGACTTTGCAACAATTCTATCTTATTCTTATCTCCATGACGGGGCCACTTTTATTTGCGCCACCCTGTATAATCGTTAAGTTGACAGAAAATTCTTGATACACTTGGCGCGACAATAACACTTCGTTTTATGGCAACGTTAGAGGTGAAAATAGATTTCGTTGAGGAAATCATATGGGATCAAGAACTTTGGCATTAATCCCTTTACGACGATTTTTTAATACCATTTAACACTTTCATTTCCGAAGGAAAACGTTAACTAAGTTTTTTACTCGTTTTCGTGTGACTTAATTTGTCCTTCATAAATTTTTCAGGACATGGTCTTCAACTGCCTTATATTTTGTTTATTTACATAAAGATTAGAAAGATTTATTTCGTTTTTCAAATTCTCTTGCCAACTTTCGCTAATCAGTAAATTGCCTTCGAATTTGTTGCCGCGTCATGTGCCGTATGGGTGTAGCACTATTCTCACCTGCAGGAGAGGGTGAGCGTAGAACTCGTTGAGGAAGTCCATGATGGTGTCGGCGCGCAGGGTGGTGTTGCACACCACGACGTGCTTCTCGCTCTGCGCGCGGTGCATCGAGTACGTCCCCCCGAGTTTCTGCCGCTCCATCCACGTGTACGCCAGCTGCTCGAACTGAAACACCAATAAACAGAGATTACTTCTGAGCCAAACAAACCCGGCTTTTACTGCATTTTACGCACTAGTCTTTCTAGCAATAAACAAATTTCGAAATTTTATAAATAATTATTTTAATTGATATTCTACTTTTTTCACAAGGAAATGTTTTATATTTGAAGAGATGCTCTCAACACTAAATTCTGATTTTAAAAACAAATATTAATGAATCTATTTTATAAACGATAATTTATGAAACAATTATTTTAAAACTTATGCAGAGAAAACAACCTTACATTATTTTTGTTTAGAAATATTTTATAAAATAAAAATATCAGACTGCTCAAACTGGAACACGAACAAATCGAAAAGATTTAGAAAACGACTACGTTTAACAATTTCAGGAGTTAATACTGGAGTGGTTCAAGCGATTCGCCACGACGCGGAGCCGCTTGCCCAAGCCTCGCGATTGCCGATGTAATCGGGCTACACCACGGCCAACTTCAATAACAAGGCCAGAGAAGCTCTCCTAAACATGATCACAGGCGGAAATTTTGACGTCACTGTTCCCAGTGCCGAAGATCGAGAAACCAGTTCGGACGCATTCGGAACCCTAAAATTGTGGTCAGCCGTGAACGAGTGGTTCCGAACAGATTTCGAGACAGGTTATCTTCATCTTCGGAACAACGTCACTCGGAACTATGACGTCAAAATTTCCGTCCCCGAGCTTGTTTGGGAAAGCTTCTTCGGCCTTAGTAGTTGAGTAGGCCGTGACTACACACCCCTTTTCTCGACCACTAACCAGCCGAATCTACTACGACGATGTTTGTTGAAGAACTAGTGCCACATCTCGCTTAGTCTCCGACTCATAAAGTTTTCACTGTAGATAGTGGAGTTGCTTGAATGGCAAAGTCTAGTGATGTAGTTCATTTGAGTACTAAAAAGTTAGTATAGTCCGCCTGTCACTTTTTAGAATCTAAAATATTTTGATTATGGAAAAGTCTACTTTGAAAAAGGGTAGAAAAGATTTTAGTTTAAGGAAGAGTTACTATAATTGACGATTCATTGCTTTTTTATGGGGGCATATTCATTTAAGGTTTAGAAACAGATTCTTGATTGAAGGGTATAGTGCGGAATTTTATTGGTCTCACTATTACTATATACACGGCTATATTTTAAACTATAGCGTTTTCCAATGAACAGTGATACTGAATGTGTTAAATAATACATATTACAGATGAAAATCAACTAACGATCATGTCAATATAGCAGAGAAATGCATGCGCAATAGTTGACAACTATCAGCAATCAATTATAATCTTCCCTTCAACAATAACTCATGTGAAGTTTTAGTGTGACACATTATTTCCAACCAAACTAATCCGATAATCTATTATGCTCGCCAAACACCATGGGATTGGCAACCCTGCCTTCTTCAGGTTCTTTACCTGTTTTCAAAGTAAACTCTTTCACAATCAAAATATTTGAGATGCTAAGAGGTGACGGGAGGACTATATTTTAATGTTTTGTTTTTTGATATACAGAGACTGTTACATTGTTATCATAACAGTAATGTCAAAAATTTAACCAGATTGACTCTGTATCGACTTTATGGTAACACAAAAAAATTCTGCAATCAATTAAGCAACTGAGAACCCACTCAGCAGTAATTAGTTATTCTATAAAAGTTACGTAACTTGTCTCTGAGGTATAAAACTTTCCAAATGCCTGAATTTAAAGTAACTTTAATCTATTCTTATTTTCTTTAACTCTATAACAACTCTTCATCTCGTATAAATTGAGCCTTCAATTTCAAAAAGCCGTCAACTTCTTTTGTATTAGCGTTGAACCTGACGGGTTTGTGAAACAAGTGATTAAATTGCAATTGAAGTTGAAGTTAGAGGCAGAATTCTTTTATGAAAAGAATTTATAAAATCGCCACATGCATTTTAAGTTAAAAGATTTGTTTTGTTTAGCTTACGGCACACATTTTCTTTGCTAGTCTTCAAAAGGTATTGACAATTAAAGAATTTGGTATGCAAATTGATTACTTGAACTTATTTGAGTTTAATTTCGCTTGTAGTTTAATTGGATTGGATATTATAATTTTTAGCTTTAGGTCCTCTTTACAAGATACATGTTCAGTTTTATAAGTGCATATTGTATTATTTTGATTACACGTTTTAAAATAATTTTTTAAATATTCGGTGTTAAACTTAACGCTTTTATCTAATGTGTCATCTTAACAAAGTGTAAAAATAAGATGTGGTTGAATTGTTTTTCGAATGTACTATCACAAACTGAGTTCTGTGTTTGAAAAATTATTTGCATATGAGAAGAAAACTGTTACATTGTGCCCTGACAAAATATGGGATGGAAATTTGTTGGGCTAAAATATAAGGGCATTCGCAAAATAATGTGAGGCATATTTGTTTTTTTGTTGTTGATAAATATAGCATTAATGCTATTAAATGGACAGCTAATAAAATGATAAACAAAAGAAGATATGCAAGTGCGGCAGTATGCTACCGGTTGCGTCACAATACATTACCTGAGTGGTAAGCACCCTGTTTATCATGGTTATAATTTATGATATATTAATAATGGATCGGCTAAACATGATTTACAAAATTATGTGAGGGATATATTTTTCTTTTGTAAATTCATCAGTTTAGCATTAATGTTGGTAAATAGGCAGTTATAAAAGGTAAACAAAAAAAAGATATGCAAGTGCGGTGGTTTGCTACCAGAGGCGCCACCATACCCCTTTCCGACCGGGCTAGCACGATCGTGCGGGTTGCATATCTACTATTTTATTTATTTCTTGTGTAGTCGTTTGTAAAATAAGTCGGATTCGATCGATCGTTTGGGTTTCCGGAGAACATAAAGTTTCACTTTTGATCAACAGATTGCAGTAGTTGTCTTTATTTCAGTTTTAGTCGTCTATCTTAGCGTTGTTTAAATGTCCGCAGGAAACAGCAAAAGAATTTATCCGTCGCAAAAAGGTAAATATCACTCTATTTTTAATTGCTTAGATACAAATGGTTGTTTTTAAGTCTCAATAAGTGAAAAATAATAAAAAACCCTAATTATACATCAATTATTGTACTTTTAGGACGCAATATCTCTCAACACGCACGATCGTGCTGCTTCGGCGTTACTGGTTACGATTGATTCCGTAAAGGTAAGTGTTTTGCAAGCACGCTTTGTTTTTTGTTCCAAGACTTACAAATATTTGAAATTATACTTTAAATACAATAAATTTTTAAGTATTTAAAATTAACTTTAAATGTCTAAAAATAATTTTCATTTATTTAAAATTAGTTTTCAATTATTTAAATGTATAACTGCTCAGATTTATTTCTTAATTTCCACCAAAAAATTTTTCAGATGGATACAAGGAAAAAAATTCTAACACAAGACGAAATTCTTCAAATCTTGAATGAGAATGATTCTGAATTCAGTGGCTTCTCTGACGATGATGGTGATGACCAGACATTCGAACCAAGAATGTTGGAAGGATAATCAAGTTCGGATTGATGAAGAAAATGATCAAAGTATTATTTTGGATCGTCCTTCTACGTCAAGATCTCCTGATCCCAGTCCACAGAGTTCTATACCCACACAAGCTTCGACAAAAGTTAAAAGAAGTAAAAAAGAAAAGAAAAGATGGTTTTAACCACTACCCAACAGTTGATGATATTACAAGGCCCCGCAAATGTAGGCTGGAAAACTGCAACAGCAGATCAAAAACCCGCTGCGAAAAATGCAATGTGTATCTATGTTTGTCAAAGACAAAATCTTGTTTCAAAAATTTTCATTGTAACTAATCAAATAATAAATATAATTGTTAACTATTAATAACATTTAATCATCAGTTAAATGATAATTAATCATTAATTGTGTGTAACGATTTCAGTTAAATGTATTTATAGCGAGAAAAATGTAAAATTTTACAAGTGATGGTTTCACAGAAAAAGCCTAACCTGCACAATCGTGCGTATAAGTAAGGACCTAACCCGCACAATCGTGCGGGTACCCCCTATGCTTTAGAGGGGTCTCCAATTTTTTTAAATAATTTTTTCAGGGTCATTAAGACTAGTATAGAGTAAAAAACTAGAAAAAAGTAACATTTAAGGATAAAAAAAATTTCTGGTCTTAAAGGGATACATTACCTGAGTGGGCAGCACGATGAGGGCGACCCCTATCATGGCTACCATGAAGAGCTGCGCCGGCCACACGTCTGGCCGGTAGTCCCCGTAGCCCACCGTCGAGAAGGTCACCACCACGAAGTACAGAGACTTAAACAGGTCCACTTCGTGGTTGCCCGAACGCTGGAAGTGCTGGAAACCGCACACGCTGAAGAAATACACATAGAAAAGTTGAGTTAAAACAGGGCCAAAGATCTGTAATACAGGGTGGCGCAAATAAAACTGGCCCTGGCATGGAGCCACGAATGCAGGGAGATGCTTGGCGAGAAAAACTATTAAAGCCGCCACTAGAATTCATAAATTATTCAAGCGTTCAATAGCTTCATTTGGCAAACCTATTTTTTCATTGGTTGGTTTGGTTGTCACTAGACTAGGACTGCACATGGGCTATTGACGAGTTCAGATCTTAGTGCGAGCTGTGTAAGTTTGCGTTGATCAGATCTTATGAAGATGCATAGTCACCGGCAAATAATTCACCAAGCATCTTTTATGGGATTAATACTGAATCGATCAATAGCTACACATGGCAAACCTGTTTTTGCATTGGCTTTCGACTTGGCAGCATTTCCTGTCTTATCCCTACTTCTAAGCCGGGCCAGTTTTATTTGCGCCACACTTTATATACTGCATAGCATTGTCATCGGGTGGTTGACAGGAGCTTTGGGCGTGATTTAATCATGCTCAATCCCTTCTACCCGAAGTATATCCACAAAGTAAATTCCGTTTGGTACAAAAAATATGTGCAGATACAGAAAAAAAATTATTGTTCAACATTCTACAACTGTTAAAATTTTCTACACTACAAATTTAACAATTGCATAACAATTGATTCTTCTCATAGATTAGCTTTCAAAATTTTGTTGTCAACATTTGCCCATCGCATGGCACAAGTTTTGGTGATTCAAGTTCTCTATTTTGAAGGTTTGCACGGACCCGCAACTCCGACAGTAATTTGACCAGGACGTGTTTGATCATCCTTCGTCGCTAGTAGCGACTTTTTACACCTAAAATCTTTCCTTGGTAGTCAACACTTAAACGATGAAGACAAGCTGAAAGAACATAAAGAGTACAACAAAAAAAAAACTTTATTGCATAGGAATCTGTCTGCATCAGGCCTCTTTAGGGACGATAGCGAGGCATCGCCCAAACTAGTGTGAGGAAACCGGTCTCTTACTTGGTTCTTCTTTCGCGGCAACCCTGATTCACGCCAGACACGAGTCTATACTGTGAGGGAAGAAGCAAGTTAAAAACCAGTTTCCTGTCGCCAACGTCAGCCAAGTATATCTGATTACGAGAAGATTTCAGTGCAATCAAGAAGTTCTTCCAGCGAACTCTTCGCATGTTACCACATGGTTGAAAATACAGGCGGCAACCTTCTATGATAAGGAATACAAAAATTTGTACCACGCTATGATTACACAGTATCTACAAAATTTCGGAAGCTATGTAGAAATGTAGTTTAGCAGTTGTATTTTTTGTACAATAAATTTGTTTCTGTATTTATATACGTTTTTTTGTGTAACCAAACAAAACTGACTTCGTGGATGTGTATGTATTCCAGATTTTTTTTTTAATTTAGGAATATCTTAATTTTTTCAATAGCCAAGGGTAATCAACTCTTGATATCGCTATATACCAGAGTGTAACATTCTAAATAAATTTTACTTCTTGTACAGCTTTTGTCAAGGTAAATAATTCTTTAAAAAGAACAATCTTTTTATGAATTTTTTTTCAAACAGGATGATCCAAACTGTTTTTTTTTTATTTTTGGATTTGTTCTGCTTGTAATATAAAATTACATCAGATATTACATTTTTGCTAAAAATGTGTACCGTAACACGTATTACAAGTCGTCAAAATCGTGTTACATATTTCGCAGTAGTTTATGGGAAATGTAAAAAGAAAACTGCAAAGTGTCGTATACTATCGTTTATTGTTTATGGTAAGCCATCTCACCGAGTTCGGCGACAACGCTATGAAGAAAACAAATGTCAAATATTTTGTTAAAAATAGTTTAGTAATGATTGAATTAACGTCGCACTGAAGCTACACGAGGTCTACGCAGACACTTCTGAGCGCCAAATCTGGTAAATGCATAGATTTTCTTAGTCAAATTTGATGTGGGAATTGTGTTTCATATTTGGCGCATTTTAGACTTTCCGATTCCTTAGAATAGGCGTGTATAGCAACTTGTATATGAAGAGTACAGGGGAAGAACCGCTTGATTTATTAGGAGTCGACCGGTAATTGTGTCTGCTTGGCGGACATTGGCGGCAGGAAACCGGTTTCTCTCCTTTTTCTTCGCTTGGTCCAAGCGTCGGAATCGTGCATCGCTTGAATCTCGGTCGGAAGAAAAGTCGTGGTTTAGGACTTTTCAATTAATTTGCGAATCATTAAATTTCTCTTAATTGTTTTAGAAAAATTCGGAATTTTCAATCAATCGTACTTAATTTTTAAAGCTTAACATGATGATGAACACAGTCATTTGAATAAAACGCGGAACTGAATTTCAGGATTGCAGTGAGAGAAGATGCACAAGAAAGTGAGAAACTGGTTTAATTACACCAGTTTAGGCGATTACTCGCTATCATAGCCAAAGATGCCTGATGAGGAAAGTTTTCTACACAATTAAGCGGTTTTTCCCCTGTACTCTTCATATGGGTTTGCCCTCGAGAAGGTGTTGATTTGGATAAGGTTGAATCGTTTCGCTCTAGAGATACACAAGGGCTATTGGAGACGTGCGTCGCAATTTAAAACCACAGATAAGTGACGAGCCGATACCTGAGTGGTCACCCAATGCAAACTAGGGCGTCATGGTACGCGACGGGACTTTAAAGCATATTTAACTTAAACTTATTCTACACGGGGTGTTATTCGTCGGACGTTTTGGCTGCTCACACTGTTTATAGGTCAGCAGTTATTTTCGCAATGCCCGGACCCGAACCTGGGACCTTTCGCATGCCAAGCACCTTACCGACTAGGCTCCCTAGCTCTGAGGAAGTGTTGGAAATTTTGACATGTGGCCGTTCTGATGTTGGTTTGATGGCAAAATGAATTCATAATGCACCCACCTTGTAAAAATGAGGCACAGTAGTGTTGCTGATAGAACCATAAGTCTTTGGGATAGGGCAGACTGCGATCTTTGCATCGCCCGATGCAGATCGTTCTAGGAACACAAGAGATATCTTAACACATCTATTTTAAACACTTTTTACTTACCAAATACGAAATAGTATGAAGTAATGAATAGTTGAATTTTTTGTAACAGGAAAAGACTACATAGCCAATCCATGGTATTGTCGACATGATCAAATTATTATTCAATTAATAACATTGAAATTTATGGGGATTTTTTTAGACAAGGCAACACTAACATTGCAATAGTTACTTATAATGTGAGTTTTTCTAAGGAATGATGTTTGTGGTGCTTTAATAATCATTTATTTAAGATGGGATGTCAGTCCCATAGAGCTAATGCTTTAGTTTTGAAATCACATCTTTTGCAAAAGAATTGCTTTGCTATGTTATCCCATTTTCACCAGGTATGGGAATCATCATAACATCAATTTAAAACAAAATTGAAAAGAAAATAACATCCGGTTATTTAATTATTAATTGATAAAGTTTTAAAATAGTGTCGCCATCTGCTGTATGTTTTTGATATTTTAAAATTTCAAAAATATATAATTAAATAACTAGATAACATTTTCGTTTCAAATTTGTTTCATTTCGATGTTGTGTTGATTCCCGTTCCTGGGGAAAAGGGGCTAACATGGGAAAGCAAATACATCTGCGGAAGTTGTGATTCCAAAACTAATGCATTAGCTCTATGGGACTGGCAGTCCCTCTTCAGAACTATCATTCTTTCACATTTTTCTAATTCAAATATTTGTTTATGCACCAAAACATTAATATAGCTGTGAAGGATCAAATTGTAAGAAGGAGCTTATAAGGCCGTGGATAGCTAAACTGCAGTAACTAGCCTAATGACTTAGTCTAATATGGCAAGCACTCAATGATTCTAACTTATAAGAAATTACATTTAAAAAGACAATTTATTTCAGACTGGTACAATTCGTTGTTGTGGTTTACACACCCACGGCAGTATATTCACATTTTTTTTCATTTTAAAAGTATATAGTATTAGGTTTAATTAAATGTGTCTGTTGAAGAAAATTAAATAGTAGCATGTGATTGTAATCTGAGATTTGGATTTCGACTGTCCGGTTGCTCAATGTGCAACATCTTTGAAATTCAATTTATATTTTGAGCACCACTATTTGCGAAAAAAACTGTTGGCTTCCACACTACGTTTATAACGTAAAAAGTGGAAGGTATTAAAATCGTTCAGTCCGTCTGTCTGTCCGTCACCCACTTTCATCGTCCGAACTACAAATGCTACGAACAAGTGTCATACGTCATAAAATTCAGCGCATCGAAATTAGAAGACATTGGAAATTTCAGAAAAGAATTCGAATTTGAAGTACTTCAATTAGTTAAAAACTGCAAAATTGAATGCTCATTTAAAAAACATAGGAAGCCAATTTTCTTAGAATTTAATCACCATTGCCATTTGCAACAATCGCTCGAGAAACTTTAATTCTTTTAGACAATAAATTTTAAAAAAATTATTTTTGCGACATCGATCAGTTTGAAGAAATGACGTCAAATATATTTTACTACGAGATTCTTTGTACGTTGATATGAAATGTTTTAATTCCATTTAAAAGCGAGGAATAGTACATATTTATTCTTTGAAATATAAATTTTTGCAAACGATAAGTAATAATTATTGAATTTTCGAAATAAAATAAATGAAACTAGCCCAATTTAGTATGTAAATGTTTAATATAGAATATCGATGATGTATTTGTCGCCTTTTCCCATGAATACACAACTGTTTTGTGGAAGCGGGTAAAGTGACAGGTTCTGTTACAAACTTCTGTAAAAAACTTGTTTTATTTAGACTTTACTTTGTAAATTTTTAGGAATAGATTAATTTTCATGAATTTTATTTTTAAATAACCATTCACAAGGCTGATTGGAGGTTATCAAAATGAAAATATTTGAGACAATGTTTGCCACATTTCAGATTTTTTTCAATTTTATAAGTATATAGTATTACGTTTCATTGAATGCATAGATTGCAGAAAATAAAATTAAATCAAAGTAATTGGCTATGTCCTTTTGTGATAATAGTTAACTGTGATTTTGACAGTCCGATCGCTCAAAGTGCAATGTCTCTGAAATTCAATTTATATAATGCACACCACTATTTGCAAACAAAACTGTTTTATTTAGATTTTATTTTTCAGAAAGCCTCCTCCCATCGGAACGCTTTTGTGTAAAAATATTTAAAATTACCGTTCACAAGGTTGAATGGTGGTAAATTATTGATGAATGAAAATTAAAAGGAAAATATTTGATACATTGTCTATCGCTCAAACGATCTTTCCCCATAAGAATAGAAGTTCACAATATATAATGGGGTTGTTTCACGTCGTGGATGGCAACAGTTCCAACTGTTTGTTTTTATTTGTTGTTGGGAATTACTTTTGTTTTGGTATTCGAAAATGAGTTTTCTAAGAATATTTTGTTTATTAATTTTTTTAAATACCAACATCTTGCTGTGCTGTTGTCTGTAAAAAACATTTGTTAAAGAAAGCTTTCATAGAAAGAAAAGTTTCTTTTCATCTATATCGGTCATTTTGAGAGTGAAACTGAAGGAACCAATGAAATGGCGGTACGTAGAAAAATGAAAACAAGAGGGTTACACCATCTGAAACATTCCTATTAGACATTTTATAGTTTTAAAAGCTTTAGCATTATCAATAAAAGGTGGATCCTTTAATTTCTCTTTTAAATCATTCAATGATCATAACCGATCACAATGTGTCGATAATCAAGAAAAGTATATGACCAGAAATTGTTTCAGTCATTTTGTGTGTGTGTGTGTGGGGGGGGGGGGGGCAGGATTGACAAATTCGTTAGGTGGAATTCGTAATAAAACAAGTAGGTTTGTAACAGAATCTGTCACTTAACACGCTTCCACACAACAGTTCTGTTTAACAGGTAATAAGGCGCCAGACACAGCATTAATTCTATATTAAACATTTACATGCTAAATTTGGCTTGTTTCATTTATTATTTCGAAAATTCAATAATTATTACTTATCGTTTGCAAAAATTAATTTCTATTTCGAAGAATAAATCTGTAGTATTTCTCGCTTTTAAATAGAAAGAAAATATTTCATATCAACATACAAAGAATCTCGTTGTGAAATTTATTTGACGTCATTTCAAACTGATCGATGTCGCAAAAATAAATTTATTTTAATTTATTGTCTAAAAGGATTAAGAGGGACTGTCAGTCCTATAGACGTAATGCTTTATTTTTCTAATCATAGTTTCTGGTAAAGTATTTTTTTAACGTATGATTTTTTTGCACCAGATATGCAAATAGGAATGAAAGACAGTTTAAAAAAGATTTGAAAGAAAAATGTCTACCAGTTTTTTAATTATTAATTTTTAAAAAAATCATCATTTTAAGAATCGTGGCGACATCTGTAGGACAAATTGGCTTAGTGATACAAATCTTTTTTAATAAATCTAAACAATTCACTTATGTATTATCTTTGTATGTTAAGACAGAATTTAAATGATGCTTTTGCATTTCAAGTACTTTTTATGACAAAAACGTTTATTACAAACGAGAAACTATGATTTTATCGGAATTTCAGACAGAAATAAAGGTCGCCAAATCGTAGAAGTAAAACAGCAGCCACTTGTAAGTCGTTTGAAGTGTAACCCTAAAACCACAAAAACGAAAAGTGGGAAAAGTGGGCGGAGCTCATGAAAAATCCTGTCAAAGAATTGGCGTGACTTTTAAACTTGATTACTTTAGTTGTAGTCAGGTTTGATACTATAACACAGCGATTTTGATGTGCAACCTGGAAATTGAATATTCATGAAATTTGGAGCCCCTGTTTTGACATTGTTTTTATAGATATTGTAATATTTGCCCTTATATAAACTCTAAAGTATTCTTCTTGTTCTTGACCAGAAAAATTGTTAAACCGATACGTTATATTCGATTAAAATCAGAATATTTTTTATATAATAGGCTGGGGTGTCGACCTCTTCACTTGACCGCGGCTCTAAATTGCGAGGTCCACCGCCAATAGCCCTTGAAGAAATAAATTATTTTTAGCCTACTTATAGCTTTTTTTTTAATTCTAAAGAATTAAAAAATAAAGGTCAGTAGGGTGTTGACATCGTGGAGATTTCCGTTTGTCTGTTTGTCAGAACCAAACTTACATTCTAGCCATCACCTTGAGGCCCGGGTGTCCTAGCGAGTTTGATCGTAGTCCATTACGCTAACAGTCTGCGTACTTTACGGGTGCGGGTTCGATTCCCGCATTCGCCCTGGGTGTACTTTCTTTCTCTGTGTCAGGAAAAAGTTTTAGTGTCTGTCTTACTTGACGAAGGTTTATAAGCGGGTCCCTGATCAAGCACACAAACCGGAAAATACATGCACCAACACCTACATTCTACCCATCAGATTTCTATGTTTTTGTTTTTTTGAAATGATGACATCAGATACTTATCTTTGATACTTTTTGTCCATCTGCCTGTCCGTAATCCCTTTCATTTTCCGTTCTAACCGTCAGATTTTAAAAATTCTTATTTTAAAGATACCTATAACATCAAAAGACCTAACATTTTTACTTTTTGTCCCCCTGTCTGTGTATCTGTCCGTACCCTCTTTCTAAATTACGTTCTAACCGTCATATTTCCAAGGTGTTTTAATTGTTTTATTCTATATCTTGGTGGAATAGCTTCTGATTAATCAGGGACGAGGACTTTTTTTGCTCTTATGTAGCCTACTCAATTACAGGATCCTACGGGTCAAGTCTTAAGAACTAAGTATTTTGGATTTTAAGGGCATTTAAGAATTCCTTAATTTTATTAAATGGCCCTTAAAAAAAATTCTTAGTTTTATCCATCAGGAACCCACTTAAAAAATTTCTAGCTGCAGAGAAATTAAAAACGATAAGCATATTAATCATTTATGCACAATAAAATTAAATAAAATAAACAATTTTGGTATTTAAAAGTTGGAATTAGAACTAAATAGTGTTTTTGCTTGATTTTTTTTGTGTATAAATCTTGTGTGGAAGTGGTTATAAGTGGCAGTTACTTTTTCGAATCTACTATTATAATAATATAATACATAAATAACTTTTTTCAGAATTTGGTCTTCAGAATTAAAAATGACACCACCACTTTCAATGGAGAAAAGTGTTGTCATAATAAAAGACGTCCCAAAAAACGTGGAAAGGTCTCAACTAGTCAAAGAAGAAGGCGTACTAGAAATTTGAAAAAATCGAACGTAATAATGTTTTGTATTTTTTTTGTTTGATGCTATTAGCGTACAGCTGCGACAAAAAAAAGTTCCCCAAACCCAACGATTTATCAGCCTCTATTCAGTTGATAAACAACATTCTGAGTCGACTGATTGAAAAATTGGGTGAATTAGAGATTTTCTTGCACAAGAACTACGCCTTCGTTTTAGTGGGATCTAGTTTACCGTCAAAGTATGAGATTCAGATAAATATAATGCCGATTTTTTTAACTTTGAAATAGACTTCTTGTTCTTAAGTTTTTCTTTTTAATTTTTATTGTGTTTATGGGATGGCTTTCCGGTTTCAATTTATAGAGAGAGGAGCACTTTCTAAACAACATAAATTATTTATATTTTCAGGATTTCTAGAGGCGTATTAATCCCAAGTTTAAATGACGGTGAAATGACATTAGAGCCATCAACTTCCGAACTCAATGGATCCCCTGATGGAAGATAAACCGAATGCCTGTCTTACTCCAAACTAACAACGATTACGATCTCGAACCTTCAAGTGACGACGATCTTCCTCCACTAATTATTGAACATGTTGAAAGTATAAGGGAAAAGCCCATATCCCTCAATAGGGTCATTTGCGATGTAGCTCACGTAATTTTTTCAGGCTAGAAAACTGGAAGAACATTCTTTTAACTGCCGTCACTTGACTGTGGTTTCTAAAATCCCATGCCCGTCGCCAATAGCCCTCGTGTAGCTCTAGTGCGACGATAATATCAAACCTAACCAACCTTTCAACTGGACATTTTGAAGGGCAAGATGGTACTTCGAATGTAGTTCAAAGAGGATTTTTTGATTTTTATTTTATTTGTAACAAACCCGTTGCAAATGTACCGCAAAAGTGACGACTGATATAGAAAAACGCTCGTTCACCAACTTGCCGTTTTGGGAGCTCTTGTTACCGGAAGTGGGTATTCACTTGAAGAGCAAAAGTTTAGCATCATGAAACATGTCATATATGGCCCAGAACACTTTTGCTCCTTGTGAAAAATTTGCTGGAGAAGTAGTAAAATCGTGCAAGGAAACTCGCTTATCAGGGAAATTGAGCAAGAGAAAAGCTAGCTAAATTTTTTTTCTTTTCAATACAATAAATTGTGTGTTGGCACGGTGAAGGAGTTTCTTGAGTTTCTTTTAATATAATTCAACAAAGTTTGTAATGGAGATTCACAAAAAAATTTAAAATTTATTTTAATATTTCCGTAAATACTTCCTTTTTCCGTTTAGTTATATCGTTCGCCACTTTCGGGACGAAAATATATAATAAAACGAGAATTTTGAATTTGTTCTGTGTTGCAGGCAGGACGCTGAAAAGCTGTATTGGGCCGGATCCAACCCGTCGGTCCAACCCTTTTGCAGGGTTGGACCGGACATATGATATATTTGGCCTATGTCATATTTAGCATGATCTAATTTGGTCTCCCCCTTCCATCGTTTTGACGGAACTTTTCAGGCTGTCTAAATTTTTTACCTATGTACAGAGTTGTCAACACGTTCACCTTCGAGTTTTTGAGCAGCGATTAAGTGACGAGGTCAGAACCCAGAGCCGTGCACATAACGCAACCTTCGAGCGATAACCTACGCTACACATACACCCGCGTTTGTTTGTATCTTGCTGACTTATTATTGCCTTTAAAACAGCTAACGACATATTTTATGCATCGGGTTTCCACTTTTGCATTGGTATGGCCATTAGTTTTTAACAAACATAAAGATTACCACGCCGACAATTAAATTATGGAACTGGGATTTAACAACGATACTGTTCATATGCCGAAGATAAAACTCGCTATCCGAGTTTACAGGGATGACTTTAGAGCAGTTTATAATGGCACCCACATCTCGGTAATTATAAATAGAAATATAATATATTAATACCAGTAAACCAGAAAAGAATTGACTGATCTTAAGATTGAAGATCTTAAGATTTTATGTCACCGTCCTATCTGGAATTTGCCGCCAAGGGGTTCGTCACAATTTACAAATAAATATATTTTTTAAACAAATAAAAAAATTAAATAAAAGAGAAATAATCAAACAATACGCCAATAAATTTCCGGAACACCGTCCCGGCTCGCAAAAGAGTACTAGAACCCGTATCCGTTAGTCTACCCTTCTTTACAATCGAATCCTCTTTATCTTATGATTAAGAAATCTTGCCGTGCACCACTCTCCAGAAAGAGAAACGCATCTCTTTTTTCAAATCGCCAAATGTATCATTTGGCGGAAATTGTAGTGCCATCTGGTGAGTCAGAATCAAAGTACCGTCCGGATAGGGGTGATTCTTAAAGATTCTCGAGCGATTGTTGCGAATGGCAATGGTGATTAAATTCTAATTAAAATGGCTTCCTATGCTTTTGAAATGAGCATTAAATTTTGCATTTTTTTTTTAAATAATTGAAATACTTCGAATTCGAATTCTTTTCTGAAATTTTCAATGTATTCTAAATTGTGATGGGCTGAATTTTTTGACGTATCACACTTGTCCGTAGCATTTGCAGTTTGGGCTACGAAAGTGGGTGACAGACAGACAGACTGACTGACTGAACGATTGTAATACCTTCCAGTTTTTACGTTATAAAAGTAGTGTGGAAGCTAATAATACTGATCAAACTCTGTTCCTGTACTCTTCTAGTGGTGAAATAGCTACTCACAAACATGTTTTCCAAGGCATGTTTCGCCAGCCAGCAGTTGAGGAACCCGGGAATGAAGAGGTTCCTCAGAGGAGCCCAGCAAAGCTGAAAGAAGAAACACACTGTCAACTGTTTGCCAAATACACTTCTTGTCGAAGAAGACCTTTTTGAGAACTACGTTTTAATAGTTTTACACAGTATACTGTAAAAGAAAAACAAAACAAAAAAAATGAAGCTTTTTTGAATAGATGAGGCAGCCACGGTGCATGTAATTTTCAAAAAAACATTTTCGAGTATTTCAGAAACTCCTTTTGTATTATTCAGTTTTAATTTTAAGCATTTGAATATTCTTTTCATATGCTTAATGTTCATTTGTAATTTTTGTTTTCTACTACATATCCTAATAATAGGATGATTAGAAGCATTTGGAATTCGAGCATGAGTACTCCCGAGACGATACTATCTATTGGTGTAAAAAGTGAAGTCTGTTCTTTGAAATAAAGTAGTTAAGAAAAGAAATAAGTTTTTTTTTAAAGTTTATAAAAATCCATCATCGGCCACTACATACACTTCTTGTAACTAAGTTTTAATTGTTTTATATAGTATAATGTAAAAAAATTAAAAAAAAAACAATTTTGAATATATGGGGCAGCAGCTAAATGAAGAGTACAGGGGAAAAACCCCTTCATCGACTGGAAATCTGTCCGTATTGAGGTCTGCTTGGAGAGTAGGGGTGATCGGAAACCGGTTTTCTCCCTTGGTTCTTCATCCGCGGCTCAAGCGTCAGACTAGAGTCTAGCGTGAATCTCGATCGTAGAGATAGTAAACCCGCGAGCCGCGTGATAAGAACAAAAGCAATACTGGTATCGCTATCTTCGCCAAATAGACCTGATGCGGACAGATTCCCAGTATGAAGGGGTTTTTCCTCTGTACTCTTCAAATATGTGTGCTGCATGTAATTTAACAAAAATGCTTGCAAGTATTTCGGAAACCTAATTGGTAATAGAAATATTTTTGAGCATTTGAAAATATATTGAAGCAAAAAGTTTTAAAAAACAACCAATAATATTTAGTATTTTTCATCACTAATTATTTTCAATTCTGCTTTTGATAGCAAAAACTATTTAAAGATTTCTGGATTGAATTAAATTAAAACAATTCTACTCAACCCTAGAAACCCAATTAAAAAAAAACAATTAAAACTACTCTGCATCCGCCAATTAAAACATCTTTGCTAAAAAAAATACTAATTGCATAAAAGAAACCTTCATTATATTTTCATTATCATACACATGGGATTAATTTGTAGTGGTAGTTAGCATATATCATGTTAATTATGTACGTCTTCTTTAAATACTTTATGACAGTACTCCAAAATACCACTAATTATAATTAGTTTTATTTCGTAGATTGTATTTCTTACCCAATTATTCAACACTCGATTAACTTTTGCAGAGCTCTAAGCGACGAAAAGTAGACTGACTGTCATAATTAGACTACTTGGTTAGGGAACCATGACAAATAATTGAACTGGAGAGAAAGGATCAAATATTTAACAGTTCATCCCTGCCTTTAAGAGCTTAAATGATTCAATAAACAATTAAAAAAAATAGTTTTAAATGTTATTGTCAGTAATGTAGTTTGGCTTTATAAATTTTAATAAGGCCAAACGGGTCAATATTGCTATCAAATAGTTAACAAATTTATATGTGGGAATAGAGTTACTACACTGCTCAAAATAATTAGGGGAACGCATGGTTTAAACCGCCCCCCAATGATTCCATTTGGTATCATCAGTTTCCGACATTTTTTCTCACTAAGTTTAGTTCGTACTTATTCCTCGTTATATGTCGAGTCTTTTGAAGAATTAAATAATGTTTGTTTTAATTAAATGAAAATATGAAAAACATGGTAAAATAAAATTCACTCCCAAAAAATTTTATGAAATAAATTGACCCTAAATTCTTCACGTTTGCATTCTTTAGATGTTTAAATATTGATTTTACCTTTTTTTACAAGTAAATTGTTGAAAAAATTACTCTTATAATTAATTCGAAAGTTTTGATTCCAATTTTTCCCCCCTTAAATTTTAGTTAATTCCCTTAACTTTAGTTTTTTTAAAAATTAAGATTTTTTTCCCCCAGTTCATTCTGGATGCCATTCATTCTGGATGCACAATGAATCTATTTCACAAATTTTAGATTTTTATAATAAAAAATAAGAAGTTGGAACTGAAAGGGTAAACAAAAGTACGCAAAGTGCTCCCCTAATTGTTTTGAGCAGTGTACATGCAATTCACTCTTTACACAAAAGGTACGAGTTTAATCTTGTGGCAATCAACGTGCTAAATTTGAATTGTTTATACAGTCATATTATATGTGCACGTCTCATTCAGGATGGGAAAATCGTCGGCATGCGTGTTATATGATTGTGTGGACATGTAAAACATCCTTTGGGTACACATACGGCTTTGGTTTTCTTGGCAAAATTAAATCTCGACACACTTTCAAATCCACAGAGAGCTCAGATTGATAATAATTTGAGCGTCAAAATTGGTAGCGAGAGCCGCCTAGACGGTGCCACAAAAAATGGCTCTCAGTTCTGGGGAATGAACCAAATTTGCAATAGCCTAATCTTCCAATTGGCTGCCCCTTTTTGTTAAAAAAAATAATATACAAATTTCGCAATCGGGGCCATTTTAACCTTTTCAGGAAGGAAATCACGTTCCATTGACATGAGGATAGTTTCACTAAAAATCAAAACTCCACCGCCTTAGTCTTGAAGTAGTCCCGTACCAACTTAACTGCTCAATTCGCCAACTTTCTTTTCGGTCTATCTAAAAAATTCAAAGGTTAATCTGCAGCAAAACAAAGAAAATTCTTTCCCTTGAAGCTTCCTAAAATGCAATTATTCGGAAAGAAGTAAGCCACCGCTTCTGGTTCGTCGAGTTCTGATTAAAAATGCAACAGAATGGGGACTCCTATTCCAGTACCAGAAGATAAAGACATAAAAGTTGTTATTTTCTTACCACATTCTTTAAGTACGATGAATTTTAACAGATTTAGTAGTTTGATCAAAGGCCCCGTGGTACAGTGGTAGTGCTTTGCATTGCTGTGCCACAGGTCCAAGGTTCGAATACCGGATTGGGCGAGGTTTCTCAAACTTTCATCCCTTAATTGGGTCGATAAAATGAGGACCAAGCATACTTGGGAATTAAACACTGGGGGTCCCGCGTTAGGTTGACCACCTAACCGGGACATATGCCTAGCACCCCAGAGTCCTTGGTCACGAAAGCTGAATTGGGCACGGCAGGCTTTGGCCCATTAATGGGCTGCTGCGCCGAGGAGTTTAAGTTTAATAGTTTGATCAGATTTGTATCAGCGAGTTACTTTTCGACTAGGGTAAATCATCATTAAATTTTCATAATTCATATCTTATTTAGTGTGTTTTTGTTTAAAAAAAAACTAAAAGGAGACTCTTGTACAATTTTTATAGCTAGACAGATGAATAACAATGTAAACTGTATTGTGAGAATTGCAGAAAGTCTGGTCACCCTACCTATTAGAAATCGAACATTTTTAATTTGTTGTTCTTAAATTTTTAACTAGTATTATTTGGTTATACTTAGTATTTTTCTGGGAAATTCAGTTTTAGCTTTTAATAAAAGAGTATTAAATTCTGCTTTAAACCAAATGTGGGTCTAGTTATTCAAAAAAATTGTACTCACCGTCACAACGAACGGAACGTTATTCACCAGTTCCAGGATGAAATTTGAGGTAAAAAACTGTTGCCACACATTTCCCTAAAAATATACATTCTAATGAAAGAACAACATAAATTTCAATAATAATTTTCGAAGTTAGTATTTTTTTATAGTATTTTCAAGCATTCATAATTAAAAGAAAAATTGAGACTGGATGGGTTCATAATCAAAAATATATTTAAAAAATAAATATAATTTTAAAATGATTTTGTTTTCAATATGAAAAAAATGTGGTAACTCAAAAATGAGCACATTTAGTTCAGGTCAATTCAAAGTATAATTGGAAAAATAAAGCTCAGTGTTTTGATAATTATGCAAGTTAATCGCACAATTTTTCTAACTTTCCATATAATATGATGGCTCCTAAACTTTAATCGCCCTTAATTTATACAGATAATGAAATAAGAAAACATCCAAAAGCAAGTACTGTAAAATGTCTAAGAAATTTCATAAAAAAAATTGGGATAACCTAAAAATGGGCGAACTTAGTTTGCGCATTTTCACATCGCGTAAAAAAGTGCGTAAGTTGAAAAGCAATTCTTTTATGAATATTGTGATTTCAATCATCAAATCAATCATCAAATTAAACATCTATTCACTCTGTAATCAATTAATATTGGGACTTACCTTATATCCTAAATAAGCAATAAGTAAGGCCTCTATTAAACTAATTACGGAGAGTGAAACCTGAAAAATGAACAAATAAAGAAGTAAAATACTTTTGAACTTACACATATTTCCAATAGGGTTATAGTATAAATTAATAACTTTCAAATTTGAAAATCATACCAAAGAGTCACCTGATGAAATTCATGTTTAATTAATGAACATAAGCTATAGGTTGAACATTGATAGAGTTAAAAATCTGTTAATTTTGCAGAAAAAGCATATTTACAGAAAAATTCTGTTACTTTTTAGACAGTTTTTTGTTGTAAAAATATGATGTTTAAATTTAAAAATGTTTTTCTTTACTCTTTTTAACCAGAGAGTACTAAACTGCAACCGAACAAACAAAAAAATGTAAATACCGAAATAGATCAGTTGGGTGAACGTTGGACTGGAGATCTAAAAGACGCTGGTTCGAACCAGGGTTCGGCAGTTTATTATTACTCATTAGTATTGTGCCTGTCACTGGGGTTTCGGTTACCCAGCGGGGGAGGGAAATTTTGCTTTCCCCTTACAATTTGTCTACCAAAAAAAAAACAGCTTTTGCGTTATAATTAACAATTAATCGCATAAAAAAATTTATAGATTTTCTCTGTAAAATATACTCTCTTTTTCTGGCGCACTAGCTGACAGTTTTTTTCTGTAAAAATAACATACTTTTTAAATTGTATGTTAAACATTCATTTAACTGTTATATATTTATTGTTACAAGAATTGAGTTAATTGTAAATGAATTTAGTTAATCTAGCATGCCAAGAACAATAAAACGTTAGCTTACTTGAACACCCCATAAAGCTAACGGACGGTCGACCCATAAAATAGCTTTCCTAAAATAGAACCACACATGTTAATGAAAAAACAATTAAAGAACTATATTCTATTCTTAACAGCTGAAAACGTAAATGAAATAATTAATCGATACAAGTTAACTTTAAAAAAAAAATGACAACCAATGAGAATTTTTTTTATTTAACTTATTAATAAACATAATAATACAATAACAATAAAATAACTAATATATTCTATTTTAACAGGTGAAACCGTAAAACAATTAAATGAAAAAGTTGGTTGATATAAGTTAACTATTTAAGAGGGACTGACAGTCCCATAGAGCTAATACATCAGTTTTGGAATCACACTTTCCGAAAAAGTATTGCTTTGCCATGTTAGCCCTTTTTCCCAGGCATGGGAATCAACATAACATCGAAAGGAAACCAATTTGAAACGAAAATGTTATCTAGTTATTTAATTCTATATTTTTGAAGTTTAAAAATGCCAAAAATATACAGTAGATGGCGACACTATTTTAAAACTGTCAAATAATAATTAAATAACCGGATGATATTTTCTTTTCAATTTTGTTTCAAATTGATGCTATGATTATTCCTATACCTGGTGAAAATGGAATAACATGGCAGAGCAATAATTCTGCGGAAAGTGTGTTTCCAAAACTAATGCATTATTAGCTCTATGGGACTGATAGTCCCTCTTAAGAAAAATGAAAAACAATTATATATATATTATATATAAACATATATATATATATATTTAATTATATCTATATATATATAATATAAAATTATTTATAAAAATTATAATATATTATAAATTATAATAAATAATAATTATAATTTTTTATATATAATATATATTTTAATATATATATAAATTAATATGAACAAACCTTGATTCAATGGAACATAATTTTAAATGTATTATTATTTAATCTATGAATGACCAAGTATAACTTTATTAAGCAAATTATTTATAAAGAATTGTATTAAATATAGGGCTGTATCCAAATTTCAGTGGATCGGACTAAAATTTAACTAATATCCATAATTTCGTTACATTTTATGACTACTAATTAATTAATATTTCTTAAACATGGAACTATGATGGAATCAAAATTAGCATACTGAAACAGAACCCGTTACATTATCTTATTAGTGTCAGCAAATTTAAAACTGATTACCATACTATATCTATTGGACCATATTTTAGTTCCTCAAGAAAGTTAAATTATTACGCTAGTGTTTCACTGGCATAATCAGAGAGGCTGTCAACTCACTCAAATGAAATCTGATTTAAGGGGGCCATTTACACCAAAATTTTTCTATTTGCTACATTTTATATTTGGGTACAATTGTTAGTTTAAAAGTTATTTTTTCATATTTTCAATTACAATATATATTTAAATCGAAGTCTCAATGAAATGTATAGTACAATATATAAAAATTTTAAAGACATTCATTAAACAATTTATTCATATTTCGAAAATCTATCATTTTTGAAGTTTTTTTGAAAAACCTACTCCTCTTAAATTTAAAAAATCTGATGATTTTTTAAAAGTAAAAATTTTCAAAACAACTGGGGATACATATTAAAACCTCCAATCCACTTGTTGAAATAGGGAAAAATTATTGGAGCTCTAACTCCGTTTTACAAAAACCTTACCGATTAAAAATTAAGATTTAATTTTAATTTTGTTGGAAATTTACAAAAAGTTACTAATCAACCAAGCCACAAAACGGAAAAAAAAAATTTGCGACCTGTGACCCCCTATAAATCTTTGTAAAACACAACTTTTCTTTTTATGAAGCAATCTTAACTCATAAATTTAAACATTTTTTTTAAAGTACTAAATTCATTCATATTTTAAAAAGATTTCCTGTTTTTCAATGTTTTTTTTTAATTATACTCTTTTTATGTAGTTTTGAAAATAAACATTTCAAAAGTATACATTTAAAGAACAATTTTGAAGTTCACACAAATTTACTAGTCAAATGAGCCACACAAAAAAAGGAAATTTAATATTTTTGCAGTTTTTTGTAACTTGTGGCACCCTTTAAATCATTGTAAAACTTAATTTTTCTTTTTATTGAGCAATCTTAACTTAATCTTAATTCAACATAAATTTTTTAAAACATAACTAAATTCATTCATATTTAAAAAAAAGCTTTATTTTTGAATGTTTATTTAAATCCTACTACTCTTAGAGGTTTTTTTTAAATGAAGGTTTTTGTAAAAGTTACATTTAAATAACAAGTTTGAAGTTTACACAAAGTTACTAATCAAATGAGCTATAAAAAAAATAACTATTTTTGCCGATTTCGTAACTTGTGTCTCCCTTTAAGTCTTTGTCAAAACCTGGAGCTTGTTTTCATTGAGCTAGCTTACCAGTAGATGTATGCTGGCGGTCTGTCCACCGAAGCATCGTCGTAAATCTTTGGCAGACTGGCGTTGCTCGGGGGACAGTCGTAACTGAAAAAGAACGTTCTGTCATGAGACATACACTGTGAAAATGTTTGAGGCAGAATACACACATTGTTGCTGTTGTTGTTACTTGCCACTTGGGAAACCCAAGCTCTTCCCACGGAGCGGGCAAGGATTAAGGCAAATGGGTGCGGTTCCTGAGGAGAGATGCCCGTGTAGAGACTACACGGTAGGAATCCGTCTTGGCATCGTGCTGACAGATGCTGCCATCTATCGCCACCTCCGCAATTTAGACATGTCCCTGAAAGGGAGGGAAATAGTCTCCAGGGACCTGTACCCGTGTCAAACTGCGCCATGACCGCCCACAGGTTTTTCGGACCCACAGATTTAACGAGCACGTACTCCGCATGTACTCGGTGAGTCTTCAGTGGTATCGGGACTCGATCGCGGGACCTTCCGATTCCGAGAGCGAGGCCTTAACCACTAGGCTATCCACGGCCCATGAACAACTATCGAATTTCTCCACAGGTTGACACTGAGGGAGGCAGTTCCGTTTTCAGAAATTCACATCCCCTTAACAGTTGCCAGGTACACCCATAAAATAGAGAAGGGGCGGGAATAGGCGGGAAGTTCATCTTACTCGACTTACTTGACTTTTTACGGTTGAAATATGAGATATGAATCAATACAAGGTTATAATATTTTCTTCAAATGAAAAAAAAATCCCTTTTGTTTATTTACTTAACGGAGCGCCGAACGTACAGTAAGTAGTTTGTTGTGGTGTAAAAAAAAGCGAACGCTGCTTCACTTGGCAAACCTGTTTTTGGCCTCTTTTTCTCCTAGCAGAACCTAAATATAAGTGGCTACCTGTTTTGCATAATTTGAAAAGAAAAATTTAAAAATCATTATTTTAATTTAGATTAAAACACAGAAAATGCATAGACAGTTTAGAAGTAATCTCACAATTCCATCTACTTCACATCCTATGATTCTGCTTGATTATCTTCAACGTTCGCAATTTTCCATTCTTAACGTTTTTTTTTATCACGTATTAGAAAAATTGTTCTTTTTCTTTTGACAATTTAATGACCAGACCACGACTATCAAAGAAGAGTGATTTCACATCACGAGCAATCGTCTGTAGCGGTTCACCACAGGCGCAACATGAAAATAGCATCCACGCCAAATGGCGCTGAAATACTACTTCTTACTACCAGTCATTCAGATGATGATGATGTCCGTGTCCATGTATAGAGACTATATAGGACAAGGTCTCATAGACGGCCCGCGATCTGCAGACCGTGGCCTCCCTAAGCGTCTTCGTAGGCGAGGTTGTTTAAAATTTGCTGCAATTTTGCCAGGTGGGTTGAAAACAGAAAAGAGTTGTGGATCATTCCAATCGGGCAGTTTTGCAGGGTGGAATTTCTAGTTCCATCTTTTTGGATTTCCATACCTTTGAAGTGGCCTGTCCTTAATCTAGTTAGGGTGGTCGCAGTTACCCTATTGGTGTTTAACTCACAAATTTGGTGTTTAATTTTAACACTTCTGCTGTTAAATTTTGCTTTGGCCACTGAGTTGATGTCATTCAGATACTAATAGTAATTGTAGTGTGTAACCCGAAGTAACTCTTGTCTACATTTTGATACTTTTAGTGGACTATGAGTTGTTCAATGCAAGGGTCCCGAGATCAAAACCGGGGCACTCCGTACCTCTTCAGTGGAGACATCGGATTTACTTATTGAATATTTTAAATGTTAACTTCTTGCTGGGCTGTTAGTTGTTTAAAACATTTGTTGAAGAAAGCTTGCATAGAAAGAAGTTTCTTTTCATCTATATCGGTTATGTTGAGAGTGAAACCGAAACAAACAAGAAGTTCATAAAGAACTAAAATAGCCTACTTTCCTGTTACTAAATATTTACACTGAAGTTCTAATCGGACAAAAACTAGGTTCCTAAAGTAATTCATCAACACCGTTTCTACACTAGATTTATACACATTAGAAAAAAAAAATCGAAACACAGCACCAGCTATAATTTAAACTTCTAAAAGCCAAAATCTTCGCAAATTAATTAAATATTATTTATCATCTGCTCGTGATTTATTTGTAGTTCGAAGAATAATTAAATATTTATTAATAACAAAAGTAATGAAACTACTCCGAACTGCATTAAAAAATAAGAAATGTAAATTAAAACTAAGCATAATTGCATGCAAAAGTATGCCTTGCCGCTTTCTTGGTAGATAAATAATGAATAATCAAAGAATCAAATTGTGCTACATTTTATGACGTCATTCCAAACTGATTCATGAAAATATTATTTTGCTTCAAATATGTTTAAATAAATAAAGTTTCTCATGCCATTGTTGATTTGGCAACAGTGATTTAAATGACTCAAAATTGAATTTCAATGCTAATTCAATGGGAAATTCGCCGACAGATAGTAGATTTATGTCCGTCCGGACGTACAGACAGACGGACAAAAAGTATGAAAGTTGGGTATCTGAGGTCATAGCTTTCTAACAAAAAAAGAATTTTTAAGATCCGATGGATAGAACCGATTTTGGAAGGGGGGTACGGACAGACAGACGGACATCGACCGCATGTCAATACCTACTTTTTCATTTTTTTAATTCTTTCGAATTAAAAAAAGAAAAGTAGGCTAAAAATGACATCGCAGTACGCAGACAAGTGAAAACAAGAGCGTTTTATCATCTAAAACATTCCCATTTCATTAGCCTCCCAAGTTAAAGTTTTATCTATCCACCTGATCTTATACAGCCAACGATATTTCGAATGTAATATCGTTGTTTTAAATAGACAGAGAAAAAATGTCACATTTTGGACAATTTTAAGGACAATTTTATTCAAAACGGCACCTAGCGCCTAAACCCGTATACATTGAAGATAGTGACATGGATTAATCATGGTTGGGGCAAACAAAAAAAAATTCTGAGATAATGTTCAAAAGTTGTGTAAGTCCGCAAAAAGTCCAAAATCACGTGGAGTAATGGCAGCCGAGGAAGAAGTGAGCAGCAGCGGTCGTCAACACTTGGGCTGTCTACCGCAGCAGGCGCAAGGCAGGCGGCAACAGTCGCGGCTTGGGAGGGCAGGGAAGGTCTACACAAACTGATGGTATCGGGTGAACAGAGGAAAAATAATCTATATATTTATTTTGTAAAAGGTAAAATCGTCGAACATAACTCTCAACTATACTTTATATAATACTGTGGACTGTTATATAATGTCGGAATTTCATCCCTGTAGGGTTTATATCCTGACGGGATTTCGGCTGTCGGGATAATGTCCGGAATCAAAAAATAAGGTAATAGTTTTGCGTATGTGCCATTAAAATAAATCGCTTTCCAAAACTTGAGAATTAAAAAAAAAGTAAGTTATAACATAAAAGTGAATGAAATGCAATAACTTTCATTTAGATACAAAAAAAGATGCGTAATATAAACAACGTCAAAGAAAAAAATTAAAATAATGAATCACATTCTTTTCGACTTTACATCAAGTTTCGTTTTCGATATGCGCAAGCATATCTTGTTAAAAAGTGTTGGTCATCATTAATATTTCATCACATGACGACGACGACGTTAACATTTTAGAGTACATGTAGGTAGCTACCCTCGCGTGCGATTAAGACTAAGATGCAAAGAATGCCGCGAAAAGCGAGTAGGTTAATGCGGATAGACAAAAAAATGCGCAAGACCAAGAGAGGCTGACATAGTGCAAATGGCACTCCAGGATGGTACAAGAAATAAGGGATCATGCAGAGAGTGAGGTCGAACAAGTCAAGATGGGTATGAAAAAACTAGAGGCGCTCGCAAGAAAGAGTTGGTTGGTAAAAATCACGTCTGATTTTCAATAAGCATGTAATAATATAATCAAGAACATAATAAAATGAGTTAATTTTTATTCATGATTATCGTTTCTATAAAAAAAAATTGTAGAAATACTTGTTAAACTATACCCTCCCCCCTTAATAATTGTAAATGAAATGCAATAACTTTCATTTAGATACAAATTTTTTTAGCTCGTCTGTCCACTGGATATTTAAAAACCCTGCGGTTTTTCCGATGGCGTTAAGACTTTCTCTACCTGCACCAAATCCAACAGCGAAGAGGCCACCTCCCACATCTCTTAGCATGCATTGGCCTTTCGCGGGAGGATCTTCAACGAGCACATGGTTTGGCGATGGAGAGGTTAAGGGGGAATAATCTCATGGACCTGATCTTATCCAGATCAGAGAGATAAGAAAGAAGATACAAAAAATAATGGTATAAAATAATGTTATAAATTTTTTGGATTTGCGAATTCAACTTCCAATGTTTAATTTATATAAAACAAAGAAACACAATAAAAAACTGGTAATTAATTTTTTCAATCACTACCATCGATACATTGATTTCTATTATTAAAATTTGATTTTATGATGTGATTATTGATTTTTATTATTTGTGAAACTATACCCTCCTCCTTTAATAATGACGTCTACCAGCCGAGGATTCGTTAATGGATTAAGCTACCAACTATAATTTTAGAATCGGAGGCGGAAGTGTTTTGTTTTTATGGAGATGAAACTAAAATGGGATGTTGTCTAGCCAAGAAAACTGCCCTGGGCAAGTAAACTGCAGTATCTAGACTAATGACTTAGACCAGGGGTTCCCAACCGGTGGTACGCGTACCACTGGTGGTACGCGGGAATATTTCGGTGGTACGCGTGAGTGATGTGAGCAACATAATGCTATCAATAGCTTCTGTACGCATGAGCAGTGAGCAAACATATTACTCATTACTTTAAACATTAACATCATTTTAAAGAGAAATCTTTAATTAACTTCAGGATCGGATGTAAAACCTAGAACCCTTTGATCTTCCGGCAAGCTCTTCTATTTTTGATGCCATTTGTTACGAGTTACTTGTGTGAGAGTTGATTTTCTGAACTCTTGTACATAAAAATTAAACATAGAAGAATACCGAGGAGTTAAGGGTGAAGATAAGTTCCATTACACCTAATGTTGATATTTTAATCTCAGGCAAACAACAACAAATTTCGCTCTAAAAACTAAAAAAGTATAGTTTGTATGATGATACATTTTTTGCTGAGTTTGTACTATTTTTTTATTTGTATGTTTTTAAGAATATGGGTAATAAACAAACCTGTAAATTAATACTGTTTTAATCTTTTTAATTCTCCTTTATTATAAGTATGCTATAATTAAACAAATATCTAACCATTAAATGTGAAGTTTTCTCAGGAACTCAATTCAAAAAGCCTTTGAACACTTTTAGAAGAGTGAATATTAGACGTTTATTAATATATTTATATATAGGTCTGGTGGTACGCCAAAATTTCTCAAAAAGTCAAGTGGTACGCATGTGCAAAAAGGTTGGGAACCCCTGACTTAGACTATTGTTGTAAGCGCTGATTATTTCATAGCAAAAGTTATGCAATTCATTGTCGTGGCTCCTGCAGTTTACGTGCACACAGTAACAATCAACATGCAATTACTCGGAATGAAACAAGCTACGGCTTCTGGTTTGCCGAGTTGTGATAAAACAAGTAGGTTTGTTATAGAATCTGTCACTTAAACCGCTTCCACACAACAGTTGTGCTCAACAGGAAACAAACTATTTATACACCTCAAAAAGAAATTCGGCAAAAAGTCTTTAGCTAGTTGTAATTAAACATTTAAACGATACAATTAATTATTTTCATTAATCTTCTTTCTCAGATTTAATAATTAGACTTTATCGTTTGCTTGATTTGTTTGAAGTTCGAAGACTAATAATGTAATCTTTTTTAATAAATATCTTTGTGTCGTCACTATTTACCATTTACATTTCTTTCGAAAATTCAGTCATTTATCGTTTGTTAAATTAATTTACAGTAAGAAAAATATATAATTAGTGCAACTGAGCCTTTAAAAATAAAAGCAAAACTTTGCATATTTTTAGCTTCCACACTACGTTTTTAACGTAAAAAGTGGAAGGTATTATAATCGTTCAGTCCGTCCGTCTGTCTGTCACCCACTTTCACAGAAAGAACCACAAGTTCCATAGACAAGTGGGAAACGTCATTTTGAAGAAAAAAATCAGATTATGCTACATTCCAAATTTCATTAAAAAAATTTAAATTAGAAGTTTATTTAAAATTTAAATAACTAAAAAAAATTTATGTACATTGAAATAACAATGCAAATTCCATTTTTATTCATATTTTCACTGTTGCCATCCACAAGTCCCACAGACAAGTGGGATATGTCATTTTGAAGCAAAAAATCATGTTAGACTACATTCCAAATTTCATTAAACAATTTAAATTAGTTTATTCCATTTTTATTCAATATTTTCACTGTTTCCATTTCGTTAAACGTACGAGAAACTTTTTAAAAATAAAAATAACGTTTGAAATAATATTTATTTAAGCGATATAAATTCAGTTTGGATTGTTGTAATATCACAATAGAGTTCTTTTGATGGTTTATTATATATGTATGAAGAAAGATGCATAGAGAATTTTAACTTGGAGTAAAAATATGCAAAGTTTCGCTTTTATTTTTAAAGCATCATATACACTAATTATATATTTTTCGAACTGCAAATTAATTTAACAAACGATAAATAACTGAATTTTTGAAAGAAATGTAAATGGTAAATTGTGGCGACACAAAGATATTTATTAAAAAAGATTACATTATTATTCTTTGAACTTCTAACAAATTTAGCAAACGATAAAGTCTAATTATTAAATCTGAGGAAGAAGATTAATGAAAATAATTAATTTTATCGTTTAAATGTTTAATTACAACTAGCTAAAGCTAAAGGCTCTGTTTGGCGAATTTCTTTCTGAGGTGTATAAATAGTTTGTTTCCTGTTGAGCACAAATGTTGTGTGGAAGCGGTTTAAGTGACAAATTCTGTAACAAACCTACTTGTTTATGCCAAGTTAGAATTCTCTATGCATCTTTCTTCATACATATATAATAAACCATCAAAAGAACCTAATCTGATTTTTTGCTTCAAAATGACGTATCCCACTTGTCTGTGGGACTTGTTAATGGCAACAGTGAAAATATGAATAAAAATGGAATTTGCATGTTATTTCAATGTAGATAAAAAAAAATTTAGTTATTTAAATTTTAAATAAACTTCTAATTTAAATTTTTAATGAAATTTGGAATGTAGCCTAATCTGATTTTTTGCTTCAAAATAACGTATTCCACTTGTATGTGGGACTTCTGGTTCTTTCTGTGAAAGTGGGTGACAGACAGACGGACGGACAGACGGATTGAACGATTATAAAACCTTCCACTTTTTACGTTATAAACGTAGTGTGGAAGCTAAAATTCAGCATAACGGGGACTTTTATTCGGGTAACAAAAGGTAGACAGAAAAAAACAAGTAGGTTTGTTACAGAATCTGTCACTTAAACCGCTTCCACACAACATTTGTGCTCAACAGGAAACAAACTATTTATACACCTCAGAAAGAAATTCGGCAAACAGAGCCTTTAGCTAGTTGTAATTAAACATTTAAACGATAAAATTATTTTTTCATTAATCTTCTTTCTCAGATTTAATAATTAGACTTTATCGTTTGCTTAATTTGTTTGAAGTTCGAAGACTAATAATGTAATCTTTTTAAATAATATCTTTGTGTCGTCACAATTTACCATTTACATTTCTTTCGAAAATTCAGTCATTTATCGTTTGTTAAATTAATTTACAGTTCGAAAAAATATATATATAATTAGTGCAATTGATGCTTTAAAAATAAAACTTTGCATATTTTTTATGCCAAGTTAGAATTCTCTATGCATCTTTCTTCATACATATATAATAAACCATCAAAAGAACTCTATTGTGATATTACAACAATCCAAACTGAATTATATCACATAAATAAATATTCTTTCAAGAGTGTTAAATTTTATTTTAAATAAAGTTTCTCTTACGTTTAACGAAATGGCAACAGTGAAAATATTGAACAAAAATGGAATTTGCATGTTATTTCAATGTAGATTAAATTTTTAGTTATTTAAATTTTAAATAAACTTCTAATTTAAATTTTTTAATGAAATTTGGAGTGTAGCCTAATCTGATTTTTTGCTTCAAAATGACGTACCCCACTTGTCTGTGGGACTTGTGGATGGCAACATTGAAAATATGAATAAACAAGTAGGTTTGTAACAGAATCTGTCACTTAACCCGCTTCCACACAACAGTTGTGTTAAACAATTAAAAAGGCGCCAAACACAGCATAATTCTATATTAAACATTTACATGCTAAATTTGGCTAGTTTCATTTATTTTATTTCGAAAATTCAATAATTATTACTTATCGTTTGCAAAAATTAATTTATATTTCAAAGAATAAATATGTAATATTCCTCGCTTTTAAATAGAATTAAAACATTTCATATCAACGTACAAAGAATCTCGTAGTGAAATATTTTGACGTCATATCAAATTAATCGATTTCGTAAAATAATTTTTTTTTAAATTTTTTTGTCTAAAATAATTAAGTTTCTCGGTTGATTGTTGCAAATGGCACTGGTGATTTATTTCTAATAACAAACAGGGCCTTTAGCTATTTGTAATTCAAACTTTTAAACGCCCAAATTTACTATTTTCATTAATCATCTTTCTCAGATTTAATAATTAGACTTTATCGTTTGCTAAATTTGTTTGAAGTTCGAAGAATAATGATGTAATCTTTTTTAATAAATATCTTTGTGTCGCCACAATTTCCCATTTACATTTCTTTCGAAAATTCACTTATTTATAGTTTGTTAAATTAATTTACAGTTCAAAAAATATATAATTAGTACAATCGATGCTTTAAAAATAAAAGCTAAACTTTGCATATTTTTTATGCCAAGTTAGAATTCTCTATGCATCTTTCTTCATACATATATAATGAACCATCAAAAGAACTCAATAGTGATATAACAACAATCCAAACTGAATTATATCACATAAATAAATATTCTTTCAAAATTTTTTATTTCTATTTTTAAGTTTCTCGTACGCTTAACGAAATGGCAACAGTGAAAATATTGAATAAAAATGGAATTTGCATGTTATTTCAATGTAGATTAAATAATTATTACAAAATTCGATGAAAATAATATATATTTCTTGCAGTTTTTCCTATCAGCGCTTATTGAATGCATCTAAAAATTCATTTAAAATTCTTTCCACGATCTCAGTATAAAAGTAATTCTACTTAAAACTATGAATAACAAATTTAAATTATTTGCTTTACGATTTATCTGTACCAGTGTTTTGGTAAAAATATATTTGTATTAGAATTATAATTTTGCTTAGCTATAACTTCAGGGTCATTCGAGATCGCGCGCCTGACTAGTGCGGACGCGTTTTTCGAAGCTCCTATTGAGTGATTTTGAGACTTAGTGTCGATTGTATTTTACCACTGCCTTCTCTATGATAACTGCCTGTCCGTTCTTAAAAAAAAGCCGTATTTGCGTAGGGACAAGATTCGCCAGTAGGGAGCGCTGCTAGCGTATAGTAGTTGTTTGTTTACATTCCTTTGATTACAACGCAATAGAATTTTCAATGTCCGATTTAAACTTATTTTTACGACTTTAAAACCAACTGAAATTGTTTATAATGGCATATTGTTGTGTTCCAAAGTGTAATTCGAAGTTTGTGAAGGGTTGCAGCATTTCATTCCACGAAATTCCAGCGAACGAAGAGCTAAGAAGTAAGTGGCTGAAAGTCATTTCGAGGAAGAACTGGACACTGAACTTTACTTCTAACTACTCTCGTATCTGCAGTAAACACTTCTTGGATTCTGATTTCAGCCACACTACGAAGTTTAAACGACTTTTGAAAAATGCCGTACCAAGTGTTTTTCCGGAATATCCGAACTATTTACAGCCTCCATCTAAAAAGTTGCGATCAACAGCTGTGTTGGAAAAAAGAAACTGTATCGAAAGTGAACAACTTCCGAAATTAAAGGCGCAATCAAACGAACAGAACTGTGAGTTTTCATTGATAGAAGAAAAAAACTAAAGATGCAGAAGCTCAAGTTGATTTTATAGCCAAGGAAAGAAACAAAAAACTAAATGCTTCTAAAGTTCAAACTAAAAAATATTTGAAAAAGCTGCTACAGTTGCAAGTCAAGTATGACCAAACTAGAACTTTACTAAATGAGTATTTGGACAATCCTTTATTAACATCTTTCATCAAAGTATTGAATGCTAAACGAGATAATGAGCCTTCAGCTTCATTTGTAGTGGACTTGGTAAAAAACTTTGGTAAGAAACATCCAACCTACTCAGAGACCACAATTCGCCAAAGTCTGTTGTGGAGGGCTTCTTCGACTAAAGGATATGAATATGCCCGAAGAAACATTTCCCTAAAGCTGCCATCCCGCACAACACTCCTTCGGTACATGGGGAATGTTTCAGCGATTAATGATGCAGGAATAAATCCTCTAATTGCAGGAAGAATTAAAGCTGAGGTGGCAAGTTTAAATACACACCAAGAGAAGATGTGCTCAATCATCATTGATGAAATGACTATACAGCAGCGGCTGACCTACAACAAGAAAGGGGACAAGTTTGTTGGTGCTGTAGATATAGGTAACATTGAAGTCAACAAGCCAGTTTCCCGAAAGAAACCTAAGAAAAGTGAAACAAGTGAAGTTAATGTAACACCAGTCCTTGCAAATCGCCTGTTATGCTTTGTAGCAAGTGGCTTGTCAACATCTTACAGAACACCAGTGGCCTATTTCTTCACTAAACAGTTAAAGGGAAAAGAGCTGCACGAAATTGTTAAGTATGTGTGTAATGAGGTAGAGTTATTGGGTTTAACGGTTATCCGCTTAGTTACTGATAATCTGAGTGTAAACAGCACAATGTTTCGACAGCTTTCTGGGGGAACTATGATGCCAGTGGTACCACATCCAGTTGATGAAGAAAGGGAGATCTTTCTCAGCTTCGACTACTGCCACATCATAAAAAATGTCCGTTCCCAACTTTTGCGCCATCAATATGGTACTTACATAAAACAGCTTCACGAAGAACAATATAAAGCCAACAACACTGTAAAACCAGTTCGGTTTCTTTCAAAGAAACACGTATATCCATCAAGCTTTGAAAAAATGAATGTGAAACGTGCCGTCCAAGTTTTCTCTCCACCTGCCACTGCTGCTCTTGAGGTGTTTAAAAGTGAAGCTGGAAAATGTACTCCCAAACAGTTTTCCAATGCTGAACCAGCAATTTCTTTCATGAAAAATATGTTCAAGTGGTTTTCTCTTCACGATGTAAGCAGTTGTACACAACACATTCGTCAAGCTAATCCAGATTTACGTCAGCAGGGCCGGATTAAACAGTGTAGGGGCCTGTAGGCAGTTGACTTTGACGGGGCCCCCTTCGCTTCCCCCCCCCCCCCACCCTTTGCTCTTTTTTTCGGCATGAAGAAATGCTATGCATTTTTTTCAGTGGACATCATCAGAACTCACACAAATAAAATCAATAACATCCAAATTTTAAATTCTGAAGCAGTAATTTGTTTTACATCACTTTTTGTATTATTTAATGATCGTAAAATAGGAAATGATTTATAAATACCAATAAATCTAAACGACGGACAGAAATACGCAATTGACCAAAAATTTAAACAATTACTCACCGAACACTTAATGTCCATAGCATTATTAAAAATAGTGCATATTAAAGCGAAAATTATATTTTTACGAAAGCTCAATTATATTAAGTTTTGACATTAAATGAATTTAAATTTTTATTAATATCTTAACTTTAAACAGGCCTTTAGCCACTTATGAATGACAAATACTCGATTCAGACAGGGAAAAAATTATCAACGAATCCTCACAGAGTCAAATACTAAACTGCCCAACACCAAGGCTAAGGATTGAATTGAACTTACAACCTTTAGTGACACACCAGCAATAAATTTAGTGTATTTTATCTATTTTTTTGTGATTTTTGTCCATTGGCCTTAGCCCTGGTCTTTTGCTACAAGTGAGGACAGGGGATGAGGAAGGATCAAGAGATAGATAAACGACTGAGTGAGGGGACAGACCCAGACAACCAGACCCCCAAAACAGGAAATGAAGGAAATAAAATCTTTCTTCTCAGTCTTAATCGCTCTAAAAAAATTCTTGTCTGCCTACAGGACAAAAAACGGCATGTTCAGTTATTATTTCGAGCCAAGTGTGTGTGAAAAGTGACAACCGGATATTTTTCAATAAAATATATTGCATTAAAAATTAATTTAATTTTTACTATTTTTGGTGTACTAATAATTGGTGAATCATACCCTATTTCATAAATTAAAAATGGTATATTTCAGAAAAACTAATTTAGAATATTTCAGTTTTATTCTTATTTTATTCGAATTTAAAAAAAATAAGTGAGATTTGCCTAATAATAAATGTTTAATGGCTTTTTAAAAATTAAAAGGTGTGGGGGCATTAATCAATCCCTGAAGGGCCCCTTTTGTGAAATTTATTTCTAAAGATGGAATAATTTTGCAGTTTGAATTATTGAAGAAAAAAATTTCGTAATATTAAAACAAAAAATTGTTAAAAAGTCATGAAGTATTGCAGTAAAAATTACAGTAAACACTGACATTTCCAATTTCCGCATTTTCCCCCTAATTAAATAAATTTTGAGGTTACAAAATACCAAAATATTGTGGACCTTAGGCCCCGTTCGTAAATATACCCTAAAGTGCCAAAGCCCCTCTCGCCCTCTCTTATTAGATATTTTAAAGAATTTTGCATTTAAAGCTGTCTTTAAAATTAAAAAAAAAATATTAAAAGCATGAACATTGCAATAATTCTAACGAATTTTACAAAATTAATCCATTTTTTTAACATTGGAACAGAATTTTTGGTCTCTTTCTACTAGGAGCCCTAATCCTGGATATTTCTGGCCCAATGTTAATTTCGAACGATTAAATATTTTAGTAATTTGCAAATAAAAAAAATATTTTTCTTTAAAAATGTTTGTGATTAAATTTTTAAGAAAAAATAGGCCCTTTAACTTTTTGCAGGCCCCTATGCAATGCATAGTTTTGCCTACTGTCTCTGTCCATCCGGACATTGATGACCATCCGGAAGTACAGGCATACAACCATACAAGAGAAAAGATTGATACACGTTGTCATACACCTTTCAAATGAAAAATAGATTCTTTAAAATCGGAAATTAGAACGGAATTTTAAAGAGGTTTAAAGATAGATATTCGGAAATCTCTTCGATGTTGATAGCAAATTTCTTTTGTTAAATATTTCAAATTAAAAAAAAAAAGAAAAGTCGGCAAAAAAGAATGTTTTTTTGTTGGTTTTTGAGTTTTTTAAAAATACCTAGTTTTAACTGAATTCTAAAGCAGTTATAATTTTTGCTCCAAAACGTTCTTATAAATTAGGCGTATCTAAGGGTATATATATATATTTTAAAATCCGAATGAGCTTTTTAATTAGACGAGCATAAACGTTAGTAAAACTTAACCAAAACAATTACTTCCTACTAGAACCTCGTTGTTATTCAAAATTACAAAATGTCTTCTAGTGAATCCAAAACTTAGCAAAAGAACCCATCAAAAATTCAAAAATATCTTACTGTGGCCAGTTTAGATAAAAGTAACCAAATAAGGTGCTATTTATCAATAGCTTTTGTGTTGATTACAACCCTATAAGAGAGGGGTGTGAAGGCTTCAAAAATAGCCCCTAACATCTTTCGCGGAAGTTAGTGGTAATTGTATCCGATTATTTTTATTGCCTCAGATAACGAAAACTTCTCTTGGGTCATTACCACGTGTTGTGGGGTGGGTTGTTAGTCTAGGGAACAGATATATGTTTCTTTTACCCCCTTTAAGGCTTGTGTATTGACGTGTTTTTTTTTGTTTTTTAACTCGAGCGATGAAAATTCCTTACTTAATAAAGTCCTTCCCTTAATAAAGTAAAAACGTAAATTCTAAGGGGGCCATTTGTTAAGTGGAAGCTGCGGGGCCCCTAAAATGTACGGGGCCTGTAGGCAACTGCCTAACTTGCCTAATTGGTAATCCGGCCCTGTACGTCAGTATGAAAATATTAACGATAGCAGATTGGATTGGTTGGAGAATGCCTTTTTGATTTACATCGACAATGTCCAGAAAGAAAATCTTTTCACTGCAGAAACTTACGAAGCTCTGGTTCTGACAACCAAGTCGACTGTGGCGTGCATAAAGTACTTGCTAACAGATGGTGACTTTAATTTTGTTTTAACGAGAAAGTTTTCAAGTGATCCTGTTGAAGCCCTTTTTGGCTCTCTTCGACAGGCTTCAGGATGCCACTATCAGCAGGATGCAGCCTCGGTAACCTCAGCACTTAAAAAAGTGCTTGTGACTGGCATTATTGCATCGACAAAAGATACAAATGTTGTAGAGGAGTCACAATCGTGTTCAAAGGTTTTATCTTTTTGCCAGCCAGAGCCATCAACATCAAAATCTGTACTGCCACAAGATATCTTCCCATCATCTGCCATACAAGTTTTAAACTGTCTCTTACAAACACGGAGAAACCATGTTATCCCTGCTACAGTGTTAAATATTTCTTTAGCTTTAGTAGCTGGTTACATAGTTCGGGTTTTGAACGAAAACATTAGTTGTAACTTTTGCATTGAACTTATTGAGTGCCCAAGCAAGAGAACTCGATTATTAGAACTGATTTTTTGTCAAGACCGAGTAGGATTAAAGTATCCATCAGATTCTTTAGTATCAATATTGTGTACATTACAACGATTTGCTGAACTCTCGTTACCAAACGTTCTAAGTTGTAATAAACTGCTTGACAACATGACCCAAACTGTTCTGCCATTTTTGTACAAGTGTCCTGCTTTGCAATGCGACAATCCAAATAAAGAAGAGTGTCACAGTGAAAAATTATGCGAACTCATTGTGGTTAAGTTTTTACGTCCAATTCTGGGCAACTATGCAAAGAATGTTACTGACCAACAGCAAAAAATAAACAAACTTAAGGAAAAGCCACTCTCCCGAAAAATTCTTACAGTTAATCCGTGAATATATTTTGTGTTTATATTTTAAATTTTGATGAATTTTTTTTTAACAAATTGGATTTTAAATTGTCTCATTATTTTGAATAGGGTTTGTTATTTGTGAAAGAGTAATGAGAGTTCAGCAAATCTTTGTAATGTATACAATGTGAAAGAATTTGATGAATATTTCATTCCAACATGATATTTCTCTATGCAATGCGGCATGATACATCAACCAGTCGGTTATGAGTTCTAATAATCCTTCTAAATTTTAAGGAAATTAATGTTGCTGCCACAATTGTTATGATATATTTAACTTTTTAAAATATTTCCATGCTGTAAAATCTAGAAAAGAGTAGGGGAGCACATTGGAACAGATTTTATATTTTATCCCAATTTGCCAATATAGCCATTTTTTTTAAATAGTACTTAATGTGGTTAGTTGTAGGTAGTACATGTTTTTCTCTCATCATAATTTAAAGCTTAAAATGTGTGTTTTTAGCTTTTTAAATTCCATTATATGTATTACAAAATAAGAACACAAATTACATTTCGCTGTGAAATATGATTTTTGTCTATTTTCTTCTCTTTTTCAGAGATCTTTCATAATATTTGTACAAATAGGGTATTGCATTACCAACTTTTTCATTTTTCTAGCTATTTTACTGAACCTTTTTTATCTTATTTATGGAACTTCTCATATGATTTTTTTTAATTTTATTATTTCTTATAAATTGTTCTTGTTGTTTTCTTAATAATTGTATATTTCTAATAAATTGTTAATTGTAAACTGTCTCTTTAACTTCAAACAACACCTTTGAAATATTTATCTTATCAAAATAAAACTTGAGAACTAGTTAAGGAAATGCAGTTGCAACTCCAACACATTTCCAATTTTTTCTTTCTTTTAATTTTTAAAGAAATATATTAAAAATATTATTGCAAATTCAAGGTACTTCTTACAAAATTACTGGTGTTGAGCAGAATGATTGAATAAAATATTTTTATAATCTGTGCAAAATAACTATTACCATCCTTTTACAGATATAAAGATATATATATAACGAACTTTTATATTTTGCACTTAAAACTCCTACAAGATATAAAATTATGATATTTGGGGGGATCATAAGCATATAATTTTTAAGTGATTAATTTATTGCCTTAGTATGATTGAATATAAAATATTTTATAATCTTAAATCTATGCAAAATAACTATTACCATCATCTTACAGATATAAAGAGATATATAACTAGAACTTTTATATTTTGCACTTAAAACTCCTATAAAATTATGATTTTTTGGGGGGATCATAAGCATATAATTTTTAAGTGATTAATCTATTGCCACACTAATTCGAATAATTTAAACGCGAAAAGATTGAATTTCCTCACAGTTGTACTATAGCGAGAGAGCGAGATTGATTATACGTTGCGAGCGCTCGTAGTGGCGGATTGGTGTACTATCGTCATCTTGTCGTAGCAGGGGAAGAGCGAAAGTCGGACAGGCAGTGTTCAATAGAGAAGGCAGTGATTTTACGCGCGTATACGCTACGCTGCTGCCCTGTGATATTTTCACTGCTGATTTGTATTGCAATCAAGTTTCAAATTTTGTCGGCGGCCTAGTTCTCTAGCTGCCGGGCGATTGGCTTGATTTGCTTGCAATTTGTATTGCCGTGTCGTTCAACTGAAACGTGGTTTGCTTAGGCTTTCCATACGCTTTTGTTCGACCGAGCTTTACCTGACCGGACTAGATCTTTCCTTGCGGAATTTTCTATCATCCCTCGGACCAGATTTTCCTTGCGGAAATTCTGTCCACCTTTCTCTGACTAGCCGACCGAGTGGCAAGGGCGTCAACAGATTCCGTACTGAAAATGCCATATCGCGCATGGAAGCGTTCTCCTATTCCACACTGTTTTTGTCAAGCGACGTCAAAAGACGTATGGGCATTCTGAACCCATTTCGCCAAGAACGCCTTTCTCTGCATTTCCTTCCCCCGACCAGAGCACCTGTGCTTACCTTCTGTGAAGCGCTTTACAATAGATGAATGGCCGAGGAAAGCATTGACTGAGGAGGGTAATTACCCCCCTAGACTTAATCGTTGTGTGTAAAAGAGTTGACTTGACTTAGGCGTGGAAATAATTTCAGAATGTCGCCAAAGGAGGATGGTTTCAATTTCAGATCGACTGACATTGATGAACGGACTCGACATTTAAAGGCTCAAACTGTTGATAATGTAATAAAAGAATATAAATAGACAAGCATGCACATGCTAAGTTCATTCTTTACTTCTGAATGCATAGTTCTTGGTAAGGTCTAAAAGGCCTTATATGCCTTTCGCTGAGGTTTACAATTACTTATTTACGACATTGTCAAGATGTTGGAAATTTTCTTCGAATTTATACAATGAGGTTTTCACAAAGGACCAAATAGTTTCTTATTTGAAGTGCCTTGCAGGTGGTTTCAAATACAGCAATTTTGATACATACTTCTAGTTCGCGTTTTGTTTAGCCGCAGACGATTCTTGAAGTCCGATTAAAAATAATAAGGACTTAACGTCGTATGTGGAATTTCTACTTTGATGAGTAGCTGAACCTCAAATTTTAACAAAAAAATCTTTCCAAAAAAGTCGAAATTACTGGTTTAAAATATAAGAATAACTAGTTTTATTTAGACTGAAGATCCAAACTCAAATATTCTTTTTTTTATTTCACTTTTATTCCAAAACTATAGGCTGAAGAAAGCTAAAATGATTATATTTATGTTTTTGTACGATTTAGAAATTCTTCAATGCAGATTTTTGGTTTAAAGGCAACTTAAATACTTTAAAGACTTTTTAGGAGTTGGTTTTAATTTAAGTACAGAACTTTCAATTTGAATCAATTACATATCAAACTTTTTGGTCATGTAAATGTAAAAGCACATGAAAAGTTCAATATTCTTCTGCCATTCGATTGCTAAAATCACTCCAAAGCCTCTGTTGTGTCCTAACACATTTTCTTATTATTTCAAATAAACTATCATATTTCAGCATATTCTTTTTTTTTATTCAGACGGTTGGAGGGATTTTGAAATTGGTTCAAATTTGCCACTCCCAAAATTACCAAGTCTAATAAGCCTAAACTTTTAAGTAGATTTGTTAATCCCTACCATTAGTTATTTTTATGTGCAATTACAGATTTTTATTCACATAACTAATAAAATAAGATATCATATAAAAATTTAATCGAATAATGTATGAAAATTAAATTATATAATTTTTTTAAGCATATTTCTATACTTATGTTTATATACATTGATTTTTTTTGTGATAAGTGACGAGAAAATATATCTCTTTTAATTTAACTTTAATTAACAGTTGAAAACAAAAACTTAACTCAAATGAAAATAACATGGAACCGAGCTAAAATTCTGTTTTTTTGTTAATATCTGAAAAAACAATTAATTTCCCAAAATGAGTATAGATTTATGAATAATTCATACTTAAACAAAAAATGCATGAATTTTACTTAATTATTCTTAAAACTTTAAATACGTCCCATTAATGAAAATTAAATAAAATTCTAGTTTTTATTTAAAAAAATATATTATATGTACTATTTTTCCTGAAAGAAAATACAAAACACAGCTACATTCTGTTTATTGACAAACGGACAAAAAGCAACCCTGTCACGAAGTGTGGTCCATTTCAAGATGTGACACTTCGACACTCTCCTTCAGGGGGGCATGAAAAACCAGCCTTCGCTTTTGGTACATTTCTCACTGAAAGGGGTGAATCTTTTTAAACGAAGGGTGAATTTGGGGTAGGACAAAAGCTTTAGGAAGCCTTTATGTGCTCCGCCACTCGGCCGGCTAGTGCCCGAGTGGCCCATCCACTGCGACGCCGCCGCGCGTGCCGCTGATTCTATAACAGGCAGGGGAGCTTTCTCCAACTGTTTTTTTCTTTTATTTTCCATTTGCTCATCCAAGCTAAACTAGGTGCGCCTTGTTCTAGCAAGTGATTCTTTCATTTTTTGCCTCTCTGGCCTTGTGTCAGTTGAGTTGCTGGATTCTTGCTGCTCTTGAGTTGCTGGATTCTTGCTGCTATTTCTGACGCCATTTTTGTCCACGGCTCTATGAAGCATTCTTGATTTTTGTCATTATGGAAATCGTAAAAGCCAATGAAAGGCTTATTCAGATAGCTAACAATATTGCTATTCTCAATCAGCCAGGACCCCTGACTCCCACCGACAGAGTACAAATTGATCTCTTGAAAGAGGAATTTAATAGCCTCCTTATGGAACAAAGGGGCATCCCTAACGACCCCAGATTGGTTCATGTTCCTAACAGGGATCGATTAAAATCCCGATTTAACCAAGAGCCCATTACAGCTAAGATTTTTGAGACTATCAGATCTCCCTCGCCACTGCCCTCTTTAGATGATCAAATCTCATCACCGATTAAATCAATGATTCCCGGCCTTAACCCTATTCCTAAGTCCAATTCAGATAGATCTTCTCCAAAGTATGTTGACGACTTCCCTATCTACAAACAAGCCTCTAATTCACCTAGGCTTAAAATAACTCTTGATTATCAGGAGCCCTCTAATACTGTGGCTCAACCCTCTTGTAGCAAATATTTTAATGACGATATTCCTTTGAGTAACTCATTTGAAGCCCTATCTGGGGATGATACTCAGTCTGAAGATGATGAGCAAAGTGAGCCTTCCAACGAACAGGCTAAGTACTTTTTGAGAGAAACTAGCCAGAGGAAAAAACAGCCTTCTAAGAGGCAGCGTAAAAATAAAAACAAGCCCAATAAAATTACTGACCAAAATCAGACTAACGTAAAGGCTACGCCTCCCAACGCCCCGGCTCTTGACACTGAACATAGGGAAACCGTTATCCAAACCACCGACATAACTATCTTAAATGTCGATCCGTCTGAAAATTCGTCGAGGACTGATAGAGAAGATCCTCAGCCCAATCCATTAGGGAATATTGAGGTCGATGACAATGATGGGTTTATGGCACCCAGAAATCCGGCAAAAACCACTCCTATTGTGGTCGATGATGACAAATGCAACTGGCGGACTCTAAAAAAGCTGCTAGAGGATAATGACTTTGGCAATGTTAATGCAAATCACAAAGGGGGAAATGTATTTATCATTAAGCCAGCTAGTATAAACATTCACAGAGGTATCACAGCCCTCTTAGAAAAGGAAACAAATCACATACCACTCGTATACCTTACCTGTGGATAAAAATATCAAGGTAGTTATTAAACACCTACCAGCTGACACTGACTGCAAAGAAATCTTTGACGAACTCGTTGACGAACACTTCCAAGTTCTGGAGGTAACACAAATGACCAAGAGATATGAGGGTAACAAAATTAAGCTGCCACTCTTCATAGTCACTCTCCCCAGATCCAGGGCATCGGCCGAGATCTACCATCTTACCTACCTTTCTAAACTAAGAGTCGAAGTGGAGACATATAAAGGCAGACAAGGCCCTGCCCAATGCCACAGGTGCCAAAATTACTTCCACGCACAGAGAAACTGTAGGAGAGACCCCCGATGTGTCAAATGCGGGCAAGGGCATTGGACAGCAGACTGCACTAAACCCAGGACAGATCCGCCTAAGTGCTGCAACTGCCAAGGGGCCCACACGGCTAACTGGTCTCTGTGCCCAAAACGGCCGGTTGATACTACAAGACCCCAAAATAATGAGACTCAAAATGGACCTAGGCAAACCACTAATGTCAGAAATGGGAATAACTTAGCTCCCAACACGGAACTCAGACGAATATATGATAACAGAGTATTTACAAATAAAACATATGCTAATGTAGCTAAGCCAAACATTCCTTCCGGTTCACAAAACACCCCGACGTTAACTGATGAAGGGCACCCTGGTACCTCTGAGAACACAGAGCTGACCACTAGAGCATCAGACATCATTTCTAATGCCGAAGGCATTCTGAAACAACTCACTACCCTTGTTGATTGGCTGGTCAATTCTGGCCTACTGGAGGTGCTTACAAGCCTCAAAAATGGTGCACCCATTCAGATTAGCAATAAATCAGATGCCAACCCACAGAAATCAATCAACAATCCTAAACAATCATGAATAGTTACAAAAACAATTTCACCCCAATTTCGATCTTGAATTGGAACGCTAATGGTGTTATCCACAAACTTACTGAGCTTAAAGACTTCATACTGGAGCACAACATTGATATCTGTATTATTACAGAAACACACACCTCATCCGGCCACTCCCTCAAAATGGCTAATTATCGAAATTACAGATCGGACAGACACAATCGTAGAGGAGGTGGCTCTGCCATTCTTGCTAAGAACTCTCTCAACACCTCGCTAATCAGAACCAGCAATAGCAGAGGATTCGAAGAGACCACCATTACTCTCTCTCAAGCACATGGCAAAATACAAATCACAGCAGTCTACAATCCCCCCACACATATCCTCTCCGAGGAAGATATGAAGTATCTTTTCCCCCCAAACAACAACATCATACTTGGAGGAGACCTAAACGCCAAAAACACTATATGGGGCTGCAGAGCTGCCAATAACAACGGCCTCGAACTCCATAAACACCTAAGCAAATTTTCACTGAAAATTGTTGCACCAATTGAACCGACATACATCCCTAACTTCGCTAATCATAGACCGGACATCCTAGACATCTTCCTTACTAACTTTGACATTCATATGAGCGCCCACGCACTCAATGAATTATCTTCGGACCATCTCCCCGTTATTGCTACTGTTGGTATGGACAAACCACAAGATAATAACTTCAAATTTAAAACTGACTGGAGACTTTACTACAATATTCTGCTGGCAAGAGGCCACACAGAACACCCTATTGACAGCCCTAGCAACATAGACACTGCTGTTCAAACGCTCACTTCAGATTTACAAAGTGCACATTTAGAAGCCACAGTCAAAATTGATAACCCCCCCAATTACCTTATCCTTCCCAGCTATATTAAAAAGCTGATTAAATATAGGAACTGGGTCAGAAAACGTCACCAAAGAAACTCTGCACCCCAACCTTAAAACTGAGATCAATAGACTTAACAGGGAGATTAGGGAAAAATGTCAAAAGCACAAACAAGAACTATGGGAGGAAAAAGTTCTTTCTCTTTGCAGAGAAGATAAATCAATTTGGAGAATGTCTAGGAGTCTCAAACAAAATCCTACCATTAACAGACCACTACAAGGCACTAACGGCCTGGCTTATACTGACGAGGAAAAGGCAGAGGCCTTTGCCGACGAGATGGAAAAAGCAATTCCAAGTCAACACTTCCCCAACTAACACTGCCTTCGAAGAAAGTGTACAGAAGGAAGTCAATGCCTTTCTTAGAAACCAAGCCCTGAATCTCGAAAACGACCCTACTGATCTTGAAGAAATCATGTACATTATTGGTAAACTTAAACGACAAAAAGCACCTGGACTTGATAATATCAATAACAGCATGCTTAAAAACCTCCCTATCTCGTCTATTCAACGAATTCTCGACATCTTTAATGCCTGCCTTAAGCTAGCCTATTTCCCTCAACCATGGAAGGTAGCCTCTGTCATCATGTTCCAAAAACCAGGGAAAAGCCCAAGTCAACCTAGCAGCTATAGACCTATCAGCTTGCTTCCTTCAATGGCCAAAGTGTTTGAAAGAGTTATCAATGACAGAATAAAACCACACCTCACTTCTATCCCGACAGAGCAATATGGCTTTCTTAAGGGAAAATCAACAACGCACCAGCTTGTTAGAATCCTTGAATTTGTAGGAGCCGCAACCCATAACAAGCTGACTACTGCACTCCTCATGCTCGACATAGCCAAAGCCTTTGACAGAGTTTGGCACTCTGGACTTATTAAAAAAACTGTTAGACTGTGGTATCCCACCAGGGTTGGTTAAATGCATCCACTCCTACCTTACGGCACGCACCTTCACCATCAAACATGGCTGCGCCTCTTCTACACTTCGACCTATAATGGCTGGTGTCCCCCAGGGCTGAATTCTGGGACCCATTTTGTATCTGTTTTATACACATGATTTTCCTACCTTCAATAACGACGCGCACTGCTTAACAGCTTTCTACGCTGATGACACAGCGATCGCTTGCAAATCGGCAAATCCTAACCATGCGGTAGAAAGATTGCGGACAAGGTGCCAGGGATTGAGTCCTGGTGCAAAAATTGGAAAATTGCTATTAATGCTCAAAAATCTAATGTTTTGATAATTCGCAAAACTAAGAGAAATAAGCCCATTACAACCACGGTACACATCTTCGGAGATGCTGTCCCAGTTGTCAGAAAGGCCAGCTACCTGGGCCTCGTCATTAATGACAACCTTACCTGGAAGGACCACATCAAGCAGACCACCAACAAGGCTAAGGGTGCCATGGCTAAACTCAGGCCCCTTCTCGGACGTAAATCCAAGCTGCCACTAAACCTTAAAAGGCTACTCTATCTCACCACTATACGCCCCATCCTCACCTATGCATCGCCAGCCATTGCATGTATCTCCCCCAATGAACTCCACAAACTACAAGTGTGCCAAAACAAGATCCTCAGGGAGATGGTGGACGCTCACAGATACGTGAGAAACAACCTCATACACAAAGACCTTAAGATCGAGAAGCCTGAATCACATATGGCCAAGCTTAGTATCAAATTCTACGACAGAGCCATTAAAAGGAACAATGACTTTATCCATTCTATCCAATATGAAGTCTTAAAGGAAGATGCCCACATTCGCCCCTACGCTGCATTTGCAACTTCTGATGCAATGCTAGCCTTAAGCCAATTAACCTAATTGCTGTCAGATGCCCTTGGGCCCCTCCCTGGACCAGGCCTTAACCTGGAGATAGAAAGCTGCCTAACAGCTATGTCAGACTCTTAAACTCAGGTGCCACTGGCATTCCTCACGACGAATCGGTATGGGGCCTTCGGCCCAACACCGAGTTATAGTTTATATTAAAGATTAAAGAGCTATAACTTATAATTAACGTTTTCTTGTTGCATAGTGTTCAGTTACAAAGGACACTGTATGAATGTTAAATATAAGTCGATTTCTATACGCAACCCTTTTACATAACGTATTACTGAAGTATTGCTTATTTCACCGATTGCAATGCTTATAATTTTTTTCTGGAATATTATAGTAGCTGAAGTTTCCAAATAACAGCTCAAAATTCCATAAAAAAAAGTTTAGATTGAATATTCAAAACTCCATTAGAAGTTAAAATTAAGTGAATCGCGAAACCTGAGAAAAGCTTTAGCAGCTTATATCCCGAAATCAACAAAAATTATTTGTACTCTGTGAAAATAGAATTCTTGGTGATTTGAACAGCTGAAAATTAATTTTTATCAGTAAAAACCCACAAACAAGAAACCGAAGTCTGCTTGGAGCTTTAAATATTATGATTTAAAAAAATTGTATTTTACGCATTTGTATAATAGAAATTAAAAGGATGTAACAATCTTTTTTCTGGCAACCTGTCCTGTCTGACTTCGACTGAAGATTCGAATTCTATGACTTCGCACCGATGACGTTTTCCGGCAACCCTATCGGACCGTTGGTTGAGTTTTCATGAGAAATATTCCCATACGATCTTTTCTTTGAATCGTGGTTTTTAAAAAAAAGTCGCCAAAATATGGACTTTTGGCGGGATTTTGGAAAGTTCGCCAAGGGGGACCGTGCAGTAAATCTCTACCCTTTTTTTGTATTACAAGCTTCGATGGATCCCCGTGAAATAACTTCCTCCCCAAGGCGTTAAAAATATGTGTTATGTACCACTTTTATTCACCACATGTTTCACAAAATGTATTTCTATAATCAAGGGCTAATATTTAACGTTAGTGAACATAAACATGAATAAGAAAGCACGTTGTGAGAAAATAAAGAATTGATTTCTATACCAAAATTATAGGCCAAGCTATAATTTGATTGTAACGATAACATGCGTAACTTTATTTTGTTTAATTTGAAAGAAAAGAAGCAATCAAATATTTAATTATTAATTTATCGAGTTGAAAAAAAGTTTCGCCACCTGTAGAATATTTTTAATTTAAAATTAAATAACCAGACGATATTTTCTTTTAACGACCATGAAGCTTACAGGAGTGAAAAAAGAATCGTTTTTAAAAAGACGAATGAGCATGAGCTGTGAATGATTCCTACAGCTAAAGTTTAAGCCTTATTTAATACTAGGTGGTAATATTTCCCTTCAAATAAAAAACAAGTAGGTTTGTAACAAAATTTTGTCACTTAAACCGCTTCCACACAACAATTGTGTTTGACAGGTAAAAAGGCGACAAACACAGCATTAATATTCTACATTAAACATTTACATGCAACATTTGGCTAGTTTCATATTTTATTTCGAAAATTCAATAATTATTACTTATCGTTTGCAAAAATTAATTTATATTTCAAAGAATCAATATGTAATATTCCTCGCTTTTAAATAGAATGAAAACATTTCATATCAACATAGGAAGAATCTCGTAGTGAAATATATTTGACGTCATTTCAAACTGATCGATGTCGCAAAAATAAAATTATTTTAATTTATTGTCTAAAAGAATTAAAGCTTCTCGAGCGATTGTTGCGAATGGAAATGGTGATTTAATTCTAATAAAAATGGCTTCCTATGCTTTTTAAATGAGCATTCAATTTTGCAGTTTTTTAAATAATTGAAGTACTTCGAATTCGATTTATTTTCTGAAATTTTCAATGTATTCTAATTTCGATGCGCTGAATTTTTTGACGTATCACACGTGTCCGTAGCATTTGTAGTTTGTGCTATGAAAGTGGGTGATGGACAGACAGACGGACTGAACTATTATAATACCTTCCATTTTTTACGTTATAAACGTAGTGTGGAAGGTAATATATATTTTTTTAACTAATCAGAATGCAACATAGCGCCAAAACTAAACTCCTTGGCCCAAGAGCCCATTTTAGCTTATGTGACCAAGAGCTCTGAGGTGCTGGGCATATGTCCCGTATAGGTAGTCACCCTCACGCTGAGCCCCCAGTATTTAGTTCATAAGCATGCTTGGTCCTCATTTTATTGACCCACTTAAGGGATGAGTCAACCTCGCCCTATCAGGAACAAGTAGTTTGTTGGGGGTGCATAAATGAAGTGAACACGCCTTTCATTAGCAAGCATGTTTTGGCCTCTTTGACTAAAAGCAGCCCTTAAATCTAAGAAGCTATGTTCATATTCCAACCTTTTCAATATGTTCGTAAAATGTAACCGGATGCGTTTCTAATAGCCTAAGCTTTTAACGTAGTGAGTAGAGAAGTGATCGGGAACAAGTTGACTTAAAATACGAAACATCTATTTCATTATATATCTACTAGGTGGCACGCCCCCTGCTCGCTATCGCTCGCCAACCCCCGGGAACTGCTTGTGCAGTTCCCTTTGGATCGCAGGCTCGCTTCGCTCGCTCACCGTTCATTGAAATATTTTAGTCTAGCCTTTGGTATCCTTTTAAAATAATAACAAATTAATGTTTATAAAGTTATACGCCTGTGTTTTTTATTAACAATAGTGTTTGGTAGTTCAGTCAATCGAAATTATAAGGTAAACCTAAAGAAGCATGGGTTAACCTAAAGAATCGTGCCCGGCAAATTTACGTCAAATCTGGTAACCCCGAAAATTGGTGTTATGGCAACCTTTGGCCGAAATTAGCAATTGTATTGCCAATTTCTAAATGTTAATCCATTTAAATCTTAAATGTATATAATTTATTTTGAAGTTTTTTACACCAATCTTCTATCAATGCTTAACGATTTTAAATAACTATTTACTTTTTTTTAAATAAATTCTTCGTCATTTTAACGTTAAACGTTTTCCATAAATCTGGTCTGCAATGTAATGAATTTTTCCTGTTACGTAAAAGTTTATTTTCTTTTAAATTTTTCAAATATTAAAAAGAAAATATTCATTTCATTATCATTTTTGAAATTTCATTCGAGATGGCAACCATCTCGGCAATGGCCGGAGTTTGTTGTCATTTCGACTTGGCGAGAGTTTCTAATGGTCGCCAAATCCGGGCACGATTCTTTTGGTTAACCGAAGCATGTTTAAAGGAAAGTCGCCAAATCCAGACAGGGTCCTTTAGATTAATCAATTATAATTTAAATTTTTATACATTAAACGCCCCTAATATTATGCATGTTTAAAGTTAAACTTACTGATTATATCCTAAAGTTGTTGTTCTTTTGGCCTTATTGCAGTCATTCCCGAAATTGTCAATCCTTGTGTTATTTCGTGGTGCTTTTCTCAAAAAAATATACATTCAATGTTTTTCTGCCGTATCGAACTATGGTTTTGTGCATACTATTTATAGTTATTTTTCCCTTTTTCAAGCCATTCCTGAAGAAACACTTTTTTGTTGTTTTCAGTCGACCATTTTGAAATTAGTAGTATTTTGGTTCATTTCGATTGTTGCCATTCCAGAGTTAGAAATATAAGGAAATTTGGGCGCCGTATAAGAGTATTAAATATATAGATGAGCTTCGTGTTCAGGATCTGTGCACAAGCAAACCTTTTATCAATAATATATCCTTTTATCATTTGAATTTTAAGTTAAGTATTATTTTTATCAGATTTTTTGGTAAAATTATTAAAATACACAATGATAACTATCTTAAAAACACATTTTTAATCGGCATTTATAAATAAACTAGCTTTATAAACCCGGAGTTGCACGGGTAGACCCTTAATAACAGTGATTTTTTATGTAAACTTTTATTTTATACCATTTGTTGTCTCCCATTCTTACTCTCCCTTTGTACCCAGGCCCTTTCATGAGTTAGAGGGCTCTCCCATAGGCCCCGGTGTTCGCCTTGCATGCGAAAGGTCCCAGGTTCAGGTCCGGGCATCGCCCTGCCGACCTAAAAGCGTACAGCCAAAAAATGCCGAAGAACAACACCCTGTGTGGAGGAGTTTACGTTAAATATTCTCCAAAGTCCCGACTCTCCGTACGATCACACCCTTAAAATTTGCGTAGGGTGCCAACTCAGGTGACGGTTCGTCACTTAACTATGGTCAATAGCCCTCATGGGTAGCTTCCAGTTCGACGATGATTCAAAACTAACCCTAACCCATACAACTGGATGGGTATAGCTATCCTACCTTAAATTTTCAACTTCGCCAAAAGGCGCCAATTCCAAAAGTCAATCGGCCTTTATATCATAGCTGTATTAAATCGACAGTTTCATAAAGAAAAGCCTGGTCCATTATACAATTTCAAAAGATAATAAAATAGAGTAAGGATTTTTTCAAATAACAATACTGGCTACCATATCATAGCTGAACTTTTATTTCTGTTTGTAAAGTCTTTGCTTACGATACAACTTGTTAAATCTAGAAACCCAACGTTAAATTTTCTATATCACCAAAAATCGCCAATCAATATACTGGCTACCATATCATAAGCCATACCATCATCTACCCATCATACCATACCATGTCATATCATATCTAAGTTTCAATCTCCATTTTTTTTCGAAACTGCCAAACTGAATTGAATTCGAAAATATAATTGGAATCGAATTGAGTATACATGGTATCTGACGAAGCATTATTAAAAAAAGTAGTTTAAATAATTATGAAATCTCAAAGGCTGTTCAACATTCCCCATGCAATGAGTCAGTCTTAAACCAGACTTACGCCACAAAAATAAAACAACCAATGAAAAAGAAATATTCCCATCTTACATATTAAACTCTCGCGCTTTTTTATACTTAATTTTCGCACGCGTTGATATTTCTTTCACTACTTAATTTTCCTCGCGGTGAATTTCTTTTTTCAAATTAAAAATAGAAAAATTGAATAAAAACACAATGCATAATGCTATTCCTATGGAGAAATCGGCTCACGTTTTGCCCTCTTACACCCATTTGGGTTCGAATTTCGAAAAATCGCTTCTTCGCTTCTTAAATGACGCCTACGGTATAAAAATAATTTTTTCCTAAAATTTGGTAGCTGTACGTCTAGTAGTTTTGGCTGGGCGTTGATACGTGAGTGAGTCAGTCAGTCAGTGAGTGAGTGAGTCAGGACTTTGCCTTATATATATTTAGAAGTTACTTAATCAGAAAGATAAAAAAAAAACTGTTTGGCTGTAGTGTAAGTCACGAAAAGATATAAAAGTTTCTATTACTATTTAAACTAAAGTTTGGCTTCAAAATTTAAGATATTTTCTTTCTATATTAGCCTCTGTGTAATTCCACATCTTTAAAATTTAAAATAAAAAGCATTTTTTCGATTTATAAAACATTTTAAGTTTGTAGTGTCGGTCACAACGTATCACCAGTCACAACTTCTGTTTGATTTATCTGTTGTAGATAAGCTGTAATATTTGTAAATTACTTATAATTTGTTAAATTTGATGTAAGATGGCTAAATCAGCAGCTGAAAGAAAGATAGAGCAAAGAGAAAGACTTTAAGATGTGGTAAATTTCAAAACTTCAAAGAAATTAAAAGCAGATACCACTTTACGGACAACACTTCAATGAAAAGTATTCCACCTCTATTACAATGTTACAACCGTGTGACAACATTGAATGATAATTCTCTTCTACCAGTCATAGTCATCTTTGCCTTCAGTCCTTGTAAAAGACCAATTGATGGACTTGGTGATACAATGAAGAGGTGATAAAAGAAGTCACACTTTCCTATAAAATTGACCCACATTCTGCTAAAGATTTCTTTACTTTTCATAAAAAATCTGTCCAAACCTAACACTATTGTAGTTTTCTGACTACTATGTAAAAGGGCGACATAGTTAGATGAATAATATTTTGTCATTAAAAGGAAAATAAATATTTCCGATTCGTAACACTCAATTATTGCACTGTGTTTTTTAAATTGAACAAATACCTACTTAAAATTGTCAATGTTTCATTAAATCTCCAACAAAAAGTTCTTAAAGAACTAAAATAGCCAACTTTCCTGTTACCTAAATACTTACTGAAATTCTAACCGGAAACAACTAGGTTCCTAACAGTAAATATAATCAACAACCGTTTCTACACTAGATTTATACACATTAGAAAAAAAATCGCTAAACACAGCATCCAGCTATTATTTAAACTTCTAAAAGCCAATATCAACTACTTTCCTTAATATTCTTTCGCAAATTAACTTAATATTATTTATTTTCTGCTCGATTTATTTGTAGTTCGAAGAATAATTAAATATTTATTAATAACAAAAGTAATGAAACCACTCCTTGCCGCTTTCTTGGTAAACAATTAACGAACAATCAAAGAATCACATTTTGCTGCATTTTATGACGTCATTCCAAAGTGATTAAAAAAAAATTATTTTGCTTCAAATATTTTTAAATAAATGAAGTTTCTCATGTCATTGTTGATTTGGCAACAGTGATTTACATGACTCAAAATTGAATTTCAATGCTAATTCAATAGGAAATTAGCCGATAGATAATAGATTTATGTCCGCCTGGACGTACAGACAGGCGGAAAAAAAGTATGAAAGTTAGGTCTCTGAAATCATAGCTTTCTAATAAAAACGAATTTTTATAATCCGATTTATAGAACCGATTTTGGAAGGGGGTACGGACAGACAGACAGACGGACATCGACCGCATGTCAATACCTACTTTTTCATTCTTTAAATTCTTTCGAATTATAAAAAAAGTAGGCTAAAAATACTACACGACTGATTTAACAAATGGTAATTGTAAAGGTCCGAAAAAATTCATACCTCCCGAAAAAATTCTGAAAACGAATTTGATGCTGGGAATGGGTGCTTTAGTTCCTTTTGTAGGAAAAAATTATCATTAAATATTTTTTTGGGCAAATGTTAAGTAAAGATGCTTATTCAATAAGAGTGAAACATCTGCAATGGAAGGGTAGTCTTTTGCATGGCCTGAGAAGGAAGGTTTTTTAGACATTGTTATTGAAGAATGAATTAAGAAATTACCAGAAAACAACTTTGGTGGACGTTGTGTGAATGATTAACTATGATTTTACCATGTAAGTAATTATTTACTTACCATGTTCAAAATTATATACAGGGTGGCCCAGCGGGTAGTGTTTGAAACAAATGAAAAAATAAAAACAAATAAGAGACATGAGAAGAATTTAATGACGTTTATTGAATGGACATATTGGGCAATTTATGATAAAGAGGTTCGAAGTGCCCGCCATCTTTAACAAGGACAGCAGTTAGGCGGTTTTCGAATACAAAAATACTCCATACTCCTTACAAATACCTTCCTCCATACTCCTTTTGTTTGACCAATTCTTTTTGTGGGAAGCTTTTTTTAGCTTTTGTGAGAAGTTCCACAAAAAGAATTGGCCAAACAAAAGGAGTATGGAGGAAGGAGGAAGGTATGGGTAAGGAGTATGGAGTATGGTTGGATTCGAGAACCGCCTAACTGCTGTCCTTGTTAAAGATGGCGGGCACTTCGAACCTCTTTATCATAAATTGCCCGATATGTCAATTCAATAAACGTCATTAAATTCTTCTCATGTCTCCTATTTGTTATTATTTTTTTATTTGTTTCAAACACTACCCGCTGCACCCTGTACATATGTTATGTTATTATTACCTTAATTTCCATATATGTGATAAAATTCACATGATGTAGTGTAAGTCACAAATTGAATGCAGTGCAAGTCACGTACAAATATGTTAATAGATTATTTTCTTGATAGTTCACCACTTGTTTGTGATTAATTTTTAAAGCTTAATTTTGCAAAATACACAAGATTTATGCTTAAAAAATTAAGCTTTAATGTAAGCCAGGACTTTTATGTTTACATTGCATTTGAAAGAAATTAGAGTTTTAAATGATTACGCAAAACGATTCTTTGTTCATGTATACTAAGTCAACAAAATAACTTTATCTATTTAAAGATTATTTTAATTTAGTAAAAATGTACCAAATGAAAATTGTGTTTTTTTTACGATATTGCTTAAAAATACTATATTTCAGGGTAACTGACATCTTGAATTCAATAAAATATTTGTTTTATTAATCTTCACCATTTTTAGATAAACATTTAATTATAACATTTAATTTATATATCATCAAATAAGATAAAAGTTTTGTTTTTATTTCCGTCCAAACAAGACACTGTTTATTTAAATGCTAAATGTTAAGATTTTATAATAGACTTAAAAACTAATTTCTATATTAGCATAAACCGGTTTTAAGTATTTATTACCAATTGATCCTTCTCCAATGGTCAGCACTCCATCGGTATACTATAATTTCCTCCCATTCTAATATCAGCATTAACTTTTAAAAATAGAGGTCCGATTGTATCTAGCCCCTTCTGGAAGTTAGAGGGCTTTCCCATAGGCCGTGTTAAAATTATCAAAATAGCTATGATATAATGACCAGTTTCTATTTGCCCTCTTACACCCGAAAATGCCCAAAATGTGGTAAACATTCCACTCCATATTCGACCACTCGACAGGGCTGGGGAGTTTCCAGTTTCATAAACATAAAATACATACGCTATACGTAGAGAGAATCGACATTTCTTCAAAGTATTCATTATATCTAGAATAGTTATCGCCTTTACTGTCGTCAGACATTATAGTAATATCTTCATTTCTTACAATTTGTAAACAATTGATCACATCATTAAATTCAATTCGGTAACAAAAAAAAATCAAAAGATTTAAATTCTATAAATAAAATGATATTCAAATAACAATCCTACAAATTAAACTCACGTGCTCTGACGTGTTTATACTTAATTTTCGCTCACGCTGAACGCGCTGAAATTTTTTTTCAAATTAGAAAACGAAATTTATAAATTAAAAGTTCATAACAATGCTATTCCTATGGAGAAATCGGCTCACGTTTTGCCTTCCTACGCCCGTTCGGGTTCGAATTTCAAAAAATTGCTTCTTAAATGACGAATACGATATAAAAAGAATATTTTCCTAAAATTTGGTAGCCCTACCTCCAGTAGTTTGGGCTGGGCGTTGATACGTGAATGAATAGATGAGTGAGTAAGTCAGGACTTTTGCCTTTTATATCTATAGACATAAAAGGCAAAGTCCTGACTGACTCACTCACTTATTTTTACATTCATTCCCGTAAGATATTTCTACAATGTCTGATGACAGTAAACGCGATAACTATTCTAGATATAATGAATACTTCGAAGAAATGTCGATTCTCTCAACTTTTTAGCGTATGTATTTTATGTTTATGAAACTGGAAATTTGGTACAGATGATATAATGGCCGACTGAATTTTGGCATTGGCGGCTTTTGGCGAAAATTTAACGTAAGGTAGCTATTTGCATTCAGTTGTATGGGTTGGGGTTAGTTTGAATTATTGTCTCACTAGAGCTATACACGAGGGCTATTTTCCACGGGCGTCCTAATTTCGAACCACAGTCAAGTGGCGAGCCAACACCTAAGTGGGCACCCAATGCAACTTTTAAGGGCGACATCGTACGTAGCGTCGGGCCTTTGAAAAATATTAACAAGAACTCCCACCACACGGGGTATTGTGCGGGACACAGGACATTTTTGGCTGCATGGGCCGTTTATAGGTCAGCAGTTATTTTGACGATGCCCGGAACCGAGTCTGGGACCTATCGCATGCAAGGCGAACGCCTTTACCGACTGGGCTCCCTAGCCCTGTCGAGTGGTCTAATATGGAGTGGAATGTTTACCATATTTTGGGCATTTTCGGGTGTAAGAGGGCAAATAGAAACTGGCCTTTATATTATAGTTATTTTGACAATTTTAACACGGCCTATAGGAAAGCCCTCTAACTTCTAATAGGGCCTGGATACAATCGGAATTCTAATTTTAAAAATTAATGCTGATATTAGAATTGTAGGAAATTATAATATACCGATGGAGTGCTGACCAGTGGAGAAAGGATCAATTGTTATGAAATAAATGTTTACATAAAAAGAAACAATCACCATTATTGAGGGTACACCCGTGCAACGCCGGGTTTATAAAGCTAGTTAATATATATTGATACACTGAAAAAGTTGCCTATTACACCGATTGCAGTGCTCATAATTTTTTCCGGAATATTAAAAGCACCATAAAAGTTGAAGTTTCCCAAATTTTAGCTGAACATTTTCTTACTGTTCGTTCAACTAAAGAAGTAAAAGGTCAATATGTAACAAAACCAAGTAGTTTTCTTTGCCTTGCAACATCCTAACATCAATATCGGATAAACAGCACCATTGGCTCGTCGAGTGATCAAAAAGCAACAGAACAGGGCTCTATTCGGTAGAAGTAAATAAAAGTTTCTTTACCCTTATCAAACTATGATTTAGCTACTTTCTTTTTTAATTCGAAGAATAAAAAAATAAAGTTGCATTATCGAAAAATAAAACAGCACGCTTCTGTTCGAGTTCGAACAACGGGGACTCTTACTCGGGTAAGAAAAGTTAAAGAAATAAAAGTTTCTTTTTTACCACATTATTCAAAAGCGATGAATTTTTTACAGCTGTAATAAATAGCCTGGCTATATTTGTATTGGTCATTAATTTTTCGACTAGGAAATCATCACTAAATTTTAATAATTCATATATTATTCATGGTTTTAGCTTCCACACTACGTTTATAACGTAAAAAGTGGAAGGTTTTATAATCGTTCAGTCCGTCTGTCTGTCACCCACTTTCACAGAAAGAACCACAAGTCCCACAGACAAGTGGGATACGCCATTTTAAAGCAAAATATCAGATTAGGCTACATTCCAAATTTCATTAAAAAATTTAAATTAGAATGTTTATTTAAAAATTTATAATAACTAAAACAATTTAAATCAATACATTGAAATAACATGCAAATTTCCATTTTTATCAATATTTTCACTGTTGCCATTTCGTTAGACGTACGAGAAACTTTTTTGAAAATGAAAATAAAAACTTTTGAAAGAATATTTATTTATGCGATATAATTCAGTTTGGATTGTTGTAATATCACAATTGAGTTCTTTTGATGGTTGATTATATATGTATGAAGAAAGATGCACAGAGAATTCTAACTTGGCATAAAAAATATGCAAAGTTTCGCTTTTATTTTTAAAGCATCAATTGCACTAATTATATATTTTTCGAACTGTAAATTAATTTAACAAACGATAAATAACTTAATTTTCGAAATAAATGTAAATGGGAAATTGTGGCGACACAAAGATATTTATAAAAAAAGATTAAATTATTATTCTTCGAACTTCAAACAAATTAAGCAAACCGATAAAGTCTAATTATTAAATCTGAGAAAGAAGATTAATGAAAATAATTAATTTTAGCGTTTAAATGTTTAATTACAACTAGCTAAATCTAAAGGCTCTGTTTGGCGAATTTCTTTCTGAGGTGTATAAATAGTTTGTTTCCTGTTGAGCACAAATGTTGTGTGGAAGCGGTTTAAGTGACAGATTCTGTAACAAACCTACTTTTTCTATTCTAAAAAAACTATAAAAAATGAACATAGACTATTTCCCTTATTTTACAGCTAGATTGTTGAGTAACAAAGTAAAATGACTCTCTTACGAAATGCAGTAGTCTGGTCACCCCCTAACTTTTACAAATAGAATTTTTTTTTAGTTTATTGTTTTATAAATTTTATAAAAAAAAATATCAAAACTTTAAACAATTATTTATGTGATATAACCTTAAAAGAATGAAAATTCTTTTTTGTGTCCTAATTATAGAAATAAAGAATTTCTTTTTACATTAATAGTTTAATGCTTTCTTTGAATGTACTGCAGTGGGCAGGTAAATTGCAATAACCACGGCAATGAAATGGATAAGTTTTCTCGAAAATATTGACCCTTCCCGTATACTTTCGAAGCCCAGTGGCTTAGTGGTAGTGCTTCGCTTTGCCACGCTACAGGTCCGGGGATCGAATCCCGGATCGGGCGAGGCTTACCCATCCTTCCATTCTTTAAGTGGGTCGATAAAATGGGTATCAAGCATGCTTGGGAACTAAACACTGGAGGGAACATATGCCTAGCACCCCAGAGCCCTAGGTCACGTAAGCTGAAATGGGCACGGCAGGCCTTGGGCCTCTAATGGGCTGTTGCGCCGAGGAGTTTAATTTAGTTTCAGTATACTTTCTCATTGGTTTCTGTTATTGAGTGCTTACAATATAGGTCTAAGTCATTAGTCTAGCTACTGCAGTTTACATTGTAGACATTGTAGTTCCTTCTCTCTTAATGGGAGTCGGATGGGTGTTAGGGTCAAAAATGTCAATTTTCTGTTATTTTTTTTAATCGGCATATCTTTAGCTTTAATTTAAAACCAAGATTATCAATTCCTATTAAATGGTTTTCTTTTTATAAGCATCTTTACGAAACTCTGAACATCAGTTCTTACCTAAACCTTACTTTTCTTTTTGCGTTTCCTGAAATATAAGGCTTTTCAACACAGTTGGACACATTTTTCTTAGGAACTATAAGAGATATTAACATATTTGGCTTTATTATTTATTCCCCATTAATAGCTCTTTGATTTAAACTGAGGAATTTTAAATATCTCTGTTAAAAAAAATTATATAACTTTAAAGTCTGGTAGAATGTTGATTTACTGCACCATGAAGAAGAAATTAAAGTTTTAAATGATAACCAAATGTCGACTTCTTTTCGTGTAGTGTAAGTCACATCGTGACATTTTGATTATTTTTTAGTAAAATACTAAATTAAATATGTTTTTACAGATTGCTAAAAATACGATATGTTCAGAGGCAAACTGACATGCAATATTTTTTAAAAAAATAATTATAAGATAATTGAAGAGCTTAGTGGAAGAACGTGCTAAGAGACAAAAAAGGTGAAAACGAGATAATGAGCTTCAAAGTTTTTAGTTTGCAACTTTTCTGTCATTCACAAAATCATATTTTTTTTTTTGCATGATATTTTAGTTTGGTCCTTCAAAATGCTTGGTGGCTTTTGACTTAGCCGTAATTTACGTAATAACACGAAATTTACAATGACAGCGCTTGACACCTCATGCACTTGGCACGTTCTTCCTCCGAAGTGCTTCAGATTTTGGCAGTCGTTTAGTGGAAGAACGTGCTAAGTGAAATTTTTTAGGTAATTTTAGTCCATACCCGTTTCACAATTTCTGTACTAACCTTCCGATTTTCAAAATTCTTTTTCTATTTGGAAGATAGGACTTCACAGATCTCTTTTATACTTTTTAATCGTTTGCCTGTCCGTCCGTCCATATCCCTTTCAATTTCCGATTCAAAGGGCCTTATTTTGAAAATTCTGATTTGGTTCGAAAGTAAAAAATTAGATGACTACAATGTATAGTGTTTGGCCACCTGCCTGTACGTCTGTTATTTTGTTTCTGTCCGTACGTCCTACTACCCCCCCCCCCCCCCCACAACTTCTTTTGTACCCGTTCGATTTTTAAAGTTATTACTTTCAATTACCTAATATAAAATAAAAGGTAATAAAACTATTGCGATGGAGGTCAATAATCTAAAATGAAGATTTTGTGCTTTCTACACGTTTTGGAGGGTGCTTATTCTAAAAAATTCGGTTTTTTTTTTCTGAAACTACTTTACAGTTCAAAATAAAAGAGCTACACGGACTTCAAATTTAGTACACGGGTTCCTAGTTCCTGTTGGACGTCATAATAAGGTTTTCGAGAAAATTGCGCATGCGCAAGTTGAAGTTGCTTTAAACTTTTTTTGGTTTTAACGGTATTGCTGAACAACGAAAATAGATACAGACTTCAAATTTGATACACGTGTTCCCTGTACTTGTCGGACGTCAAAATAAAGTTTTCTACAATATTGTGCATGTGCAAAAAGTAGCTGCCATAGAAATTTTTAGGTTTGAAAGTTATTGAAAATACTTTATAATATATATATAACTTTTAAATGAGCGTATTGATATATAGTGTTATACATTCCTGGTTTTTTTTAAAGTTATAAGTCACCTATCTTATACTTTTTGTTCGTCCGTCTGTCCATACTATAAGAATTTCTTTGAGTATTTAAGTTAAAAGTAGGTTATATAAGGTATTTTAGAACTTCTTTCTTAATGTTAGATGAGTAAGTTTTTAATTGAAAATATTTAAAAAAAAAAGCATTATCACTGAAATTATAAACTAAATACTTTGAAGAATAATAAGACAAAACAACTTAATAAAAAGTATACAAAAAGATAGTAAAAGAAACACAGATGCATGTGAATAAAATAAATATTAAATTTAAAAGACATAAAAAAAAGATAATGCAAGATGTAAGTTTTCGCAAAATAAATTTTTAAATAGTTTTTAGATAAGAATAGTCGAATTTAAAAACAAACTTTAATATAGTACTTAGATATTTAAAAAAGAGTAAAAATAAGTTGTATGGCAAGATATAGATCCTAAGGTTATATTTACGTTTTTATTTCTCCTTTTCAATTAAGGGTTCAATCAATTTTAAGAAAGCGCTACTTTAATTTACAGCATTTCTACAACAGTCGAACATGATCGTTTAAACAATTTATTTTTACAATCGGGATGCGTAGTACTTTTTTAAAGTCATCGATATTTTAATAAATATTAAGAACTTATAACGTTTTATACTTTGTCACTTTATTTTTACATCAATTATTATAAAAATATTTTAGTTTTACATAACAAAGCAATATCTTGATTAAATTTGTACTTACCGTATAAGTTGCTATTCACACTTTCAAGCAAACATTCAGCTTTCCGCTTGCCTCTTAATTCCTTTTTAATAATTTTTGGAGTTTAGGACATTGCACAAAATGCGTTCGATAGCTTTAGAGATCAAACGTAAAATGGCTTTAAAACGATTTTTGCACCCATGATTCATTTTTTTAAACAAACCAGATGCTTTGAATGTTCAGTGCAATGTTGTTTTAACGCGAAATGCGATCTCCATAGAGCAGGTGCAACTTTGTTTTAATTGTACCATCTGTTCGCTGTTAAATTAACTATGTTTATTGCAATAAAAATCAGGCGACATTCAAAGTAGACGATATTTTATAAAATGTTAAAACCTTTAACTCCGTTTAAATTTAAAATCAAAATGCATTTTTTTCCTATTTGGCTAATTGCACTCAAATCCTAGATTTACGCAATATAAATTTTATTTCATTGATTATATTTAATAATTAAAGTTAATTAGGAAATATTAATTACATTTTGTTGAATTCTTTTTATTAAAACTACAAAAGAACCATTTGTTTTGCTATTAATGCAAGCGAAAGTCTGAAAATTTTCCGCAAACGTGTCACTTAGCACGTTCTTCCACTAAACGATCGTTCCGGAATCGGGCGATTTCGGTGGAAGAAAATGCTAAGGATCCTTAGCACGTTCTTCCATTGAAAAAGAGACGAAAACGCGTGCACCTACCAACTTCGTATGCGAAAAATATACGAAATCGAATGTTTTCTAAAAAAATTGAAAGCTGTTATGTTTAAAGCAGGTAATCACATGATCATTGACACAAAAATCTCATTTTTTTTTCAAAAATGTCACCTAGCACGTTCTTCCACTCAGCTCTTCAATTATGAACAATGCAAACACTATTTGTTAAATCGTTAAATGTAGTGTAAGTCACGCATGGAAATGCCCAACTATTACCGCGTATTGAATAGATAACACACACTCATTTAAATTTCCAGTATCTTAGTACAATAGTTAAATTTCTTACATCTGTGAATATCAAAATAAATATTTTGTTATACGCTAATTATCACCAACATTTTTATAAAAAATTTTATTGTATAAATTATAAATGTTTGACTAGCATCGTTCGTTTACCATCATCGTAGAAATTTTTATTTCGCAGTGAGCCTTAACAAGGAACACTGTATTAATTTGACATATTAGCTAAATGTTGAAGATTGTATTTTCTCTTACAAACATAATTAAAATATATTTATACAATGATAAAGTTGCCTATTACACCGATCGCAGTGCTTATGATTTTTTCCGGAATATTAAAAGCACCATAAAAGTTGAAGTTTCCGAAATTTTAGCTGAAAATTTTCTTACTGTTCGTTCAACTAAAGAAGTAAAAGGTCAATATGTAACAAAACCAAGTAGTTTTCTTTGCCTTGCAACATCCTAACATGCAATTACTCGGAATAAAACAAGCCACCGCATCTGGCTCGTCGAGTTCTGATCAAAAATGCAACAGAACAGGGACTCTTATTCGGGTAAGAAAAGTTAAATAAATAAAAGTTTTTCTTTTTTACCACATTATTCAAAAGCTATGAATTTTTAGCCTACTTTTCTTTTTTTAATTCGAAAGAATTAAAAAAAAAATGAAAAAGTAGGCATTGACATGCGGTCGATGTCCGTCTGTCTGTCTGTCCGTCAGTACCCCCCTTCCAAAATCGGTTCTATCAATCGGATCTTAAAAAATCTTTTTTTGTTAGAAAGATATGACATCAGAGACCTAACTTTCATACTTTTTGTCCGCCTGTCTGTACGTCCGGACGGACATAAATCTACTATCTGTCGGCGAATTTCCCATTGAATTAGCATTAAAATTCAATTATGAGTCATTTAAATCACTGTTGCCAAATAGACAATGGCATGAGAAACTTTATTTATTTAAAAATAGTAGGTATTGACATGCGGTCGATGTCCGTCTGTCTGTCTGTCAGTACTGTTCTTCCAAAATCGGTTCTATCAATGGGATCTTAAAAATTCTTTTTTTGTAAGAAAGCTATGACCTTAGATACCCAACTTTCATACTTTTTGTTCGTCTGTCTGTACGTCCGGACGGACATATATCTACTATCTGTGAGCGAATTTCCCATTGAATTAGCATTAAAATTCAATTTTGAGTAATTTAAATCACTGTTGCCAAATCAACACAATGGCATGAGAAACTTTATTTAAAAATATATGAAAAAGCAAAATAATTGTTTCATGAATCAGTTTGGTGTGACGTCTTAAAATGTAGCAGAGTGTGATTCTTAGATTAATCATTAATTGTTGACTAAGAAAGCGGCAAGGCATATTTTTTTGCATACAATTATGCTTAGTTTTAATTACCTTTTCTTATTTTTAGCCTACTTTTCTTTTTTTAATTCGAAATAATTAAAAAAAATGAAAAAGTAGGTATTGACATGCGGTCGATGTCCGTCTGTCTGTCTGTCCGTCTGTCCGTACCCCCCTTCCAAAATCGGTTCTATCCATCGGATCTTAAAAATCTTTTTTTGTTAGAAAGATATGACATCAGAGACCTAACTTTCATACTTTTTGTCCGTCTGTCTGTACGTCCGGACGGACATAAATCTACTATCTGTCGGTGAATTTCCCATTGAATTAGCATTGAAATTCAATTTTGAGTCATTTAAATTACTGTTGCCAAATCAACAATGGCATGAGAAACTTTATTTATTTAAACATATTTGAAGCAAAATAATATTTTCATGAATCAGTTTGGAATGACGTCATAAAATGTAGCACAATTTGATTCTTTGATTGTTCATTAATTATCTAACAAGAAAGCGGCAAGGCATACTTTTGCATACAATTATGCTTAGTTTTAATTTACATTTCTTATTTTTTTAATGCAGTGTGGAGTTTCATTACTTTTGTTATTATTAAATATTTAATTATTCTTCGAACTACAAATAAATCGCGAGCAGACGATAAATAATATTTAATTAATTTGCGAAATAATATTAAGGAAAATAGTTGATTTTGGCTTTTAGAAGTTTAAATTATTAGCTGGATGCTGTGTTTCGATTTTTTTTCTAATATGTATAAATCTAGTGTAGAAACGGCTGTTGATGATATTTACTGTTAGAAACCTAGTTTTTTCCCGATTAGAACTTCAGTAAGTATTTAAGTAACAGGAAAGTAGGTTATTTTAGTTCTTTATGAACTTCTTGTTTACAGTTGTAATAGCCTCACTAGATTTGTATTGGTCAATAATTTTTCGAAGAGGAAATCATCATTAAATTTTAATAATTCATATATTATTCATGGTTTCTCTCTATATTAAAAAAAAGTAAGCTTTTTTGATCTGTACGACGCAATTTTTATAGTACAACTCCAATTTTTTTACTGAATGTCTCAATTGGTCTAAGTTTCATGTCCAAAAAATATTTTTTTAAAAATCTAATTAGTTTTTTAATTAAAAATTAAAAACTGCCGTTTTTTGCCGAAAATCGATATAAAATTTGGTCCTACAAAAGTTTCTGAATTTTTAGTATTTTATAGATTTTTCATTTATCAACAAATAAAAAAAAATTGGGGAAAATTTATATATCGGATTTTGAGTTATGGATTTTAGAATTTTATTTTTATTTTCTCCAAAGTCAGACTTTTTGATCTCTACGACACAATTTTTACCAATGTTCTCCCATTTTTTTACTGAATGTAGAAAAAGATTTAGATATCATGTCCACAAATTTTTAGAAAGAAATTCAAATTAGTTTTTTAATTAAAAATCGGAATGTGGAGCCACCACCAATGCTTATCTCGCCAAGCAAACCAAAAACGAATCAAACCAAACTCTTTTGACGAGATTATTTGGAAAGTGTGCTGCGACGAGATTATAATGAAAGTTTATAATTTAAAATCTGGCATCAGTGAAAGGATGTTTTCAGTTTTGATTTAAAAGCGAAAATAAATTATTGTTCTTTTGAAATAAGATATTTTAACGGAGTGAAAAAAAATTCCTACCCAAAACTCGCAGATGAAGTCAGAAAAAAGGTTGCTTTAAACATTTCGCCAAATGAAGATATTGGAAAAATACGCCAATAACCCAACATTAAGCATGAGTGATGTAACAGGTTGTTTGGGATTCGAAATTTGTTGATGTATTTTGTATATTTATTTTCTTCAAAATGCATACACTTCATAATGCAACAACTAAACTATTATTATCAAATATTAATATTTATTATTGGCACCGACTTCTATAGCACGGACCAACTGAACAGAATTGATTGCGATTACATTTGGTGATTTTAAACTGACAATCTAGCGATCAATAGCCAAGCCTGCAACCTCGTGATAGTTGTTTGTACCGGTTTTGGGCAGGTACTTAGCCTCGGCGATATTTTAAATTACTCATTCCAACCCACTGAGATAAAGAATACTGACCTGGAGTTCTGCATTCTACCGGTAAGTGAAAACGATACTCCTACCTTATTTTTTTGTCCAAGTAGCGGAAACGTACTTAATTTGGTAAACATTCCAGTTCAACTCAGTAGATGTTTAGTAGATTCGCCAAATAGCTTTGTGGCCTGAATACGCTAGGTGTTCCAATTTTAAAACGTAAACAATCCCAATCGTAATCAGGCTTGTACATGGATCGTCGTCAATGGGGAAGGAACACCTAGCGTATTCGGCCGGAATGTTATTTGACATCTTTTGGCGTTCATGAAAAAGTAAACACAGGGCTTCTGCTCACGGAATGGTGTCGGTAGCATGAAAGAATAGTTTCCCATTATGTTTTGTTTTTATCATGACTTGAAAGCCCAGTAATGTTTTAATGGTCGAAATGTTGTACGCCTTATATCTTACGAAATTATCCCGTCTGGGCCGCAAGTTTTGAAACTCGAAAATCTTTCGACTCCCTCCGGGCCGTCGATTGTGGCTACTCGGCAATCCTCCGGGCCGTCGATTGTGGCAACTAGACATGTGAAACTACGTTGTGATTATAATTTATTTAATCAAAAGTTGTTAATAAGTTAAATTATTATCGGACTGCGGCCGATTATAATAAAATCCAAACCAAACCAAACCTTACACACCTTTTGAACAAATACTCACCTGCACAAAACCCGGAATTTTCGAAATAAACCCATTTCAAGTTTTACTATTGTTCGCATAATTCTTGTACGCTGTATTTTCAACCAAACCAACTTAAAAGTAAATTAGTTTTCAAGATTTGGCAACAAGATTGATGTAAACATCCATTGAGTTGAAAGTTGAACTGGAATGTTTACCAAATTAAGTACGTTTTCGCTACTTGGCTGCAAAAGCCGCCAAATCTAAAGCCCTGGATTCTCCTTGGCTTAAGTAGCGACAAGCTCAATCGTCCGCCATCTTGGGTCCTCTCCCAGTGGGGGGAACGGACTACGCTTCGTTTTTCTCCTCGTACTTCGCTCTCGTTCTTTTCTTTACAAATTCATTAAAGACTTAAATATATCTTTAACGAATTAAATATATAAAACTTCATTCTTTTAAAGCATAAAAAGGACTTTTTGACTGATTTTTGATTTATTAGGAAGTTAAAATCTCAAACCTTCGATTCTTAAATGGTTCGCGTTTAGCAGCCAAAATGATCGATTTGCTTGTAAATTTAGCATTAACTGCATTTCTGTAATCCTGAGTAATAAATTTTTAACCATGAATAATTAATATATTATATACTAATATTATAAACTGATATTATATACTTATATAAAAAAACCTGACTTTTGGGGGTTGTCGGAGGGCCGCTAAAATCCTGATTGAAATACATAAATTTTTACTAACCTATATGTTTCTTTAAAATTAAATTCAAATTAAAGCCACATTCTAACATTAATTATAAATTTCTATTTTGACATTCTCCTGTAACAAATATTTAGGGCACATGCAATATTAAATTATCTTATGAATCTAAATAAAGCCACAGAAATTACGAAAAATGTCATATTTATTTAATAACAGTAATTAAAGTGTACATTTTATAAATAATAACCCACAGCTATAAAGCTATTAGCAAGCAAAATATATAGATCACATTATCTCTGATGCAGCAAATCTCATTCCAATGCTTTTGCTAGAATTTTTTTTTAATTTTTTTTTGTTGCAAAGTTTTATTTTTCTTTTTGATTAAAAAATGCACTCTATGATTAACAAAAATATTTACAATTTTAGTGATCAATTCACAACATTGAGGGAAATCTTTAAAATGCTCCATTACAGATATTAGTAGAAGATTTTGTAAAGATTTTACATTTATTTTTGGCTGTAGGATTTGCTCTTCATTTCATCTGAAAAGATTTTCCAAATGAAGTAAAATGCTATATAAACTAAGCTAACATAAACTAAGTGATTAATATCTTTTTTAAATTCTTTAAGTTTTGAAAATGATTGTTTTGCAGTTACACAGTTATTATTAGATAAATTATTTTTACAAAGGGAACAAAGTTTACTTCGATTTAAAATAATATTTGTAATACATCCACATAAATAATAGAGTGCACTTTCTTCACTTTCTGGCAGTTGACTTGGTACAGTTACAGTTTCTATAGAAATTTCATCTTTGTCAAAATCAATATCAAAGCATATTTTTTTAGTGTATGTTTCCAACTGGTAAGCGATACAATTTAAATCTTTTTTTTTAACTGTTTGCGCATCCAAAAGCACAACAATTCGGCATCTTCGTATGAAATAGTCTTTCATCTATCAAAAACTAGCTTGGTAAAAAATTATCTAAACATAGTTAGCAAGTTTTCGCTGAAACAAAAACGATGACACTCACAAGACCGCAATTCCAAACTAAACCCCCATTCCAAGAAAGACCCAAGATGTCGCATCTTTCACACGTGACTCTGGACGTCCAATAGGAAAACGAAGCGGCATAAAAGCGCCGGGGAAAACAGTGTCGCTACTTAAGTCAGAGAGAATCGAGGGCTTTAGCCAAATCGAGACAGGCCTGAATACGCTAGCAGTACCATGGGGAATTATATTGACACTAGAATTGATAATTGAATACGGACCAATAACGTATAAATTATATCATCAATATAATACGAAATAAAAAAAATTGATTAGTGGAACACCTAGCGTATTCAGGCCGCGATGCCATTTGGCAACTTTTGGCGTTCGTGAAAAAGTAAACACATATTCCTGTCATTGTTGTATGGCTTTTTTCTCCCCGTGACGTATTCTCTCGGTAGCATTTCTTGAATTTCTTTCGCTGTTTCTGCTCACGGAGTGACTCCCTCCGGGCCGCCGATTGTGGCCACTCGAACCGTGATATCCTTAAAAAAACCTCTGGTACCCCCTCTGGGCCGTCGATTGTGGTAACTCGGCAATCCTCCAGGCCGTCGATTGTGGCCACTCGAGCCGTGATATCCTTAAAAAATCTGCTGGTACTCCTCCGGGCCGTCGATTGTGGCCACTCGAGCCGTGATATCCTTAAAAAATCCGCTGGTACTCCTCCGGGCCCTCGATTGTGGCTACTCGAGCCGTTATATCCTTTAAAAGACTGCTGGTGTCGATTGTGGCAACTAGACATGTGAAACTACGTTGTCATTATAATTTATTTTATCAAAAGTTGTTAATAAGTTAATTATCGGTCTGCGGCCGATGTATCCGTAGCATGATGGTCACCGAGGCTCCACCCAATATTGTCATAGATACAGACCTGGATTGTAAAATATGCATAGGCCTGTGCAAAGTGGGGATGGAAAAGTTACGGTCACCAGCAAGCCGCGAAGCGGCCAATGGGAATTGCGCAGCAATTCTCGGGGGTTGGAGAGCGATAGCGAGCAGGAGAGCCTTCGGAGATTGCACAGCCATACAAGAGTTTGACTTTGCGAACCAGTGAGATTGCGCAGCAATCCAAGGGTGCGAGCTTGCGAGCCGAGGGAGATTGCGCAGCAATCTGCTCGCTTGCAAGCCTAGGGGCGAAGCCCCTAGTTTTATTCTAAAAAAACTGTGTAAAAATGAACATAGACTATTTATCTTATTTTACAGCTAGATAGTTGAGTAACAAAGTAAAATGTCTCTTCTACGAAATGCAGTAGTCTATTACCCCTAACTTTTACAAATGGATTTTTTTTAAATTTATTGTTTTATAAATTTTATAAAAAAAAATTCTAAACTTCAAACAATTATTTATGTGATATAACCTTAAGGGGACACGGTACCACTTTAAAAAAACCTTTAATTTTGACATATTCACTATAAAATTTATGTTTTATTACTTCAATCTGTATTTAAAAACAATATATGACAAGAAAAATTTAAAAATAATTTAATTTTTTAAGTTATTTAAAAAAAATTAAATTTTTTTGAACATTTTTAAAATGCTAAGGCTTTTTTAAATACAAATATTTTAACCCCAATTTTTTTTTCTCATGTACTTTAAACTGTTTTACATAAAAATTGGTATCCAAATTTGATTTATCTTCAGTAGTTGTTTAATAAAAAAAATTATTTATTATTATTAATGTTAACATATTTTACAGACTGCATACAATATTCCTTACACTTTTATCAATAATTAAAAAAGTCTTAGCGTTTGGAAAAACTTGTCATAAAGGAAAAATGAACAACGAGAAAAACACATTTAAAGTTTTCATTCGTTTGCATTTTTATCCTACCTTTCCTCATAAAAACCGAAATAACTTTTTTTTTAAATATAGCTAGACTTTTAAAACTTGGTAGACTTATTTAGAAGATTTTAAACTTTAATGTTAGCAAATAAAAAAAACTCGCAATTTTTGCCATTTTTGAGGTACGGTGTCCCCTTAAATTTAAAAGAATGAAAATGCTTATTTTTTGTGTCCTAATTATAAATTTAAAGAATTTTCTTTTACAACAAAAGTTTAATGTAATGCTTTCTTTGAATGTACTGCAGTGGGCAGGTAAACTGCAATAACCACAGCAATGAAATGGATTTCAGTATACTTTCGAGGCAGAGTGGCTGAGTTGTAGGACGAGGCTTACCCATCCTTTCATCCCTTAAGTGGGTCGATAAAATGGGGACCAAGCATGTTTGGGAACTAAACACTGGGGGTTCCGCGTGAAGCTGACCACCTTACCGGGACATATGCCTAGCACCCCAGAGCCCTAGGTCACGTAAGCTGAAATGGGCACGGCAGGCCTTGGGCCTCTAATGGGCTGTTGCGCCGAGGAGTTTTATATCGAGCACTTGGTAAATTAAGCATTTAAACTGTCAAAAACTGATCGATCTCTGTTAAAAAAAATTATATAACTTTAAATCTGATTTTTTGTGTGTTTTTAATACCTATTTTTTTTAAAAAAATCACTGTAAAAATATTTTTTTTATACTTTTTTAATATCATCAGCTTAAATCAAAGAGCTATATGTAAAGAACAAAATACATATATATAAAAAGTTCATAATGATATCTCGTATAGTTCCTGAGAAAAATGTTCATAAATTTAGGAAATTAACATAGGCGAGATAGAACCACCCGACTCCCCTTCACCGAATTCTTCATCCGAGGGCTCTCTCGATAAAAGTACGAATATCGAATATTATCAGTGAAATATCATGCGAGTCGATACGAATAAATACGTGTAACCCCTTCTTGTGTCAAGTTATTCTGGGTCTTGAAGAAGACTAAGTCACTAATTATTGGCTCTATTAATGTAGACAGAGTCGTAACAACTTGGACAACTGACAATCTTGATCATTAACTTATTAAACACTAGTTTTTATTTTTAAAATCTTAGTGACAAGGACACTCTCATGAAACAAAGAATTTGATGAGACTATGTTTATTTCTATTATAGGAGACTGGGGAGACTTGGCCCACATTTACATTTTAGTATTTAAAACTATTTAAGCATTTTCTCAATAGATGGTACTCAAAGCTACTGTTGTCAGCAGATAGAAACCTTAGTTTTATTGAGCTACTTTTTTGCATTGAGGAGAAAATAAAAAATAAAAACTTTCCCACCCCAAAAAGTAAACATTTTAGACATAATTTGTAAGATTTTTTCAGAAAAACCAATTCAATTAAGTTTAAGTATATGGTATTTTTAAAATACTGTTATATTAAGGGTTTATTTTAGCTATAAAGTTTGTGCAATGAAGTAGGCTTCAAAGCACCATGTGCCATTCTTTACGAAATGTCTAGGTGGGGAGATATGAAAATCTATACATAATGTTTATCAAATACACGGTTAATAATAACGTATGATTATAACTTTATGAAGGTAATATATTGATTATTAGTATTTTTACTTGTTTAGAATAAAACGAAAACCTCAACTAAATCCAACTTATCATTTATGACCAAATATCAAACTTTTTCTGCAAAAACTATATGCAGCACTTAAGTTAACTACTTGTTTCACAAAGTGTTTTTTTTTCCATACAAACGTGCCTTTTTTTTACGTAAGTGAAAATTAATATTAAACAAGAAAACGTTGTATACTAAAATAAAGACCTTATTAAAACTTTATGACAGATTTATTGGCTTAAAATGATAATTTGCAAAATTATTTACATGAACGCAGACTCAAATTAATTATAATTCGAAAGTCATAGTGTGTCGAAAAGATGGCGCAAAAAAAATGGCTCTCATTACGGGCCGAATCTGCAAAATCGTTCTCCGCCAAAATGCACCCTCATTACTTAAAAAAAGGTATAAAAATGTTTCAGTAGGGGCCATTTTAACCACTTCGGGAAGGGAATCACGTTAGATCGACATGAGGTTATTTGCACCAAAGATCAAATCTCCGGTCCAAAATCCTGTTTTTAAAAAAAGTAAATTTTTTTTCTCTTGAAACTTCCTAACATGTAATTATTTGGAGTAAAACAAGCCACAGCTTCTGGTTCGTCGAATTGTGATCAAAAATGCAACAGAATGAGACAAAATACAACGGACAATGATTCGGGTACCAAAATATAAAGAAGTTTTTTTTCTTACCACGTTCTTCAATACGATTAATTATTTTTACAGTTTTAGTAGCCCGACTAGATTTGTTTCAGTGATTAACGTTTCGACTACGAAATTATCTTTAAATTTTCACAAATCTTTTTGTTTGAAAATAAAACTGTAATAAAAATGGACGGAAACTATGAATTTACGCAATTTTTATAGCTAGACAGATGGGTAACAAAGTAAACTGCATTAAGAATTGCAGTTAGTCTCGTCTCACTATCTTTTAGAAATCGAAGATTTTTAATTTGTTGCTCTATAATTTTTAACTAGTGACCATGATTATAATAACGCATGTTAAGAAATAGTTATTACAAAATACATATGACGTTAAAATATAATTTCTGCAGAAAATTTAAAATGTTTCATACAAATAGATATTAGTGCTTTTTAATACGATATACTCACTCATTTAAATCATTTCCAGTATCACTGCAAAATTCAAGCTACTTTCAACTAAAAATACAAATTTAAATTATTTGCGTTACGATTTATGTGTACCAGTTTTTGGTAAAAATATATTTATATTGAATTTATAATTTTGATTTGTATCTTGGGATAATAAATTTTTTATACTTTGTTGCACATTGTCCTATAACAGGGGACACTGTATGAATTTGTAAACTAGTTGGATACTGTACGCAACTCATTTACATAATTAAAATATATTTATGCATTGAAGTTGTTGTTTATTATACCAACTGTAGTGCTTATTAATTTTTCCGTAATATTAAGGGGGACCAGACCCCCAAAATTTTTCAAAAATGCCATTTCAAGGTCTTCATTGGTTCGTAAAATATGAAATCTTAGATTTACAACGATATCTTACAATACAAATTTTGAGTACTAGAAGTATTTTTAATATATTTAAAAAAAATTTTGTTTAGGTAAAATCCATTCATGCTTTATAGGAAAGAAACCACCATTGTTTACTTTAAACGCTTATATCTCAAAACTTACTTTTTCAATGTTTATATACAATTTTTTCTGAATATACTATAAGTATCATCCTGAATTTTTTTTAACGAGTTAGTATCTAAAAAGCACTGGAGGGATTTAAGTATAACTATCTTACTTTTTTTTTTCTTTTTAATATTTGTAATGTTTTTTTAGGTAAAAAAATATGTAGTTTCACTTAAAAATTTACAAATTAAAAACTAAACAATAATTTTCAAAACGCCTACAGTAAAGTATAGTTGAACATCCGTTTAATAACTAGTAAAAATTTCAATTAAAAGTATCAAATAGATTCCGAGAAAAAGGTGCGTAAAAAAGGTCATTTAAACATGGGCTTCAATAGAGGGCTCCGGTCCCCTTAAACACAATAGAAGCTGAAAATTTAGTGAAATGCACTATGAAATGAATTGTGCAATTTTTGAATAGCTATAATAGTTTAATTCTCTATTACAAAAAGTATTTTTACAATGTAAAAGTAGAAATCTGGGTATTTTTTATAACTGAAAATACAATTTGATCAGTCTATAACACACACAATAATACAGATACAAAAATTGTCAGAAAACAACAGACCAGAGGCCCAGCAAGGTTGGTTCTAAAATATTTCCAATTCTTAATTAGTTTCCAATAACTATCTAGATTCTTCTTAAATTCTTCTACAATCTTCGAATACACAACATAAAGCATTCTACTCATTGACAACTAACTCTTGTTTAAAAAAAATGTTTTTTTACCTCCTTTCTGAAGCAGGAGTTTTGGAATTTCTGATCATATACTCTGGTCCAACTATTTAAGTTAAAATCTAAACCCTCTATGTCTCCCTGCTTGATGAAGTTGAATAACGAAATTAAATCTTCCATTGTTCTCCTAATTTTCAGGGAATACGTGTTTAACCCTTTCACTTCTAAAACGGCCCAGACGGCTGAACAACTAAGGATTCGATAATGATATTCCTATGACATATTAAGAGGAAACAAAAATACTGCGAAACGAAAGTGTTAGTTAGTAGTGTAGTGTTAGTAGTGTATCTTAAGAGGGACTGTCAGTCCCATAGAGATAATGCATTAGTTTTGAAATCACAATTTTTGAAAAAGAATTGCTTTGCCATGTTATCCCATTTTCACCAGGTATAGGAATCATCATAACATCAATTTAAAACAAAATTGAATAGAAAATAACATCCTGTTATTTAATTATTAATTGATAAAGTTTTAAAACAGTGTCGCCATCTGCTGTAATTTTTGGCATTTTAAAACTTCAAAAATATTTTATTAAATAACTAGATAAAATTTTCGTTTCAAAATTTGTTTCATTTCGATGTTATGTTGATTCTCATACCTGGGAAAAAAAGGGCTAACATGGCAAAGCAATACTTCTGTGGAAGTTGTGATTAGAAAACTAATGCATTAGCTCTATGGGACTGACAATCCCTCTTAATCTGTTATCATAATCTATACCAGATAAACCCTTAATCATTTTTGTAGCCCTATGCTGAACTTTTTTTAAGCAAATCGATATATTTTCTGTGGTAAAGAGACCAAAACTCAACAGCATATTCCAGATGTGGCTAAAACCAAGTCGTGTTGAAACTAAAACTATTACATAAAAGTGAGGGACTGTCAGTCTAATGCATTAGTTTTGGAATCCCAACTTTTACTAAAGAATTGCCATATGTTACGTTATCCCATTTTCACTAGGTATGGGAATCTTCATAACATCCATCTAAAACAAAATAGAAAAGAAAATAACATCCGTTTTTTAAAATTATTAATTGATAAAGTTTTAAAATAGGGTCGCCATGTGCCGAATATTTTTGAGCATTTAAAAACTTCAAAAATATATAATTAAATAACTAGATAACATTTTCTTTTTAAATTTGTTTCATTTCGACGTTGTGTTGATTTCCGTATCTGTGGAAGAAGGGCCAACATGGCAAAGCAATACTTCTGCGATAGTTGTGATTCCAAAACTAATGCATTAGCTCTATTAGAGCGAGAGCCCAGGGCCCCCAGACCTAAGTCGTTTTTTAAAGGATGACATGTATCGGATTAGGTTCGGTTTTCATTTACTTTTAGTATATGCATACCCGCTAGAGTGAACCAACGGCCAATTTACAGGTATCGGGTGCAAAAAGTAAGTAAATTATAACTTAAGTCATTTTCTAAAGGCTGATTTTTACGTATGTTTTAGAAAATAATGTTAAAAGTTAATAATACATTTCCCAGACACTTTCCGTCGGCCGAAACTTTTCCCAGACGCTTTAAACGTCTTTATCAAGTTCAGACTTTGTCCCACGCATCTGGCGGCGTGATATGGCGCTACAATCGTCCTCGGACGACAAGAAGGGGAAGTTAAGCAAAAAAGAACTATGTGTGTATTGGAGATGTGGTTGGTTGGTCGATTGATATATATATTCCGGTTTGTGAGCTTGATCATTGGAAATGTGAAAATGTTGTAAGCTAAAGACAGCTATGGTAACTTGTTTATTAATTTATTTTCTAATTAAACGAAAATTTAATTAAATCGAAACGATATTCTTTCTTAACCAACCACATCTCCAATACACACATAGTTCTTTTTTGCTTAACTTCCCCTTCTTGTCGTCCGAGGATGATTGTAGCGCCATCTCACGCCGCCAGATGCGTGGGACAAAGTCTGAACTTGATAATGCGTTTAAAGCGTCTGGGAAAAGTTTCGGCCGACGGAAAGTGTCTGGGAAATTTATTATTAACTTTTAACATTATTTTCTAAAACATACGTAAAAATCAGCCTTTAGAAAATGACTTAAGTTAACTTATAATTTACCTACTTTTTGCACCCGATACCTGTAAATTGGCCGTCGGTTCACTCTAGCGGGTATGCATATACTAAAAGTAAATGAAAAACGAACCTAATCCGATACATTTCATCCTTTAAAAAATGACTTAGGTCTGGGGGCCCTGGGCTCTCGGTCTATATGGGACTGACAATCCCTCTTAAATCTGTGTCAAAGTTTCTAAGGTTTGTGACTCGCTGTTTTGTTTGATTCAAAGGTTGTTTATTATTACATTATATAGTTCTTAAGCCATGTCGGACAGGTCAGACGATGAAAGAGAGCTCCAATAGCACGTTTTTGATTCGGTAAAAAAAATATTTGAAGGAGACTAGACCTATACTTTAGCTGAAAAACAGTTTTTTTAGTTTTCCGAAAGTTGAAAAAAGCACACTTAGGTGGTTTCAGAAAGAAACGATTCTAACATCTCGCTCTCAATCAAACCAAACTAAAAAGATCACATCCCTACATCAATACTGTTGTGTGTTGTCCTAGTACGAGTAATCCAGTCACAACCAAAAGTGTGTTAAATTGAATTGTTTATTTCAAAAACCAGTCAAGTAACTTGTCACTTATGTGGTTTCTGAAATAAGCGATTCCATTAAATACGCGCTTCAGAAAGCGTCACAAAATCGGCCATCACATCCCTCCAAATATTACCCCTGGTTGAATCATTGTCAAACTATCCCCCACGAATTGTTTTCCACACTTATTCGCAATAAAGGGGCTCCAACACGGAATTGATTTTGGTACGTGAATTCCTAAGTTTGTTTTGCAGTCCAAAGTACAGCAATCAAAGGGAAGATAAAACGGCCATGATTCTTTTTACAGCTGCAGAAAAAGTTTCAACCTTCTGCAATTTAGCCGTTAATCATCATAATGAAAAGTCGTAAAAAAAAGGTATTCGAGTCAGAAGATGTGAGAGGTTGGTATAGTTCGCTTGTCACTTCTTAGCTTCTCAAATATTTCGATTGTGAAAGAGTCCACTTTGGCAAAAATTAGAGAACCTGATGGAGGCACGGTTGCCAATGCCATATGGTGTTTGGCGAGCATAGGGGATTGTTGGGTTAGTTTGGTTGGAAATAACATCGACACAAAAATAACATTGCACATTGAACCTACACATGGGTTATTGGAAAAAGGTTAGGTTAGGTTTGAATTATCGTCGCACTAGAGCTACACGAGGGCTATTGGCGACGGGCGTTGTATTTTAGAACCACAGTCAAGTGACGAGCCGACACCTGAATAGACACCCAACGCAACCGTTAAGGGCGACATCGTACGCAGCGTTAGCACTTAGAAGGATATTTAACGTGCACTCCCTTATACGGGGTATTATTCGTCGGACACTTTGGCTGTACGGGCCGTTTATAGGTCGGCAGTTATTTTGGCGATGCCCGGACCCGAACTTGGGACCTTTCGAATGCTAGGCGAATGCCTAACCGACTGGGCTCCCCAGCCCGGTTATTGGTAAAAGGATGATCATAGTTCATTGCTGATGGCCATCAATTGCAAATGCATTTCTTTTCTATCTTGAATTGATCGTCCATAGATTTGCATCTGTAGTATGTATTATTTATCATATTCAGTATCATTTCGGGGAGAACGCTATAAGTTAAAATATAACTATGAAATAATAGCGAACCCGATGAAAGTTCGAACTGCCCTTCAGTTAAAAAACTGTTTCTTAACCTTAAAGAAATATTTTATTGCAAAAACAATGAATTGCCAAATATAGTTCAATTAGAGTAGAGAGGTTTTGATTAAATTAACGTCGCACGAGAATTTATTGTGGAGTGGTTTACTGATGAGGTTACATCTTGAGTTCAACCAATGCATGGACTAACAATTTTTTTTTTCACTGATTAACTTTTCGGCTGTGAAATTATAAGTAATTAAAAAAAACATATTTAATTGATGTGGTTTTTGTTTTAAAATCTACAACAAAATTAAACGCAGAATATTACTTAAAATTTTGTACCAGGAAAGTTGAATAACAAACAAAACTGTACTGTGAAATACAGTACGCCTTATCAAATTGTTTATGTCTAGAAAGTTGACAAACAAACCAAACTGTACTGGGAAATAGAATACGCCTAATCACTCTACCAAAAATCTTATTTTAAATAAAAAGCATATATTTACGTAAAAATACTTAAATTTTCTTTTAATAGTTTTCTCCGTAAAAAATGAACTTTTTAAAGTAAAAATAGTACTTTTCTGTTTTTAACCTCGTACAGAAAACTAGACTACAACCGAACAAGCATTTAAATTTTTTTTGGAAATCCAGTGAAGCAAAACAGCTCAGTTAGGAGAGCATTGGATTGGTGATGTAAAGGTCCGTGGTTCGCACCTGGGGTTGACAGTAAATTAATCTCGGTAGGCAGGTGGTCAGTATCCTCGATTGTGACAGAGGTGAAGTAAAATTTTGTTATTCTTTTTCTATTTGTCTGTTAAATAACAGTTTTTGAATAAAATTACAAATTTGTCGTATGAAATAAACAGATTATCTCTTTTAATAAACGGTATTTTTCTGACACTCTAGCTGACATTTTTTTCTGTAAAAACAACAGATTTTTTTACAGTGTAGCAACAGGGTACGCGACATCTGAAGTTATGACCTGAACAACAGATTTAACAGTCCCCATATTGTCCCACATATTTAGTGGCGGAATTGTTTTTGTATGCATGATACATTCATAGGATGGCTAGGGATAGAGTCACTATAGAAAGTAGTTATAGTAGTTTTAGCAAAGGCGAGGAAAGTATTTTCTGCACCATGTTTCTCTCTCTCTCTCTCTCTGTAAAAGTGTTTTAAAATTGTCAAGCAACATTAGTTGAAGCGCAAATGACAATTTAAATATGTGGATAATTAAAACAAAACAATACATGTTTAAAATATTAGAGCTAGTAGAGAGAAAAAAATCATTTTAGATTTAGATTCAGTCACGGCCAACTTCAATAATAAGGCCAGAGAAGCTCTCCCAAACATGAGCGTAGACGGAAATTTTGACGTCACTGTTCCCAGTGCCGAAGACCGAGAAACGAGTTCGGACGCATTCGGAACCCTAAAATTGTGGTCAGCCGTAAAGGAGTTGTTCCGAACAGGTTTTAAGACAGGTTGTCTTCATCTTCGGAACAACGTTACTCGGAACTATGACGTCGAAATTTCCGTCCCCGAGCTTGTTTGGGAAAGCTTCTTCGGCCTTAGTAGTTGAGTAGGCCGTGATTCAGCCCCCCAAATACAATTATAATTCATTCTAATATATCTTATAAACCCAAAAATAAAACAGTAGACCTACGTAATAATAATAATAATTATAATAATAATAATACTACAATAGTAGTAACTTACCATACGGCATAGGATGGTCCTCTATCTAGTATAACTCTTATTACATACAATAGGCACGCAACAAGTTTGACAACCAGATTGAAAATACGGATTCTCAAACCTGCGAATAAAGAGAAATACATTGGAATCGGATACTAAAGGACATATCACGCAAGCAACAATTCCCCGTCCCAACCTCAACTCAACCAACTTTAACGCAAATCTCAAAAGTTGGATGTAATCGGCCGTCTGCTATGGAAGTTGAAGTTGAAGAAAATATCTTCAACGTCGTTAACCCATTACGATTTGGTTGATCCAACCTAGAATTTGATTAAAATCAGATGCATAGATAATTGCTTTTGTCACAGCCAAGAGATACACTCTTAAAACAAACGAGCGGTTTTAACTCAGTCTGAGTTAATTTCCACTCCTTTCCGGTGCCGAAAATGCACTTCCCCTATAGGAGTGGATTTCACACTTTTTGCGGAGTGGGTAAAAGAAATAAAAGAAAACAATCTACGTCCTACACTCTTAAAACGAGCGGTTTTAACTCAGTCTGAGTTAATTTCCACTCCTTTCCGATGCCGAAAATGCACTTCCCCTATAAGAGTGGATTTCACTCTTTTGTTTTAAGAGTGTACGTCATTTTAAATCACGCGTATTTTCAGCCAACTTTGATGAGCAAATATTAATTTGTACAAGAATTGAGGACGAAGTTCTATTTATAACCTCCCGAAAATGGAATGTGCGAGCAATCATTCATTCAACACTCGCAACCTTATATCCAACTCGGGCGAAGTCGAAATGAGATAAAAGTTGAAGATGGAGTTGCGTTGAGGGTTAAGGGGGTTGCATGAATAACCTATATATGTCATATAATCTTTATAAGTCACGATAGACATTTACACTGCTCAAAACAACCCTTTCAAGCTGATGATTCCGAATGGAATCATCAGCTTGAGATTTTTTTTTCTAACTAAGTTAAGCTCGCATTTATGTATCGTTAGATTTAAGAATCATGTCTTTTGAATAATTAAAATATGTTTGTTTTAATTAAAAGAAAAAATAAAAAACCAGGGTAAAATAAAATTCACTCTGAAACAATTTTAGCAAATAAATGGACCCTAAATTCTTCATGCTTGCATTTTTTAGATGTTTAAAAATTGATTTTAAATATTTTTAACAAATGAAGTTTTGAAAAAGTATTGTTATAATTTATTCAAAACTTATGATTTCAATTTTTTCCTTTAAATTTTAGTTTTAAAAAATTAAGATTTTGTCCCCTTCTTTTTACCATTTCATTATGGATGCATAATGAATCTATTTCACAAATTTTAGATTTTTAGAATAAACAATAAAAAGTTGGGACTGAAAAGGTAACAAATGTACGCAAAGTGCTCCCCAAATTGTTTTGAGCAGTGTACTACAGATATTACCGAAGTCACAAGATAGGCAATGACTTCAAATGTTTTCCAGACAACTGAGATACGAATACAAAAGAAAGACAGATTAACTATTTTCCACGTCCCAAAATAATCCAAGAAATAGTGTGTCATACATATGCAACGCAGAACCGTCTAGCGAAACAAAGATTTTTTTTTAAACTAATAAAATAGTAATTTTTAAAATTTGGTTTGCTGTATGATTACATAAAATTAAGTTATTATGAAGCACAAAATAAAATCTCGTAGCATAAAAAAAAATTCAATAGTGGCGAAAATTATATCGTCAAATGACTTAAAATCTTATTACTTAAGAACAAAAAAAATGGTGATATTTTTCTCCGCTTGGACTAATGTTATTTCGCCTCTACTTCTATTCCTTTTATATGGGGTTGCTTTCAAACCATTTCTTAACGATTTTGCAGTATTACTATAATAGTATTATTGTGTTAGTGTTATTTTGCATTTGTATTGTTTTATTTTCGTATAGAAACAGTGTATATTTCTATTAAAAACAATTTGATTTTTTTAATGAGTACTAGCAATAAGAGTTTATAATAACGTGTTCAAACGCAAATGAAAAATTTAATGATCTTTAAATGCATAAACCGGTGGATGAAAAACGGCTGAATGAAGGAAAAACTGAAGTTACCAATGTGCAACTGTAAACACAAAGAGATATTTAGAAAACAATGTATCAAAAAGAATAAAAACTAAACCCAACAAAAAATGAGGGAACAAATAAATGTGAATTTTAACTCTGGTCTGTCTTCACCCAATATGAATATTTCAATTGAACTGACATTGACAAATATCTGCAAAAATTCTAATTTATTTGTTATCGAAGTAGAAAAAGGAAGCGCCTTTGTTATTTTTAAGAAATTTGCTTACTGAATGTTGACTTGTTCCAGGATCTTTTAAACAATGATCCTTACAAAAAGATCTTTAGAAACAACCTTGCATAAAAAAAATTCAATAAAATTTGCAGATTTTTCTCCTTTATTGTCCGATGGATTAAAAATTTCCTTAATGGAAATGTTTCAGATGATGTAACGCTATCTTGTTTTCATTTTTATGCGTACTGAGATTTCATTTGTTCCTTCGGTTTCACATACTGCGACTTCATTGGTTGCTTTGGTTTCACTCTCAAAATGAACGATATAGATGAAAATATTTTTTTCTTTCTATGAAAGATTTCTGTAACAAATGTTTTGAACAAACGATCAGCACAGCAATAAGTTCGCGTTTAAAAAAAATTAATGAGTAAAATATTCTTAGAAACTCATTTTCGAATACCAAAACAAAAGTTGGTTGTGGTGGTAGACATATATATTCAGGTTGTGTGCTGGTCAGAGACCCGCTTATAAACCTTCGTCAAGTAAACAGACACAACACACAGACACACATAAGTGGATCCATCTAATTTTTGAGACAGAGGCAACTAGAGATCCCAGAATGGCTTGTCACCCAGAGGTATTATTTGGTATGGGAACTTGGAGGACTTTTGACCACACGATTTAACGTGCACCAGTCACCATAGCGTACACGGGTCTTCGGAGCAGCGAGAGACAAAAGTAATTCCAGTCAGCAAATGAAAACAAACCGTTAAAGCTGTTGCCATCCACGAAGTGAAACAAACCCATTCTATCGGTCGTCAATTGTGCATGGTCTTACACTCGACCCAAAGTACATGCACGAGGAATATAATCTCCTATTTCCTCTCCTTCTCCTTTGGTGGAATATGTATAATTGCAAGACCTATCCTTTGCATAGCTATTTTAAAATTCAAAATTGCAGGGCTGTTATATTTTTTACAGAGTTTCTGCCAAAATGAAATGTCCCAAATTCATGACTTTTCATGACAGAAATTAAAAATTCTCATGACTCCAGGAATCTGCCCCCCCCCCCCCTTTTTTTTTAATTTGAGCCATTATGAAATTTGATGTGCATTATCTTCTAAAACATATTTTTTAAAAAAATAAAACAATTATTTCTTTGCATATCTAAACCAAGTGTAGAAAAATAAGAATCTGAATAAAAACAGAAAATCAGCAAACATAGCTACTCAACTGCTACACAAATCAATATTTGTGTAGCAATTGAGTAATTTTGTTTAGCAGTATAGCTGAATAGTGCATCGATAATTTTTTTATGAATCACAACACGACAAATTTATATATAATACTATACTACTAAATGTACTTCTAATTTCTTTATAAACACTTTAAAATAATTATATTTACTTTTATTTATAGTGTTGGGGGGGGGGGGGGTCCTTATCATCAGATTTGTCTATGTGGGTGTGGGAACATGTTTAGCTGTTCGTATGGTGTATTACCAAGTTTTGGTCGTTGGCAGTTCCATTAAAGCTAATTGTTTAGTCGCTTGGTTTCTCAAAAAAAGATTCTTGACTGCCCCTTTGGAATTGAAATCCCCAACTTTTGGTCTTTCAATCCATATCCTTATTAACATGGTTCATAAATTTGTAAGGAAAAAAGGAGGACCTATTATTTCAAACACAGGTTTTGGCCTCCTATAAAATTGCACCATTTTTGGTTTTATTTTTTCATGTCTTTTTACCAGTAACACATATAAGCCAAAACTTCAGTTGAATTTGTAACAGATCTTCGACAGTTTTAAAAATTTTATAGGTTTGTATACTTTCTTTTTACGTGAAATTCCTTTAAATAATGTTCCAATGGCCAATTCGAACAAGACGGACCGTGGTTTGTTTTTGAGGTTTAAGACAACGTTTGGCGTAGCTGTGACCAGTGGCGCACTCAGAAAATAATTATGGAGGGGGGCTGACCGGCGGGGGTCAATAAACGGAAAACTTTTGAAAAAATCCTTAGAATAACCGGTATTTTAAGCCATTACTTTAAGCTTATTTTAGCTCTTTGAATGCAAGTTTTGAGTAGGGACTATAGGAATGAATGATAAAACCCAGCTAGTAAAATAAGATTTTAGGTTTTATTTTGCCAAAATCTTTTTATATCAGTTGTCTTGCGAAACGAAGTTGAGTCTTCTTTGGGTCTTCGTCAGTATGGATAATACACTGTCTGTGTCAACTGGAATTTCCCTGTGGATATTAAGATTGGCTAAGCCATTGAGCCTACTCTCAGACATCATGTTTCTTAGATATGTCTTGATTCTCCGAGGAGTGGAAAAGGAGCGCTCTGCTGTGCTGTTCGATACAGGTATAGTGATGAAAATCTGAAGTAGGATATGGATGTTTGGAAAGATTGTTTTATCACAAAATATTTAGAAAATCAATTGCATTGACGTGGTGTGCCTTGTTTCTTTGGAGAAAGCTTGCCAAACTTCCATTTCTGCCATCAACACGTTTAAGTTGTTGTTTTCCAAATCTTCTTCATAAATTAGAATCAACTTCAAAAGCGCCTCTTTAATCTCTTTACTTTCTTCACTATTCTCTGGATAAGTATGAAGCAAGCAGTGAAACCCTTTCAAAATGTTCTTGTACTTTAAGAGATGTTCTTCGATGCAGGAAATAAAACTTTCAATCCAGGGGATGAATACGTTAATTCTGTAATATTGTTCTGTGCTTTCGGCTGAGACATTGCTTCTGTGTGTCCGCCTCCCAACAATCCTTGGAACACTAATTGTAGTTTCATTCGAATCGGCTATTTTTTTTGTGCCTCTTGAAACAAGACAAACTCTTCATCAACCTCTTAGTGAATAGGAATGCAGCAATGCAACTAATTATTTCTTAGTTGTATTGAAATGTAACTCCCGAAACCAGCAGTCAGTATGCGATGTGTCCACTATTGGCGGATTTAAAAACATAATGTAATTTTTTTCTTGAGGGGGGCTACAGCCCCTTTATCCCTCTCCCCCGTGGGTGCGCGCCTGGCTGTGACTTCACGACAGGCGTGGCCGTTCCTGTTGTCCATTGAAGGTGGCCTAATTTGACTTGAAAAGTAACTACACGTATTTAATTTTTCATTGGTTAGATAGTTAATGTGAAAAACCTTCTCAACCTAAGAAACTTACACGACTAACAAGAACTTGCTTGTCACAAAGAACTAGTATTACCAATCAAAAATACTAACACGAGTCTGAGTGCCTAGATAGGGGCAATCCTTTAATCCCGTTTTTAAGCATTTTGAAAGTATTAAAGCGGTAAATTTTTCTTTCCCTTTTTAAACAAGATGTTAATGAATGTTTTTCCTTAATCAACAAAAAAAATTGTATAATTTAAACCACGTTATATAGATGATAAATTCCATTCAAATTTGTTGTACACATAGCTATTACCATCAACGCCTTGTTATTTTAAGTATCCTGGAACTCTTCTGGTATTTTCAAAGAAACCCACAACACACACTTGAAAGTCTGAAATCTTTTTCTTCAATACCATTAACATTTGTTTGTCAATGATATTGATTTAACGCCACATTTATACGCCTACGAAAAAAAAGTGTTTTCCAAAATAATGTTGTTTATTTTTAATATGATATTCTGGTAGCTTTTAAATCGACAAATTCTCATTTTGTCTGTATAGAATAGACTATAGAGCATGCTAGAACTCGAATTTATTTTCTTTTGAAAACTGAAGTTGCTCTTGTTTTACGAGTGGTAGTAATAGAAATGATGAAATTAAATTGTAATCTAGTTATTAATGTAGACGTTCGGAAATGGCTATAAGGGAAAATGAGAGAGCCAATCGGCTTCCCAAACCGAAGGGGGTCGAGTCGAATATAACCAAATCTCACGTGAAGGGAGGGAGTAGGTGTCAATTATTACGTAATTTTTCACCGCAAAAAGTTAACGGAAAATTGCAAGAAATAGAGGTAAAAGTAACATTTGTTTCTGGACTCATATTTGACAAAATCTTACATGATAATATTTATAGTGGCTCTCCGTTCCATGCTTGAAAGTGTTAGGGATTTATAGATTCGTTAGATAGTTTTATATAGATTCGATTAGTTTCATTTCAGACCAAGGGAAACGTGCCTTCAAGCTTCACAAAAAAAGTAGGCAAACGTGCATCGTATGTGAATTTTAAGTACTTTTCCACTATCATCAGATGATGCAGCTGTTGTTTGGACTATCCGAATTTGGAGTTGAACTTTGATTTGTATGTATTTTGAAGTTTTCCGCGTCGCCTAAGCACAAGTTTTGAACTAAAAAAAATCACATAAAAATGCGAATTTTGAAAAATCTCACTTGAGATTGGGGGAAGGGTGTCGGGCTGCATTTTTTGGTGTATTGGATTGGCAAAGTTTTCTTCTGATGGTGTTTAATTCAAGTGGTTACTTTTAGTAGCTCAAAACAATTCCCCCAAAAAAATCGAGAATGCGTGTGTGAAATTCCATGGCTGACTCAACTTATAAGGCCAGATAAGCTCTTTTTAACGTAAAGCCATCCGCTCGGTGGGCTGTTTCTAAGAAAAAGATACCTGTTGGTAACTCTAAAAGTATAGTCGGCCGTTCTCGTGCAGGTTTCTTTTCCTTCGGAACAGCCAATTTTGGGAGCAGAAAGAGCAGCGTGATGTTACGGAGAGTTGAGTTGCATTATCGTTGCTCTAGAGCTACACAAGGGCAATTGGTGAACTCATAAGAACCACAGTCAAGTGACGAGCCGACACCTGAGCATGAACTTAACGCATTTTTTTAAGGAACGTTATCGTACGCAGCACCAGGACTTCAAACATGTTTAATGTGCACTTCCTCTACAAGAGGTACATAGACCATTAATAGATCAGACGCTATTTTTTCATTCACCGAGCCCAAATTTGGGACATTTCGAATGCAAAGCAGGCCCTTAGCGACTGGGCTGCCGAGCCCCAACGTTATGGAGAGCTTCTGGCCTTATAAGTTGAGTCAGCCTTTGCCAAACCTGGTATACTACAGTTCTAACATTATACACAATTATACACATTTAAAATAATTATCATGTTTAGTCAAATCGAAATAACTTAATCTTTTAAGCAAGAGAACTTTAGTATCAAAAGAGAATAAACATCAAAACTATACTTACTTGATCTTTGGTTTTTTATGAAGAATAACTGTAACCTCTCTTTTAAAGTATTTTCATTTACATAAAACTCCACTCGAACTCTACAATGAAAGGAAAAAAATATGGTTATAATTGATAAATATTTGAAATTAAGGGACAAATTAAGTAAAATACATTTTGTTCACACTTGAGTTGCGATTCAATCTCCGCTATAAAGAAGTCATTTGTAAGATAATCTCTCACTTAGATTACTTCCACACACTATTTCTGCCGGGGCGAGTAAACAGCAGTAACCACAACAATGAATTAGACCATATTTGCTCCAAAATAATCTGTCTTTTTTTTAGTATGTTGTCTTATAAATTTGAGAAATTGCGATTTTGCAGCAATAGGGTATTTGACTAAAAAAATTATTAGCTTAAAATATTCTTATGCCAAAAATATTTTTTTTCTAGCAGTAGCACTTGATATATATACATCATTCGCCAGAGTGTAAACACTCAGCGCAAGAAACATGGAGCAAAACAAACCATTACAGAGGAACAATAAATACAAAAATCGGTAAAACATTAAAGTGAAATATAACAATAATAAACATGAACGATATTAACAATAAACATGAACAATAACAATTGTTAAACAGTCTGGATGGCCTGTAACAGTTCTCTAGCTTTCCAATATCTATCATAAATGCATTCAGAGACCTCCGGGCAAACCCCAAGATGCTCCGCATTCATCACACAGTCACTCTTGCACAAGACACAGTTTGGGGAAGAGAGAATGCCAAAAATATTAGACACATAATTTTTTCTTTTTTTCAAATACCCCATCAAAAGGGAGAAAAATGAATTCTAAAATTAGGTTGAAAAATTACGCCCGAAAACGCTTTGTAGCTGTCACGGGGTATCTATGACGTCACTAGTAACTGTAAACAAACTTTGAAACACCATTTTGGAATATCTACTTTAAGCAAATTTGAACTATCCACTTCTGTAAAACTTCCTTCCATTATCTTTATAATTCTTATTTTAATAGTGTATAGATTAAATCCAGTTTAACTGAAAGCAAAAAAAAAAAAAAAAAAAATCATCACACCGGGTTATTTATACCAGTGACGTCAGTTGTGATCACGTGACGTACCACTGAAAAATAAGCCTTTAAAAATTATTTTTACTAATTGTTTAAAGATTTATTTTAGAAAAAAATATATACGTTTGTTATTTTTGGGTTCAAACTATAATTAATTTAATATTGGAAGGTATTTTAGCGATATAGTCAAGTACCCTATTGTCCAAGTCATAAGGCTAGTTACTGTAGTTGACCTGCCCAAGGCAGATTTGTACAAAAAAGGTTAAAAAAGCACCACACACAGCATTTAATTCTATTGTAATTCTTTATTATTTGGTTTTAGTTTGATAGTTGTGTTCCTCTAGGGATACAGCTATGATATCGAACAAAAACCAATTGGTCAGTTTTTTGCAACTTTTGGTGATCGTGAAAACTTTAAACTATATGTATCACGGTTCGTTGATGTGGAATATATGAATTATCCGGTTGCATTACTTGGCAACGTAACGCAAATCATCAAAGTTGGCTTAGTTGTGAATTCCAATAATCAGGAAATTAGAGTCCAAATTTCTTTTTAATGTATTTTACATTGAATCAAAACAAGATATAACGTAAAAAAATTAAATTTTATATAAACATTAAAAAAAAATACTAAGTGGTATTCGAACACTACCCAAAAAGTAATCAGTTAATTTCATTAATTTGCGATTTCTTATTAAGAGTCTTAAGTCTTTCAAGATTTTTTATTATTTAACTCAACATTACTTTTAAATGGTGTTGTCGTTTCAGTTATATTTCCAGGGAGAGAATTGTAATGGTTTTTAAGGAAGTTTTAATATTTTTAATCCTTATTTTATAAATAAAAAAAAAGCTGACTATACTACTACGTTTGACAAATTTAGCTGGACCTGGTTCCGAAGCCACCTCCACCTTCGGTATGGCAATAGTGAAAACATGGCGCTAAAAAACTGAATGGCCGCTGAAAAGCGAGTGGAGCTGAATTTAATATTTATAATTAGTTTTAATACTCAATTGAAAAAAATCACTTAAAACTTTCAACAAGCATTTATAAGCTCTTTATTGCGATAGCGATCTGCTTTGGGTTTACCAGGTTAATCACCGTAGTGAACGATTGTTGCCTTAACTTTTTATTAGTATACAAGCCAATATCCATTGCCCCTAACTTTCACGGCTCTGAAAGTTAGAGAAAGAAAGAAAATAATACAAATTTCTCACTTAAGAGAGATGGTCTTGGTCAGTCAGATAGAGCTCTATTATAGCATTTGTTTTGGAATAGCAACATCTGCGAAAGTATAATTGCATGTAAGCATTTTTTTTCACCAGATATGAAAATCGTTATAACAGCGTAATAAAACAAATTTAAATAGAAAGTATCGTTGGATTATTTAATTATTAATTTCAATTACCCCAAAAAATTTAAGATGACACTGTTTCTTTATTCTATCAAATAATAAGTAAACGGACGATATTATTATTCCAAATCTACATGGCTATAAGTTCTCACATGACAAAGCAATAATTTCACAGATTCCGATTTCCAAACTACTTCTAAGGGACCGAACAACGACTGAAGATCCATCCTAGGTCTAAAAATCACTCGGTACCCTCAATCCACTAACTTAAGGCGAGGCATACATGGAGGGACAGGACAAGGGAAAATTCACCAAACATTGCCACTCCTAAGACGTTACCGAACTCATTTTTATTGGTCAGTGATTGGTTTGGCATGTCGACACACAAAACCAATCACTGAAGAGTGAAAATGAGTTCGGTAACGTCTTGGAGGAAGAGTGGCGATCTATGGCGAAGGTTCACATGTTCTCCGTGTATATCTAGCTTTAGAAGGAATGTCAGTCCCATACTGCAGCTGCAAACACTTTTTTTTGCATACCTGCGATTTTTGTTTGAGTGATTGACATCATTATACATAATAAATGATAATCTATCTTATTATAACCCAAAATACTCCATATAATTTAGTTTGGGCTTGGCGCACCACCACAAGACGTACTTTATAATCTCCATGACCTGGCGACTTTCATCATCAACGCTTTTGGTCCGATATAGAAATAGCTTTACATGGACACGATAACAACAAATCTTACCCCTTTAAAACCCTTACAAATTTCACGTACGTGTTACATTTTTTTGAAAAAATTTATAACTATACAATCTTTATAAACCCAGCGTTGCACGGTTGAACCCTTAATAACGGTGATTGTTTTTTATGTAAACATTTATTTTATACCAATTGATCACTTCTCCATCTGGTCAGCACTCCATCGGTATATTATAATTTATTCCCATTCTATTATCAGCATTAATTTTAAAAAAGAAATCCGATTGTATCCAGGCACTTCTAGAAGTTAGAGGCTTTCCCATAATGCCCTGGTTAAATTGCCAGAATAGCTGTGATATAATGGTCAGTTTCTATTTGCCCTCCTACACTAGAAAATGCCCAAAATGTGATGACCATTAAACTCCATATTCGACCACTCGACAGGGCTGGGGAGCCCAGTCGGTAAAGGCGTTCGCCTTGCATAATATAGGCCCCAGATTCGGGTCCGGGCATCGTCAAAATAACTGCCGACCTATAAACGGCCCATGCAGCCAATAATGTCCTGTGTCCCGCATAATACCCCGTGTGGTGGGAGTGCACGTTAAATATTTTGACGCTACGTACGATGTCGTCCTTAAAAGTTGCATTGGGTGCCTACTCAGGTGTCGGCTCGTCACCTGACTGTGGTTCTAAATTAAGACGTCCGTGGCCAATAGCCCTCGTGTATAGCTCTAGTGACACGATAATTCAAACTAACACTAACCCATACAACTGGATGCAAATAGCTACCTTACGTTACATTTTTAACTTCGCCAAAAGCCGCCAATGCCAAAATTCAATCGGCCACTAACAAATTTCCAGTTTCATAAACATAAAATACATACGCTATACGTAGTATTCATTATATCTAGAATAGTTATCGCCTTTACTGTCATGAGGCATTGTAAAAATTTCTTCATTTCTTACCATTTGTAAACATAAATTTAATTCGGTAACAAAAAAAAATCAAAAGATTTAAATTCTATAAATAAAATGATATTCAAATAAACAATCCTACAAATTAAACTCACGTGCTCTGACGTGTTTATACTTAATTTTCGCTCACGCTGAACGCGCTGAAATTTTTTTCAAATTAGAAAACGAAATTTATAAATTAAAAGTTCATAACAATGCTATTCCTATGGAGAAATCGGCTCACGTCTTGCATTCCTACACTCGTTCGGGTTCGATTTTCGAAAAATCGCTTTTTAAATGACGCCTACGATATAAAAAGAATATTTCCTAAAATTTGGTAGCTCTACCTCCAGTAGTTTGGGCTGGGCGTTGATACGTGAATGAATGAATGAGTGAGTGAGTCAGTCAGTCAGGACTTTGCCTTTTATATATATAGATTAAGGACATGGAGAAGTATGTGCATGCTATTTTTCAACTTCGTAACACGTTTTTTTTTAACCGCAGGCAGTGTTCGCCACATTAAAACCTATCTGACCTCCACAAGGGCGAATTTTGGAGACTTTTCATTTTTCGAATAAAAAATAAAAAGTATCCAAAATTCTATCATCAAATAGAAAAAATATGACGATTTCTAGCTCTACACAATTTTCAGCTATTTTAAATAACAATTTGCTATAGACAATAGTTAAAAATTCTTATTTTTCCATTAACATGGTAGAAATACGCTGTTGTTAATGATATCTTGTGTCGAAGTTGTATCAGTTTTAGAATTAAGTTAAAAAATCGTGAAATTATAAAACTTTGGACATATTAAAATTAAAAATCATTTAGTGAATATCCAACAAGCAAAAAAAAAAACAAAAAAACAATGCCAATAGTTTAGATAATATTTAGAACAAAACAATTATTTTCCAGAATTGTACCTAATCCTAATTTTTTTTACCAGAGATAAAAACTAAGATACAAAATAGCAAAACAAAAAAAATTTTAACAACAAATTTCATCTAACTGTTTAACTAACAAATTTTGAAATTTTAAACAGGCAGATAATAATTGACAGATGGTTTTAATTTTTTTTTCTAAAAAAAATTTTTTAATCAAAAGTTAATTCCTCTTTAAATTTGTTTTCTTTTGTGTAATTAACGAACCTTTTTTCCCCCCTGCTTTATTGGCGGCTAAGCCTTTGCAGACTCGGCATATTTCCCGGAACTGGGAGCCATTTTTTAAGGCATCTAGGCGACTCTTGCTATCAATTTTGACGCTCAGGTTACAATGAATCTGAGCTGTCTGTGGATGTTAAACTATGCCGGTATTTAATTCTGCCGAGAGAACCCAAGCCAAATGGGTACACAAGGGATCTTTTACATGTCACATAATCATGTGACATGCGTGCTCTCGATTTTCCCATCCAGAAAATCGGACAACTCAGCCGGGGCTCGAACGCTCAAACTTGGGCTTATGAGGTGGACATGTATTACCTCTCAGCCACTGAGCCACTGAAATTGAAGAGCTTAGTGGAAGAACGTGCTAAGTGACAAAAAGGTGAACACGAGAAAATTAGCTTTCAAGTTTTTCGTTTGCACTCAGATCTGTTAAAAACGGTACTTGCAAACCGGAAAAAATATACTAAACTTAAAATTTATGAAAAAGTGGAAACTTGTTATCGTTAAAGAAGTTAGTAAGTAATATGCTCATTGACACAAAAATCTCAATTATTTCAAATATGTCACTTAGCACGTTCTTCAACTAAGCTCTTCAATTGTATTGAACAACTCGTGAAGAAATGCTTACTTAGCCAACCAATATTTTAAGAGAAATTATAATGTCAAAACCAATGCATTAGGTTAATTGACCTTTCAATAGGTTAATACTTAAGGTTAATGAACAATTTATGTAAATCGTTATTAATCCTTAAAATATTCAGTTCGATCTTATCTGATTTGATTATATGTGCGTGAAGCTACATTAAAACGCAATCCCTTTACTTTTTAAATACAATATCCAGAATATCAAAATATTTCGCCCCGCCGTTTTTCCTGTTTTTAATATTCCTATGGCAGTCACACGCACGCAGCGTGGTTTATTAATAAATATAACTCCCGTTCGCGGTATAAAAATAGACCCATTCTATATTTAATAATACCTTTCGGGAATAATACCAGTTTTTACGGGAAATAATTCTGTCCACGTTTCTGCAGCTATTCTCTGAAGGGATTCTGATTCATTATTCTTCATGCGGTACACGGTTTGGGAGTCGTCCAAAACGTGGGCACGGAAAGCGTCGATTTCGTGGGATGATAAAATTGTAATTTGTTAGATTGAACTCTTCCGGCTGTCTAAGTCTATTTCTAGCATCCAGAGAGTTTAACTCAACCAAATTACGCCTTGTAATTTAGAACCCTACGGACAAATAATTGGTTGGATTTGTAAATATTGTTTATGCTTCGCTTGAGCAGTTTCATTCGGTGGTTGAAGTTTGCAAACAAATACCAACTCGCTCCTGATTGGATAACTCTATTCAGCTTCCGGCGTAGCACTTCCGATGTTGTTTTTGGTGGTTTGGTGTTATGTTATTGGCGTTTGACTGATGTTTAGTTTTGCGTTTGACTGATGTTTAGTTTTGCGTTTTATAATTTCGGAATTTATGGATTTTCAAGGTCGATAATTGCAATTTTTAATGCAAGATTTTCGGGGTGTTATAGTTTTTTTCGTGCTTAAATGGTTCGCGAAACGCCGCTTTCCAAAGTTTCGAAGTTCGTGCGATTTGACGACTTTTACGGTATTCGCAATTTACCGATTTCAGAAAGATAGCACTTCAACGGTTTCTGAGAATTTGGAATTTTCCAGACTTTTCCAGATCTTTTTGATATTTTGGAAATCATTAATTTTCAAAAATTTTCGATTTACCGATTTTGAAAGGTTCTTGATTCGCTGATTTTTGAAGGTTTTTCAAAAATCGAAATGTTCAATTCTTTTTTTTTGCAGGTTAAGATTCAAGAAAATAACTCATGAAGCTATCACATGTAAAATATCAAATTTAAGTTAGTATTATTAAAAATTATAATGAATGAAATATTTTTAAAATAACCCTTTTATTTTTTAAAATTTTAAAAAGTATCTCATATAAAAGAGAATCCAATGTTATGTGGTTGGTGTTTTTTCACTAAAATTGAAGATTGTTACTTTAAATATTAACTAACTTAACCCTACAAATAACCCACCCCGCTTTGAATTTTAAAAGAATGCCATTATTTCACACATCATTTTAGCTTTTAATCACTAAACTGTGTAAAAACAAAAAAAACTGATGTAATACACATATGAATATGGGCCTGTAGTTGGCAAGGATGTTAGTTACTTCCAATATAACTGTGTTACCAGCTTCAGAAGTCATTATTTCAAAACACGTATTTTCAGCCTTTCGGTACCTGCCGCTGTTTTCGGTTTCAGCCTCTGTTTCTAATTTACATGGAGGGTTGAAATTTTCAAGGAGGTGGTATGCATGTTTATTCAACAAAGTAAAGCAACATTTTCTAAATAAATAAGTGCACAAAACACGAAGATTTGTTTAATTTAAGAAATTAATTACTTCTAATCTTATAACTTCGAATCTTTGGGAAATCTAAATACCCTAACTTTAGATAAATCATTCGTTCCAGATCGCATGGAACATTGTGGAACAGCACAACAACTTCCTCTCTTTTTTAATTGTATAAATTACTCATTTTAAATAGTGAAAAGCTATAACTTCTTAAAACGAAACCGATGATACGCACGCTGTATAATAACAACAGTACGACCGGAAGTACCCGGGAGTTACACACCGAACTTCCGATTAACAGCGCCCTCTACTGAACACTTCTCACTTCAACCAGCGAATACCAGACATCATCTGTATTAGTTTTAAGTATGCATCTAGCTTATATTGTCTCTACACAGCCAAATTAAGCCTAGAAATTTAGAACCGCGGTCGAGTGACTTGGTCGACACCTGAGCTGTCACCCAACAGGAATTCGAACGATAACTTACATTACACTGACGCCGCACAGTGGTCGGAAAAGGCTGAAAAACGGTCAAAATTCATTTATTTTTTTGTGGTTTGACAAAAATGTATAAAAATTCGGTTTTGTAGGTTTTTGACCCATCTGAGTCGATATAGGACACAATCAAGTTTGTAAAACCTATGTATTTTAAGTTACAGTCAATGCAAAAAATAGTATGTGAAGATGTAATGTGAAAATTGCGTATAAAGAATAACGTTTTAATCAACATGTATTGGGCAAGTGCATATGCGTAAGCTTAGGTCATGGTAATACGTAATCAGTCACAAAAAGCCAAAACACTAACAAAATCTTTTAAAAAATGAAACGTCAAGCTAAAAATATGTGCACTATTTTCAATATTTTCTGCTCTCAATTTAGCTTATAAAATTAATTGAAACCAAAGTTTTTTTAATGTGAATATTTTTTTTACTAATTTTTGAACGCATGAATTATATAATATTAACTTTGAAGTTTGTGGAATAATTATAAAATATTTAACATTGAAGTTTGTGGAATAATATTTAATATTAAACTTTTAAAGGTTGTGGAATAATATCAAATTTAATATCAAAATATCGTACAAAAGTATGAATACACAGAACATATACTTTCAAATTAACCGTCAACAGTTTTTTAAGACCATATTAATTAACAGCATTTTATTATTGAAGATGTTAAGGCCAAATATGGTATTAATATTCATCTAAAGACTTTTTAATGAAATTTCGTTTAATTTTAATACGGCTTAGGAAATAAATAATTTATTAATAATATCGTATTTGATTTAAAAGTACTATATAATGATCTTAGAGTTAAAAGTATATTAACAAATCTGAAATACAAAAACTCACGCTCTGTTGGATAACTCAATCACTTCGATAGAACTTCGATGTTGTTTTGTTTTGTTTTGTAAGCACTGATATAGTTTTGCTTTGACATGATTAGTTTGGTTTTAAATCCTTTAGATTTCAAGTATAATTGATAGTTTTTTAATGAAGATTTCGGGTGTTAAGTTTTTTTGTGTTTATGGCTTCGCGGCCGCCAAAGTTTCAAGTGGTCCGATGACGACTTTAGGTATTCGAAAGATTAAATCACTTCAACGGTTTTCTGAGTGTTCTCGTCTTTCCAGAATTTTTTGTTTTTGGACTCATTAATTTTCAAAAATTTATTTACCATTTGAATGATATCGCTTTGAATCCCCCAAAATCGAAACAATTATCTTGTGGCGGGAGATTTGGCAAGATAACTCAGAACTCACCTTAAAATATCAATTTTTGAAAAAATTATATTGAAAAATTTCAAAAACCTTTTTTCTCTACACATTATACAAATAAGTTATCTATTTATAACAAAACAACTTTGTGGTAATGTGTTCAAACATTGAAGGTTTGTTACTTTGTTTCTAACTAACACTGCATAGCCACCCGCTGAATTTGTGCCTTTTCAACGATTTTTAGCTAGTTTTGAACACTCTGTTGTCAAATTATGGTTTCACGTAGTTTGCCGTAGCTGAAATTTAGATTTATCTTTCAATAAATTTGTAACAGTTAATTTTAATGAGACTTTGTGAAAGTGGAGCTGCGAGTTTGCAGCTCTTTCAAATTTAAACATAGGTATTGAAATTTTACAAAGAGTGGTATGCATGTTTATTCAAACAAAGTAAACACATTTTTAAAATAAAACATGCAAAAAAAATTGTTTAATAAAATTAATTATTAATCTTATTTCGAATCATTGGTATCTAAAACGCTATTTGTTCATTGTTGATTTCGCAATATACATTACATCAAAAACTTCTTTTTTTTTAATTGTATAAATTACATCATTTCTAAATTGAAATAGCTATTCTTCATTAATCGAAACCGAATGATGGCCGCTCTCAAACACTGTACGCGCGGGTAACTGGGACTTCACAAAATTTCATTACAGCCCCTCAGACTCATTCACCAGCGAAGACCAGACTAGTCGTATTAGTGTAAGGATGCTACGCTTAATTTTTACACACAATAAATAAGCCGATAATTTGAACCTAGTCGGTTATGCGTTGTCCGCTGTCCATTCTAGCCTCAAAGAGCTACTAGAACGCCGGACCTTCTGGATGAGAGGCCGACTTTCTGACGACTGGGCTAAGGGAGCCCCCAAAATTGCAACTGTTAGTTTACAGATTTTAGCTTCCACACTACGTTTATAACGTTAAAAGTGGAAGGTATTATAATATTTCAGTCCGTCTGTCTGTCCGACGGTCCGTCACCCACTTTCATAGCGCAAACTACAAATGCTATAGGCAAGTGTGATGCGTCAAAAAAATTCAGCGCATCGAAATTAGAAGACATTGAAAATCTCAGGAAAAAAAATCGAATTCGAAGTACTTTATTATTTAAAAAACTGCAAAATTTAATGCTCATTTAAAAAGCACAAGAAGCAATTTTTATTAGAATTAAATCAACATTGCCATTCGCAACAGTCACTCGAGAAACTTTAATTCTTTTAAACAATAAATTAAAATAAATTTATTTTTGCGATTTCATGAACCATAAGGTGTTATCTATAAACATTTAATGAATTGAGAGTATTTACGACGAAAGTTAGGTTAAATTATTGTCACATAGGATAGAGCAACGCGAGGGCTCTTGGCGACGAGCGTCGTAGTTTAGAGCCACAGTCATGTGACGAGCCGACACCAAAATAGGCACCCAACTTTTAAGGATTTCATCTTACGTGTGACTTTTGGAGTAAATTTAAAGTGCACCCCCCTCTACATTAGATATTATTCGTCGGACTTTTTAGCTGCACAGTCAGCTAGACAGTTTATATGTCGGCAGTAATTTCGGCAATGCTCGGGTCCTTTTGCATGCAAGGCAAGAGCTTTGTCGATCGGGTTTAAGCTATTTTACGATGGATTGAATCACGAATTGGCTTGTTTCAGGTGACGTATTTTCTTCCTGTTCCTGGCCTTCGGTTGGTGATTCGGATCGGTGCTTTAGTTAGTGTTCTGTTCCCACGTGATATTAATTCACCAATTGATGCCCGAGAAAGAATTTATTTTCATTTCCAGAAACTCTGTCGCCATTTAAACACCTCAGTTCACCTCGCCTAAAACCTGAAATATACAAATTGGAAAAATTCTTATTTGTAACTGCGAAACAATCAGTTTTAAATGCTTATAAATATTTTGATATTAAGGAACTCAGTACCCCAAAATCTATAAAATTATATATTTTAAATATTGTCTCTATTTAACTCTTTATGCACCGAATCGGGATTTAATTTTAATTATTTGCCATTGCCTGTTTTAAAACTAGCTGAGAGCAATAATAATAAAATATTACGGTGAAAAAAATAGTCGTAATATAAAATGCACTTTATGTGCCGAATTTATTTCCTTTTATCTTTCTTTCTCTTATAATTACTAAGCTACACTGATCAACACTGGAAATTTGCAGATTGAAATAGGATTTACCCTTTTAGTCTTTAACAAATGAAACCGAATAATGCATTTATAAAAGCCCCACCACTCCTCAAACGAACAATGAAAAGTAAAAACACGTTTTGTTAAGTGGAATACATATAAGTACAATACATATAAGTGGAATACATATAAGTACCGTCAGGGCATAACGAATTGGCACAGGATAAATAAAGTTAAATTTTTTGAAGATTTTACTTTACCTTTTTAGACTTTGTTGTGCTAAAACAGAACAAGTCAGTCCAAAAGTTTCACATACTTAATTTTCTTCAAATAGAACAAAGTGAAGTAAAACAGCGGCCTTGTAATTGGTACTTTAAAGTACCGCCCGTAGATAAAGGGTTAATACCTCTAGTTTGTTATCCCACAGTTTCAAAACAATTGGTAGATATATTATTTACATAAAAAGCCCTTTCATTTTAATTTTTCATCGTATGTACAACTATCATTTACTTCTTTTACACAAATTCTCAACTAATTAAATAACTCACACAGTGTAACCCAACCAGGCAAACTTATCAGACATTGAATAAACACGTTCGGACCTTAATTTTTCAAACTTTAATATTTTCCTTCAAAAACCTAAATTTTATAGAAAAAATTGACAACTATTTTATAAATATATGTCTATAGTAGCAAAATACTTAGCTGTCATTATACTCATCGATAATTACTGAATATTTAATCAAAGTAAGAAAAATTATCTTTTCTTAAGTCATTTATCTATAAAATGTTCCTTTCCAAAAGGGCCTAAATGCAAGCAGTATGACTACAAGCAATATTGGTATAGTATAAATTGTATTTATTGTATGCATTGCAAAAATATTTATTACGGTTAGATATATTTTTAACACAGACACTGTGAATGGCTTCTTTGATTTATAGAAGAATGGATAATTTAAGAATTTCGATTAAATTTCTAGCACCACAATTTTGTAACAAATAATTTATTTATAGTAATTTTTTGAAATTGTTATATTAGCTTGACTTTTTCTAACACTCTATATATAAATATAAATTATTCACACTAGTGAATAATAGTAATTAAAATAATAAATACTCAATCTTCACCACCGAGCCACCGCATATTATTTACTTAGAAATTTGAATTTGACCAACTTCATTTTTTAAATAATTCTTTCAAACTTTTTTTTGTCAGTACAACTGATTTTTAAAATGGTATAACTTAAAATTGTATTCTTTTACGCAGTTTAATTAAAAGTTCCTTCTGATTGAGTTGTGTTCCGACCAACCTCATCAATAGGTAGTGCGCTCGCTTTTGGGCCACGAAGTTGCGGGCTCGAGTCCCGGTGTTGAATAAAAAATGTGCCTCTTCCCCTGTATATAGGGGTTGTGCGTGCGAATGAGTGTGTGTTAGGGGTAACGATGGCAGCCCAAGGGGTGCTCCTTCACAAATTGCCATTTTTCTTCCCCTTAGTAGTAACGATGCCCTGAACGCAAAATGGCCGAGCTAAAAGAAGTAAAAATTCCATATAATTTTTTTTTAAATACATGCAATCAAAACAACATTTGTAACCTTTTTTTTTAAAGAATGGTCCATTCGTCATTATCGGTTGTAGCTAGTTTTGTTTTATTAAAAAGGAGAAATTACCCCATAGTCACTTATATGGATACTGCTGTTGAGACCTTGTTCTTTTTTTAATGATTTCGAGGGAAACAATATTTTGTAAATCGGTGATGAATATTGAGCACTTATTATTTAAATGCCATATTGCCATTATTCATCAGTGTGAATAATTTCTTTTTATATATCGAATACGAAATATGCACGTCAATGGATAATCCTTAATAAGAAAATTAATTATTATAAATAAAAATATTTGTACAAAATAGTGGTACTTAAATTTGAACGAAATTCTTAGATTATCCATTCTCCCATAAATCCAAGGATCGCATTCCGCGTTTATGCTAACAATATATCTAACTCAACACTTTCGCTACGCATGATTTTTGTTTCCCTGTAATGTGTGATAGGAATATCATTATCCTTGGTTGTACGGCCGCCTGGGCCGTTTTAGGAGCAAAAAAGGGTTAAATATTTTTTATAATACTTATAATAATCCATACCAGACCATCATTGCTTGTGGTCATGTTGCTTGCATTTAAGCCCTTTTTCAAATTAATGATTCATTATATGATTGGGCTGGAGAGAGAACAGTCCAAGTCCACTTTTCAAAAGTCACATTTTTTATATACACAGGAAGCCTTAATATTGTAAAAAATACTCGGGGTGTGTATGTAGTCAACACGACTTTCAATTTCCACTTAATAATTCCATCCATTTAAAGGTTATTGTATACAATGTAATATAATTTCAGTTACTTTAAACCTTAAAGGCCCTATAGTACTAATTGCGTATGCACTATTTTATCAAAAACCTTATTAAGGCGTTCAACAAGTACTGGGAACACTTGTACTAAATTTGAAGTCTCAGAAGCTCTTTCAGCGAGAACTGAAGAGTGGTCAGACAAACAGACGTTCAAATAACACTTCTTTAGAATCAGCACCATCATAACGTGTAGAAACACACAAAATCTGCATTTTTGATGATCGACTCCATTGCACAACTTTCATACCTTCATATTAGGAATTCATAAATGCAATTTCACCTTTTTATAGAAATACTCATATATGCCACAATTCAGTTACGCATTACTAGAGATGTTATATTTATGTTCTTTTTAAAGAACAGTTGCTCTCTGTTCTATTCTTTTAAATAGAACAGTTCTTTAACATGTTCTTTTTACAAAAGTTGCTTTACACGAAGACGAATTCAGGCAAACATATATAAAATACATAATGAACGTAAAATAAAAAAAAATCCGATAGGAAATATCATTTTTTGCTATAACTTTAATAAATTTTATTATTTAAAAAAGTATTACAACTTAAAATTTTTTAACTAATTTATGACAAAACTATTTTAAAATTTTAGTAGAGTATAAAAATTACTGGCAATGAATACAAACATTAAAATATTTTTGAAGTAAATTATGAAAATGCATACAATAATGCAAACGTAACAGAAAAGAAAAAAAGAACTTTGGGGTACAAATTATTGTATAGAAAAGTATTTTTCACGTTATTTAAATTAGATTAATTATTACAAATTAATTAGAAAATTATAATGATAATTAATATAATATATATTCAATACTGAAATTACAACAAAAATACATATCGGAATTATTTACATAAAAAATTTATTGCACCCTAATACTAAAACATTATATTCTATATAATTTACATGATATAAATTACATATATAAATTTTTATTATATAAAATAAAAAAAATTTTTAAACAAGTATTTGGTATGGCACCGTAGGCCAATTTCTATACTACACTTTTGAAGAAATTCATTTTATTAACTTAATGTTTAAAAAAAATTACACATCAGATAATTTAGTAAAGCAGAAAAATAAGCACAGCAAAAATATATATGTACAAAAATATCATCAAAAAAAATATTATTATGACTTGCATAACGAACTTAGCAGCTTAAACAAGTAAGATTTCAATTGTGAAGTTTCACTTTCAATTTAAGAAATACAAGGAATTATTATCAGTAAATAATTGTTCAATTTAAAGTATTCCAATTGAAAGGCTGTGCTCACAATTTCATTTTAAAAAGTTATAAACCATGCAAAATAAACTATTTAAAAAACTGCTTTAAAAAAAGTCTATCAAACGTGAGTTCTCTAACAGTGCTACATTGATTAGGGGATCAGGATTGTCAGATGAAATTTCCTAAAAATAGCCAAGCTGCTGCTCAAAAAAGCCAAAATACTCAAAATTATCTTCAATTACGTCCCTTCCAACGCAATTAAAATTACAAAGACGCATTTAAAAGCAAAAAATCTACAAAACGCGCAAAAATAGTAAAGATTGAATGAAAAATAAAAAATTTGAGATATTTTCAAACTTAATCTAATCGTTAACCAGAACGATTTTGGCTCCTGGTATAATTTTTAAATAAACCAAGCGGATCATATATTAACCAAAATTTCATATATTAACCAAAACTGCTAAAATGAGCCAATGTGACAACCCCAAATGCGACTCTTAATAAAACAGCCACATTCCTTGAGAACCCAACCCTAAAAAAACAAAAGAAAAATAGTTGTTTACGTTATCATATTCTCACTCTTAACTACGTTCCCCATTTCGGTTCAGTGGTTCAACGTTTCACCCGATATTTCTCTAAGAAATGTACTTTCCTAGATCACATTCCGACGACATTTGAGCTGAAAAAAATAAAGAGAAAAAGTTTTGGGAAATGATATGATTTAAAAAAATTATATAATGCTACGTTGCACAATTAAAAAGATTTTTAAAAAAATAAGCTTGCATATGCACTAGAAAGAAAAAAAAAGCAAATTCGAAAAAATCAAAATGCGAATTTAGAATCTGTCAAAATAAAATTTTGAAACTGAAGATTTTTTTAAAAATAATAACAAATAATAATGAAATAATAAAATAATAATGTAAAATAAAATAATAATAAAATAAAATAATAATATAATACAAATAATAATATAATAAAAATTATAATACAATAAAAATAAAAATAAAATAAAATAATAATTTTATAAAAATTATAATCTAATAAAAATAATAATAAAATAATAATAATAATAAAAATTATATAATAAAAATAATAATAATAAAATAATAATATAATAAAAATTATAATATAATAAAAATAATAATAAAATAAATATAATAGTAAATAAACTAAAGATATCCCACACGCACAAAGCCAAAACCCAACTACGATAAACCCAATCCTCCCATTTGAACGTTAAAAAGAACGCAAGAACAACTGTTCAGAACAATGTCAAAAGAGCTGTTCATCGCAATAAAGAACGGTTCGAAGAACAACCTCGAAAAAGAACGACTCAGAACAATCTCCGCCATTTTGCAAGTTCGCGAAAAAGAACTACTCCGAACAACTCAAAAAAAGAACTGTTCCGAAAAGCAAAGAGCTATCGCACTGCGAAAAAGCATCAAAGAACATACAAAAAGAACACCTGTTCAGTGTTCTATTTTTTTTCATCGTAATCGTTTTGAAATCTGTTTTATTGCTGGAATAGTGCGTATAGCGTTTCGGCAATTCGTGACGTAAGATGAGAAGAAGTCTTTTCGTCCAAACCCTTTCACCAACTATGAGGAGAGGCTGTTGCTTGTTTCGTTAGGAACTTATTATTAATGATTTACCGAGTAACGTAATTAGAAAATGGACGTAATTTTTTTTTGTTTAAAAAGAAAATAATTTTATGATTGAAATCCATAATTTCAAAAGTAGAAATGCTTTAAAGTGTTAAATTAAGTTCTGATGAAAAATCATTAATTTATAGAAGAACAGGTTTTTCAAAAGCAAAGAACATACTGCTCCAGTTCTTTTTAAAGAACCTGTTCAAAAGAACACGGTGTTCTTTTTTTCACATCTCTACGCATTACCCAAAAATTAGGGCTGCCCAGAAAATAATTAAACATGATCGAATGCTGTGAGCTAAGGATATTGCAAAAAAGAAGGATTCTTTTATAATGGTGGAGGCTTATTGAAAATGATATAGTGGTTTGGTAAAATGGTTTTTGAAATTTTATGTTGATTTTTTAAATTTTTAATTTTTTCAGCTTGTGAATGGTTAAAACCCTAAGGCTTTTAGGTAAATTAATGTAGAGCTTCAAATTTTTTTCCTGTGTTGAAACATATGCGTTTAACAAAAGTTGGTATGGGATAAGGTCTGGTGTAAATAGATTTTTTTAAAAAAAGTGATGAAGGTGAAGATTTACAAAAAATCGTAATTTGTGTCCATTTTTATACATAAAGCTGCATAACTTTTTTTGTTTAACTGATAGCTCAATAGCCATACCAACTTTTATTAATAGATGTTGTGGGAACATTTTGAAAAAAAATCCACTACAAACTTCTTTAAATTGTAGAAGGAGTAGCATTTTGAAAAAACGTTAAATTTTTAAATTTTTTAAAAAAAACTTACGTTTTAATATTTATTTTTTTTCGTATTTGTTTATTGAATGTTAGTTCTTTGTAAAAATAGTTTAGTTTGAATGCTAGCGATAAAAATACTGGATTTAATTTTTTGGGGTACCGCGTCCCCTTAAGATTGCTGAAGAAAACCCATAATTATCGGGAGCGTTTTATTCAGACAGGAGTTCGTTATACTTTAGGGTTAGATTATTACCAAATTCTACTTTTAACCATGTAGACATACATTCGTTAATGCAGAAAAATATTATTATTACTTTCAATTACCTAATATGAAGTATAAGGAAATAAAAGTATTGCGATGGGGTCTAAAATCCAAAATGGAAATTTTGTGTCTACTACATGTTTTGGAGGGTGCTGATTCCAAAAAAGGGGTTTTCGAACTTTATCCTTCTGACTGAAACCACTCTACAGCTCGAAATAAAGAAAACAGACTACAAATTTGGTACACCAGTTCCCAGAACCAGTCCGATGGCCTTATAAGGTTTTCGAGAAGTTTGCGCATGCGCAAGGGATAAGTGCCAATGAACACATAATGGAGTTTTGTGTTATCTACTAGTTATGGTGGTGCTGATTCTAAAAAAAGTGGTATTTCAACGTTGGTCCGCCTATCGGTTTGAAACCACTGTACAGCTCTAACTAAAAGAGGCTGGACTTCAAATTTGGTACACGTGTTCCCAGTACCTGTCGGACGTCATAATAAGGTTTTTTAATAACCGTGCGTGCGCAAATGGTATCATAGACAATTTTAGGTTTTAAAGTTATCAAAATTACTTTATAAGGTATATAATTAGCTTTAAATGCGTGTATTGGTTTATTGAGCGGTAATTTAAAGTTGTGTAGTGTTACACACCACTAGTTTTTTACTGTGAATATAGTAAAAAATGTTCATATCCGGTTTAACAAAGACTTCAAGAAGATTATTACTGAATCAGCAACAAGCCCATTAATAAAAATTGCCAACCTAACTAAGTTCCTATAATGACATTAGCATCGCACGCATCTTGCCAATTAGGACTTACTCTAACGCCAGAACCAGTGGCGTGCATCGGATATTTTAATGGAGGTAGGAATAATCTGAACATTCTTGGCACGAAAAAGATGAAGCTTTCTGGAAATCATAAATTAATGCAATACACCCATAGAGACGAGATTAAAGTAGAGACGCAGTAACCTTATTGAGCCACGGCCAACTTCAATAACAAGGCCGGAGAAGCTTTCCCAAACATGAGCGTAGACGGAATTTTTGACGTCACTGTTCCGAGTGCCGAATATCGAGGAACTAGTTCGGGCGCATTCGGAACCCTAAAAATGTGGTCAGCCGTGAACGAGTGGTGCCGAACATGTTTCGAGACAGGTTATCTTCATCTTCGGAACAACGTCACTCGGAACTATGACGTCAAAATTTCCGTCCTCGAGCGTGTTTGGGAGAGCTTCTTTGGCCTTAGTAGTTGAGTAGGCCGTGATTGAGCACGGTCCTAAAACGGTGGTTGTCCGTTACGGTATTTTAAAGCATTTGGCGAGTTTTCGCCATCTCTATCTAAGATACCCCAAAATGGGAGAGCGTTTACTGTTTCTAAAAGTAAACCATAGGTCCTAAAATTAATTTTAAAAAATCCTCATTGAAAGTATTTTAAAGAGCTAATTTGAATTTAATGAGCAAGGTAAGTTGTATAGTAGGTGAATTTCACTAAAACGGCATAAAATATTAATTAAATATTGTATTTAAACGTAATATAGTCATCCATTGGGTTGGTATTTGATTATTATGTACTTTTTTGCTGCTAATTTGTATACAAATGGATTTTCAAAATATCAGTTCATTTTACTAAATTTATATAATAGGACTTACAACCACATTTACTTGGACTTTTACAAGCAAAGTTTTACAATTGCAGGAAAACTGTATTTTTAAGTTACCACTATTCGCAATACCTATCAATGTGAATAGTTTATGAATTGAGTTAACAATAATACAGCAAAGAAAGTAATTATAAACTATTTTAAAAATATTTTCTAGTATAAAATAGTGGTATTTATTACATTGCAGAAATTCGGTATTCCTGTGTTGAAAAGTCAAAAATTGTTTTGATAGATATATTCAGAAGTTATCACTTTAGGTTAATTATACTTGTAAACATTCTGAGTTGTGATGGATTATTGCCGTTTAATCTTTTTATTAAAGACTGAAAAGTATAATACTAATTATTAGTTAGACTACATAATTTAAATTTCTGCATATTTTAATGTCAAATATAAATTTTCATACGAAATTGGTGATTCTTTTTTAGTTTAAATATTTGAAGTTACAACAAGATTTAGAACATGTTACTTCTAATAGGTATCAACGATCATCAATTACACGAGGATAAACGAATCGACGAACATCAATCAACGAACCCTAAAAACAAAAAGATTCAATGAAGAGCTCAGTGAAAGAACGTGCTAAGTGACATTTTTGAAAAAATTGAGATATTTGTGTCAATAAAAATGTTATTCCCTCCTTTACATATAACATGGTTAACTATTTTCACAAACTTAAAAAGTTTACTATATTATTTCAATTTGTAAGTGCCGTTTTTAAAGCATCTAAATGCAAACGAAAAACACCAAAGCTCATTTTCTCGTTTTGACCGTTTCGTCACTGAGCGCGTTCTTCCACAAAGCTCTTCAAATGTTAATTTGACCGCCGGTTTCATATTTTAATGTCAAGTATCAATTTTCATACGAAATTAATTATTTGCTTTTGAGTTTAAACATTCGAAATTACAACAAGAGCGAGGCAGATATCAACGATGATTAATTGCATGAGAATAAATTAATTTAAGAACGTCAATCAATGAAAAAAAAAAGATTAAATGTTAAGACTTTATTTGCTTAGCTTTAATTTTTGGGAATTTTCAAGCAATTCGAAACTTGTAGCATCGATTGTTGTTTCTTCGAATGCATTAAAAGTTTACCTTTTTTAAAATAAAAAAAATTAAACTTAGTTAACTATATAATGGTAGGGAAAAGGCAAGAAGCTCCAATTGAGAATATTTCAAAGTGCACAAATCGGAATTTAATGTAAGAAGTAAGTTGTTTATAGTAGGTGAACTTCAGTAAAACTGGTGATTAAATATTGTATTGAAACATGAACTCATCATCCAATTTAGCTGCAAAGTTATTAAGTACTTGATTATTATGTATTTCTAAATGTTAACTGCTATAACAAACACGTTATTAAAATAATCATTCTTTGTTGTGTCCGTATGTAAAATTTCAGGTTAGAATAAAGAGTTAAATATCTCATGTGTAAAACATTCAATTTATTTTGGGTTCGCTGATATTACACTCACTATTGCCAGATTCCAAAACTCTCCCACAAATAAGTGGAATTTAATAAATTCAACCAGATCGTAACATTCCTTTTTAAAATATCACAAACACACACAAATCGTTATATTAAATTCATATAAGAGCTTATAAAAGTCCAACTTAATTTCTCGTATTCAAAGCATAGCTTTACAACGGCAGGAATTCCACCCGAATTAGAGAAAGTGGTTATATTTCATTTACCACTATTCACAATATATTTTTATGTAAATAGTTTATATATTGCATCAAGAAAAAATTTCTCTAATACAGTTCTTTACAATAAAAATGTCCATACAATTTTTTTATTGTAATATAGTGGTAGTTATTACATAATAGCAATTCAGTGTTTGTGTCGAACAAGGTGAAAATTGTTGTCCTAGGTATATTCATCTTGATTAAATTTTTTTAAAGTTAATTACAATTATTAAAACTGTGAGTTGTGATGGATAAAAAATTACATTAATTTACCTAAAATTGCCGTTAATTAAAATTTAAATATATAATAACAATCCACAATCGGGAGGTTCTTTAAAATTTGTTAAAACACAGCTTTGGCATTAAAATTACAAAATATTAGCATAAAATAAACAATTTATATCTAAATTATACGGTGTTTTTGTGTAAAAACATTTTTTTTTCCTGTGAACGTCGTTTATTAAATTTGCGACACCTTGAACATATCTTGATGAATAAGTGTCTTGCGTTCACCAGGTTCGTAAGAAATAGTACTGGTAATTGCTATTGGCCTTGAGGGCACTAAATAGCTCTGGGACAAATTATTAAAAAGTAGAAAATTCATTAAGTAATAAGATACAAGTAATAAGATCAAAGCCGTTAAGATAAATATAAGTAATAAGATCAAAGCCGTTATAAGGCGATGAACTTTAAATGAAAATATTTTTGACTCGCGTGGCCTGTTGGCGGAATGACACGGAAGTAATATACGCCGATTGTTTCTTCGATCAGCATCATGACGGATTGAACATGTTTATAATGACATAAAAACCTCCAATTCTAAAAAATGCCATATATGGGATAATCTGTTAATTGTTTTTTTTGATTATTTTGTATTAAATATTAAAATTCAGGGGATTTGTGCCAAGCAAGGATAAAATTGAAGAGCTGAGTGGAAAAACGTGCTAAGTGACATTTTTGAAAAAAAAATGAGATTTTTGTGTCAATGATTATGTTATTACCTCCTTTAAACATAACAGCTTTCAATTTTTTAGAAAACTTTGGATTTCGTATATTTTTCGTGAACGAAGTTGCTAGGTGCACGCGTTTTCGTCATTTTTTTAATGGAAGAACGTGCTAAGGATTCTAAGCATCTTGTTCCACCGAAATCGTCCCGATTCGGAACGATCATTTAGTGGAAGAACGTGCCAAGTGACACATTTGAGCTTCAAACTTTCGCTTTATTTGCATTAATGGCAAAACAAATGCTTCTTTTGTAGTTTTTAACAAAAGGAATTCAACAAAATGTCTAATTTCTCATCGTTACCTTTAATTATGAAATATAACCAATGAAATAAAATTTATATAGAGTATAACCGGGCTTTGAGTGCATTTAGCTAAATAGGAGGAAAATGCGTTTTCATTTTAGAATTGAATCGCAGTTAAAAGTTTAAACATTATATAAAATAACATATGATTTTAATGCCTGGTGTTTTTTATTCTAATAAACATAGTTTATTTAGCAGTGAACAGATGGTATCATTGCAACAAAATTGCACCTGGCTTATGGAGATCGCACTAAGCTTCGCGTTAAAACAACATCGGGCTTAACACACATCAGAGCATCTGATACGTTAAAAAAATGAATTAGTGGTTCGAAAATCGTTTTTAAAGCCATTTTACGTTTGATATCTAAAGGCATCGAACGCATTTTGTGCAATGTCCTAAAATTATTAAAATTAAATTAAGAAGCAAGCGGAAAGCTGAATTTTTGCTTGAAAGTGTGAATAGCAGCTTATTCGGTAGGTAAAAATCTAATCAAGATATTGCTTTGTTATGTAAAAGAAATATTTTTTATAATAATTCGTATAAAAATTTATGCTTTGTCTCTTTATGTTTACAAAATTCTTTAATATTTTCTGAAAGTAAGTTAATCTGTACCCTTTAAAAAAAAAAAATCAAACGTTTCTGAATATATGGGGCAGCCATAAGGTGCATGTAATTTTCGAAGACGTTTTCAAGTATTTCAGAAACCTCTTTCTGGACCAAAGAAATTTTGTAATTTTTGTATAAAGAAGCAGAAATAGCGAAAAATTTTTGGTCACTTTACGTTTCCTCAAAAATTCAGTTTTCAGCCCTTCACTAAAATTGTGTATCTTAAATGTATTTTGATGCATTTTTTGCGTTTTATTTCAAATGAGTTACCTAAAAAATGGGATGTTCGTAGATTTCTTTTAGGAATAATACTATAACTTAATGTAAAAAGTTTATGTGATATAAAAAATAAAAAATTGATGATCAAAATTGAAGAATGAACAACCCAAAAGAAAAGAGTTAAAAGTAATGTTTAATCAGAATAAACGAATGTTAATACGATGGTCCCAGAGAAAATTGGAGATTTTTAGACTAAGATCGACAAAATTCTGCACATATACGAACTTTTACAGAAACTTCAATTATTATAAAAAAATTTAAACATATTTTCTCGTATAAAATAGTGGTATTTATGACATTGCAGAATTTTGGTATGCCTGTGTTGTAAAAGTTGAAATTTGTTTTGATAGATATATTCAGGAGTTATCACTAAGTTAATTATACTCATTAACATTCTGAGTTGTGATTGATTACTGCCGTTTGATCTTTTTTAGTTAAAACTTAAAAATATAATACCGATCCACATTTTGACAACATAGTTAAAATGTCTGCATATTTTAATGTCAAGTATCAATTTTCATACGAAATTAATTACTTGCTTTTGAGTTTAAACATTCGAAGTTACAACAAGAGCGAGACAGATATAAACGATGATTAATTGCATGAGAATAAATTAATATAAAAACGTTAATCAACGAAACAAAAAAAAAATGTTAAGACTTTATTTGCTTAGCTTTTATTTATGGGAATTTTCAAGTAATTCGTTACTTGTAACACCAATTGTCGTTTCTTATTAAGAATTAATTAAAATTATTTTTAAAGAGAATGGAATTACGTTAACTACATTGTGTAAGGAAAGAAGCTCGTATTGAAAGTATCTTAAAATGCGTATTAGAATTAATTACGTAAGAATTAAGTTGAATAATAGGTGAATTTCAGTAAAACTGGTGATGTAATACTTATCAAATATTGTATTGAACATGAACTAATCATTCAATTTAGGGTTAAAATTATTATATTATGTATTTGATTATTATGGATTTCTAAATGTTAACTGTGATATCAAACTAATTATTAAAATATCCTTCGCTTATAAATATTAATTCATGATATAAAATTCATATCAGAACTTACATATGTCCAATTAATTTTATTTCTTCTTTTCAAAATTTAGATTCACAACGGCATTAATTCCACTCGAATGAAAATGTGTTTATATTTTATTTACCTCTATTCACACGAGAATAGTTTATAATTTATATGTTTGGTTCGCATACAAACGCCTTCAACATACTTTACTATAAAAATATCTGTAAAATATTATTTAATGTAACATAGTGGTAACTAATTCATTGTAGAAATTCAGTGTATTTGTGTCGAACAAGGGGAAAATTGTTCCTAGGTATTTTCATATGATTTTATAATTAGTTAAGTTAAGGCAATTACACTCATTAATGTTATGAGTTTTTATGGATAAAAATTTATTGCTATTAATTAAAACATAAAATATAATATCAATCCACAGTTTGGAGGAATAGTTTCGCATTTTCTTTAAAATTTATTAAAAAGCGGATTTTGCGTTCAAATTAAAAATTAGTCCATCTAAATAATCAGTTTATCTATTATACGGCATTTTCCTAGCACACTAGCTGACATTTTTTTCTGGAAAAACAAAACTATTTTTATTGTGAACAAACATATCGCGATACCTTGAACATACAATGTTGATGAATTAGCAATTTGAGTTCACTAAGTCTTTACGAAATAGCACGGGGGATCGCATTGGCCTAGAGCGCACTAAATTGGACGAGGATGGTTGCAAGTTTTATTGTACAGAAAACAGAAACGTTTCAAAATCTCAGTAATAATATCATAGTGTTTATCATAGATATCATAATTAAAGTATTAGATTGGCTGATCACGTGACCTCCAATGCTAACGACGGGACGCGCATGGAGGCCTTTTAAGAGGGCAAAATTACCAGTGTTGCTGCCACTTTAAGGAGCAAAATACTACGAAAAAATACCATTTAATTCTAAAATTACAAAAAAATATAGTTAAAATACTAGTTGCATTTTGGAATCTTTTTAAAGACTTTAAATCCTTTTCTAGTATTTTTTTTTGTTTTTAGAATTAAATGCTATGTTTTCGTAGTATTTTTCTCCTTAAAGTGGCAGCAACACTGGCAATTTTGCCCTCTTAAAAGGCCTCCATGCGCGTCCCGTCGTTCGCATTGGAGATCACGTGATCAGCCAATCTAATACTTCGACTATGATATCTATGGTGTTGTTATTGTGATGAACCCTAAATGAAAATATTTCTGATCTTCGTGGCCCGTCTTTCAATAGTGGTGACTCCATTAGATGTATTGTATTAAATCATGACAACTTGTGATTATCTTTTGTATTTTACCCAAAAATATTATTTGTGATTATTCCGCTATGATGTGATATTGAGATGAATCCTAAATGAAAATATTTCTGATCCTCGTGGCCCGTCTTTCAATAGTGGTGACTCCATTAGATGTATTGTATTAAATCATGACAACTTGTGATTATCTTTTGTATTTTACCCAAAAATATTATTTGTGATTATTCCGCTATGATGTGATATTGAGATGAATCCTAAATGAAAATATTTCTGATCCTCGTGGCCCGTCTTTCAATAGTGGTGACTCCATTAGATGTATTGTATTAAATCATGACAACTTGTGATTATCTTTTGTATTTTACCCAAAAATATTATTGTGATTATTCCGCTATGATGTGATATGGAGATGAATCCTAAATGAAAATATTTCTGATCCTCGTGGCCCGTCTTTCAATAGTGGTGACTCCATTAGATGTATTGTATTAAATCATGACAACTTGTGATTATCTTTTGTATTTTACCCAAAAATATTATTTGTGATTATTCCGCTATGATGTGATATTGAGATGAATCCTAAATGAAAATATTTCTGATCCTCGTGACCCGTTTGGGTGTAGCGTAATAAGGAGATAACATACGCAGGTTCTCTCCTCGTTCAGCTATCATAACAGATTGAAAATGGCATGAAACCTCCAATATAAAAACATCCCATTTCGGGGATATTCTATATAAAATGTTTTAAAATTATTTTCTATTGAATGTTACAAAAAATAATGGGATTTCTGACGAGCAAGGATAAAATTGTTTTGTTAGGTATTCACGATCGTTATTCTTATTATGAGCATGACAAAGTCATTATTCAATTGATTAAAAAATTACCCGAAATTAAAAAATATCATTCCCACTAAGAGTTTTGACTGCAACTTAAATTACTCTGCAGAAAGTTTAAAAAAATTAACGTTTCATTGTAAGTATTTATGCAACGAATAATATTCAGACAAACGAAATTCTGATTTTATTTTTAAGTTACGAAGACAAATAACACAGAGCCTGAAAATCAAGTCAAGTGGTAGCTGATCTTAAAGTGTTTTTTTTAAAGCTGAAACTAAAATAAATGACGACAAATGTCTATCACTTTTCTTTGAAAAATTCAGTTTTCAGCTCATTGCTAAAATAGCCCCCGTGTAGCTCTAGTGCGTGCGGATATATTTGCGTACCAAAATTAACAGAAAACTGGGGGCTGGGGAGCCCAGTCGGTTAGGCATTCGCCAAGCATGCGGAAGGTCCCAGGTTCGAGTCCGGGCATCGCCAAAATAACTGCCGACCTATAAACGGCCCGTGCAGCCAAAATGTCCGACGAGTAGTACCCCGTGTTGAGGGAGCGCACGTTAAATATCCCTCCAAGTCCTAACGCTGCGTACGATGTCGCCCTTAACAGTTGCGTTGGGTGCCTACTCAGGTGTCGGCTCGTCACTTGACTTTGGTTCTAAAATACGACGCCCGTCGCTAATAGCCCTCGTGTAGCTCTAGTGCGACGATAATTCAAACTAAACTAAACTTAAAAGAAACTCACCATTGGAAATTGAATATGATTTTTTTTACTCAAAAAGAACTAGTAATCCATTTTACTTTGAAGTTAATGATAAAACTACATCCGAATTGTTAAATGTAAATACGGGAGTTGAAGTCCTTTGAAGAATCACCCTATTATGCTTCCGAATACGAATATTCCTAAACGCGGTGTTGAAATTGCACTTTGTGTTTTTCATCCCCGCCGATTTCTGAGGATTTAAAAGCAATATCGCATAACGGGAAATGAGATCTTTATGCAGTCTCTCTCTGAATTTTAGTGAAAGATAAGCGTAAGTCGTAAGATGACGAATTCTCATTTGTGCTCGATGTAGATTGGACCTACTTTGGCCTTAAGTATGAAACATTTGGACAATTCTACTCGACTAATTTAGATGAATGCTCATTTTCACATGAATCTAATCACAATATTTGCTCAGGTATTCAGGGTTCATACTCCATCTATGATAGTGAAATTCAGGAGTTTCTAAGGAGTTTTTCAGGAGTTCAGCAATGTAAATTCAGGAGGTAACGCGGAATAAAATTGAATATGTTAGTTTATTATCGTATTAGTCTAGTGACTTCACTGCACTTCAAATTTTGAAACAAGAAAAAATTTCTTTGCTTAAAGAGTTGTGTGGTGCATTCTGGAACATTAACTAGTATCACGATGTTCGAACTCTATTTTTATACCGTGTATGTTCTGTAGACTTATTCCGAATAAAGTAAGGAAGACAAACGGCAGAGAAAGTAGAAGAACGATTAGCGTCGTCTATTTTTTCAGGAGAGGGGGGAAAATATCAGGAGATGAGACACAAATTTCAGGAGTTATAAGGGGCCTTAGGAGAAAAAATTGAAATTCAGGAGTTTTTCAGGAATTTCAGGAGGCGTACGAACCCTAGGTATTGGTTGATACTTGATCACGGAAGGCTCAACTTACAAGGCCAGAGAAGCTCTCTCAAACACTAGCGTGGACGGAAATTTTGACGTCACTTGTCCAAGTGTCGTTGTTTCAACGATAAAGAAACATGATATTGAAACCTGTCCGGAACCGCTCTTTCACGGTTGACTACACTTTTAAGATTCCGAATGGTTCCGAACTGTATCCTCGGCACTCGGAACAGTGACGTCAAAGTTTCCGTCCACGCACGTTTCTGGTAGAGCTTCTCTGGCCTTGTAAGTTAAGTAGACCGTGACTTGATTTGTTTTATATGACGTAGGGCTTCCAGTTTTCATTCCTGCCTTCCCTTTGATAGGTGCTGTGTTCCCACTTGATATAGATTAACAAATCGAGGCTATCGAGAAAGAGTTTATTTTCATTCAGCATTTCTGTTGCCAATCAAGACCTGAAACATGCCCATTTAGGTATTTTTTTCTCTCCAAGTATAAAAATCGCATTTGAATGGCACACACATTTGAAGGGAAAATATCACCCGAGCTTCTAAGTTTAACAATTTTCGGAGTATATAGTGGCGTGGCTAAATACATTGCCGGTATTGCAGAAAAGTTTGAACATGAATATTCGCTAAAGCGAGTGAGTTAGTGGTATAAATAGGATGGGCAAGCAGAAGCAGAAAATTTCATGGCTAGCCAATAATCATAAGAATAAATATTAATTTAACTTTTTCTATTTTTATAATTGCGGCCGTCGATGGAATCCGTTTTTAATACTTTCTTAAAATACTCTCTGTCCCTTCAAATTCCGTTTATTTCAATATTATTATTAATATTTTGAACAAAGGTAGTCATGTTGTCAGTCCCATAGACATAATAGAATCACAACTTCCACAGAAGTATTGCTTTGCCATGTTAGCCCTTTTTCCTCAGGTATGGGAATCAACATAACATCGAAATGAAACAAATTTCAAATGAAAATGTTATCTAGTTATTTAATTATATAAAACTTTATCAATTAATAATTAAACAACCGGATGTTACTTTCTTTTTAGTTTTGTTTTAAATTGATGTTATGATGATTCCCATATCTGGTGAAAATGGGATAACTTGGCAAAGCAATTCTTTTGCAAAAGTTCTGATTTAAAACTAATGCTTTAGCTCTATTGGACTGACAGTCCCTCTTAAACAAATGTTCTCACTGTTATTAGGATTTAAGTCGAATCAGTAACTGTGCTGTATAACGTGCCCGCCTCATAAATGCCCCAGCCAAATTTAAGAGCGTGGAAATCGTTGGCACGCCGTATGATTGTGTGTCATGTAAAAGCTGCATGTGTCCAGCTGCAAAAAAATTATGCTTTCAGTTATGGGGAATATTCCGCGTGCAAATGAGTTTAGAAAAAAGATAAGGATTTTAAAATATGCATCAGGCACGTATCCCTCTTAACTCAGGACTACCGATACCTCTTACAGTTCAATACAAATATTTCGGTACTTAAGCTACTATACTTCTGTGGAACACATTTAATATCTTTCCGAAAGGTTAATGCGCAAGCATTTTGATATTGCCACCTTTAAGTAGAAACGTTCGGAAAGAGCTTTTGGCATTTGATTCTTGGTTAGTGGATTTTCAATTTTATTAGGTCATTTGATATGCTCGTTTTATTGGTTAGAAAGGACACATCAACTGAAAAATCGATTAAATGTTATTTTAGGGAGGTAAGAAGCAAAGAAAAGAGGTGGAAGTGGACACACCATTCAAACCACCTTGCGGAAAAAGGGGTACGAAAATAAACCATTTTTGAAGAAGAACGTAAGAATGTCGTATTCGGCAACTGTAGCACTTCTAGTGAAACAAAATTGACATATTTTTGTAAAAAAAATAATTATAAAGAGAACATTCTTGTATTTGTTTTGTTTTAATATTTCATGTAATTAACCATCAAGATGTACTTTGAATTAAAATGTCCTAGTACATAAAAAGGAAATATCTTACATTTTGCGAAAATTCTGTCGTCAAAGCCTTTAAAATCATGTGAAAAGACAATTAGAAAACGTATATATTTTCAGTCCTTGCGGAATATTTTTACTGCGCCTCTACGTTCTTATTAGCCGAAACTGTAACGGTTCTATATTAATAAATAGCGCATAAATCTAGTAACTAAATTAGCCCAAACCGACTGGAATGGTCGCTCTCATTAATATTTTTCTATAGGAAAAATGTGGATTTTTTTTCTTATATAAAGGTAAGTTTTAAACAACACAAATGTTTCTCTTCATAGGATATATTGAAATTGTTTAATTATTGTTTTAATATATAGTTGAAAATACCAGTTTGTTAAGGAAGTTTTCAGCGGAAATATCTTTTTCAAATACGGTTAAGACAAAAACAGAAAAAATAAACAACCCCAAAAAGTAATCCTAAGTTTAGTTTAGTTTGAATTATCGTCGCACTAGAGCTACACGAGGGCTATTGGCGACGGGCGTCGTATTTTAGAACCACAGTCAAGTGACGAGCCGACACCTGAGTAGGCACCCGACGCAACCGTTAAGGGCGACATCGTACGCAGCGTTAGGACTTTGAAGGATATTTAACGTGCACTCCCTCCACACGGGGTATTATTCGTCGGACATTTTGGCTGCACGGGCCGTTTATAGGTCGGCAGTTATTTTGGCGATGTCCGGGCCCGAACCTGGGACCTTCCGCATGCTAGGCGAATGCCTAACCGACTGGGCTCCCCAGCCCCTAAAAGTAATCCTATAAGTAATTTTATTTTTTGTTAGTATTTTAGTCTGTTTATTAAGCTTTTAACTCAGAAACTTGGTTGGTCGCAAGTACAAAACTTTCAACTGTGACACCCATTTTGTCACCCATTTGCGCATTGCCGCACCACTATTTAGCATCAGGTGTTAAAACTGTAGCAGAACGTAAGAGCAATGTTAAGTCAAAATGGTGGTTATTTCAAAACATGCCATTCGAGCCCATTCATAATCTAGCCCAAACGCAGTCAAGTGATGATGATAACACCTGATCTGGCACCTAACGCAACCCAAGAATTACATAGTATACGACATAACTTATACGACATAAGGGCCTTGGACTTCAAGATGTTAGCAATAGATTTAGAAGTAAAACCTGATTTCAATGTGATACATAGTATAGTAGCTCCATTTCAGATACCTTGTACGGAATGAAACCGACATTTTTTTTTTATAAATTTCACAATACAGTTCTCTAAAACTAGTCTCGGGAGTTTTGTTTTGGAATTTTTTTAGTTTTCGTATTTAAAACGTTTGAAATTTCCCTTGTTAAAAATGATGGGTCAAATGTTCTTTTATGTGATTATGTAACTTTTAAACGTACCAACTTTTTAAATAAATTTAAATATATATATAAATACAAGGCGCTAAATTCGTTTAAGCTCCCCGCCATTACTCCCCTACTCGCTTTTTCGCGGCCATTCATTGCCATCCTGTCATGTTTTTAATTCCCGCCATACCGGAGGTGGAGGTAGCTACGCTACCTTGTACTCCTTAATTTGTTAAACGTCGTCGTCTTCATTCGTTTAAGCTAGTCACCAAGTCATATCGTTTAAAAAATTGCAAGTTCCTTGAACGTGCATGCAAACATTATAGATTAAGTCATAGAGTAAGCATCTTCTAAGTGTCTTTAATCTATGGATGAAGTATAGTGAAGTGAGAATGTTGTGAAATTCTGCTAACTAATACATTTAATCCGTTTCAGATTTTTTTTGCTAATATTTTTGGGTTAAAGCTCAAGAATAAATGTTTATAGACCTAATCTAAAATGTTAGACCTTGGGTCTAAAATGTTTATAGACTTAATTTCTGCAAAACGAATATCTATACTATCTATAGTCCAAACTAAATAATGTTTAAGTTATTTAAATGCACTTGGAATATATGTTGTTTCAGCTAAACTTAAAAAGTATTTTTTTTTAATTCCTTCCCCTAATTTTTGCGACTCAAAAACTAAAAGTATAACATATTGAATGACGTATAAATTATCTGGTTATAAAATATGTTTTTATAAATGGTAGACTTTTAAATATCAATTTATATATCATAATATTTAATAATGGTAGTTTATAAGCTTCAGGGCTAGAACTAAGTCGATTCTGATGATGATGATGTCGTGTCCATGGATAAAGATTATATGGGACCAAAGGTCTCCGACTGCTTCAGCGATCTGCAGACAGTGGTCCTCATAAAGATTTTCTTAGGGCGAGTTGGTGATTTGCTGCAATTTTGCCAGGATGGCTGGACAAGAGAAAAGATGTTTTGGATCTAGTTCCGAGTCGGGGCAATTTCTGCAGCTGGAGTATTTCCTAGTTCCATCTTTTTGGATTTCCATCCCTTTGAAGTGGCCTGTCTTTAATCTAGTTGCGCAGTTACCCTATTGGTGTTTAATTCGCAGATTTGGTGTTTAATTTTACCACTTCTGCTGTCGATTCTAACAAAGTAGTATGATTGTTCCATTTCAGGCACCTTGTACGAAATGAAAACAATCTTATTTCTGTAAAATTAACAAGTCTCACTAAACAAGTCTAAAACAAGTCTCACTCTATAGAATACTGAAAATTATTAGACAATATACGATAAAAAAAAGGCCAATGCGAACTGTTTGCGCACGGTGTTTATCGTGGCTGAAAATATTCGTTACAACCTGATATAAGATTTTTTTTAGAAAGGCGATTGGCAAAAGAAGTTTCAAACTTAAAAAGAAGCTTTCTGCTCAACAAAAGATAAGACAAATGAATGCAGTCATAGCAATGACCATAGCCATGAACAATTTATGTAGGACAGATTAAGTGACACGAAAAAAGAATTTAAAAAAAGTTAATGTTTCTATTAGATGTTAATAATGCTATTCACAAAGTCATAGTTAATAAGTTAAGCACAAGTGTTTTATTGCATTAACATAAACTCATATCTATCCTCCCGAGCCATGATCAAAATAAAATACCACTCATTATAAGTATGTTTTGCAAGTTAATTAAAAAAATAACATTTTATTCAATGGAATTCCCCCGCCATTACTCCCCTACTCGCTTTTTCGCGGCCATTCATTGCCATCCTGCCATGTTTTAATTCCCGCCATACCGGAGGTGGAGGTAGCTACGCTACCATGTACTCCTTAACTTGTTAAACGTCGTCGTCATTCAATGGAATTTGAGGTATAAAGCTCTAAAAATTCAACATTTTTTTTGTGGTATAAATGCAAAAGCGAGTTTGTCAGGGGGATTAAAAGTCCATTCTCAATTTTTTTTATAATTCAAAATGCCATTAAAATGTATTGCTGTAAAGCTTTCAAGAAATTATATTTGTCTTCGGGTTGTGTCCATTTTTTTATTTAAATAAATGACCAATACCCATAATAGATAACTGGAAAGTGATTTTCAGACCTTTTTTTATCGAATCATTTCAAATCCTAAAGCTTATGATAAATAATGTACTAACATGGGCGTAAAACAAAACATCCAATTAAGATAATAAGTCAAAGGCCTTCACACATTTTTTGAACTGCTGAAATACATAAATACCATTATTTTTGTTAAAAACAAAACATTTAAAAATAAAATTAATATCGATATTATACTAGCACACATTATAGATCAAATTAAACAAGCAAGACAGCAATGCCTTGCAGATATTTAAGTAATAGTGGGCTCCGGAAACGTCCAAAAGTATGTTGTCGTGGACGGGTAAACTGCAACAATGAATTGGACCATTTATGCTCTGAAATAATTAGTCATTTTCAGTATGCTTTCTTACAGGTTAGAGTAATTGAGTGCTTGCAACAGTGGTCCAAGTCATTTGGCTAGTTACTGCAGTTAACCTGCCAACGTTAGGCAGGTCTTTGGGCCTATCGTAGTATTGATTGATGCCTTCACTTGGAAAACCCGTTTTGTGAAGTGGAGGTATTTCCATCTAATTCCTACCTAAGTAAATAAATGTAAAACGAGAAAATTGCTTTAGATTCTTTCAAATATTTATGATACTGAAGTAACTGCATGTTCTTTTTTATCTGTTTGTGACGCGAATGTAAAAATGAGTCATTGATTCCCTTAGAGTAGACCCATGACCATGTATTTGGCTAATTTTTGGCTATAGTTGTGTACAATAAATGAAATATTTAATAAGTAAAAAGGATATCAACAATACAAAACATCATTTTGGAAAACATTCAAAATCCGAATATATATTGCCTAAAAATAACTCAAAAGTCACTTATGTTTTACCAAATGTCAATGTAAGTCGTATACTAAAGGTGAAATGGCTACAAGAAGACAATAAGATTCCTTTTAATGGGTGCCTGGCTTATGTTAAATCAGAAACAGGGGGGATTTTTGACAACATAAAAGTTACTTCCAACCAAAATAAAGCAGATGTTCACATTTGAAATGTTTTGTATCAGATAAAGACATGTGTTGTATTTGTTCCCCTTTTTATTGAATCGAACATGTAGTAAGCAATTTTGATGGTTTTGCATGGATTCTTTATGAGGATGGATGGATAATGGTTTGGTTATTTATCCATAATGTTACGCTGGCCCCAAACATACAATTTGTTATTTTATAATTTCTGATTTGAAAACCGAAATGTAAGACATACAGATTTTCCACGAGGTGCACACGCTCGTGTGCTTAATCCGGTTTGAGGATAAAAGCTGGTATTCATTTGGGAAACGGCTTTCTGTTTTCAAACACGTCTTCCCTGAGATTTGTGGATTTCTGCCAGGCTCTTCCACACGAATGGATATATTCGTTCTGCACGGCAACATCTGTGCTGTTTCGGTGTCGATTAGACTACCTCAAGCAACTCACAACATTAATTTTTAATTTAATCCGGGAACACTCGGAGGCTATTGATATATTTTAATAATGATTTTTTGGGGGTCATCTCTGCCGTGAGCTAATTTAGGACATAAGTTGATGGAGTAACATTCTAATAAAATAACACACTTTGGAATAAATAACGTATATGAGGAATTGAGGATATTAGTTCTAAAAACTCCTTCGGGTTTGAAATAACCTGTGAGCCTTTTGCCGAGTTAAAAGAAAAAGGAACTTTTATAACAGTCTCATGAAATGCCAGGAAGCAATACGTCTGCAGATATTAAATTTAAATTGATATTTAAATTTAAAAGATATCTGAATTTTGTCTTTAAAAGTATATTTCTGTAAAGGAGGAACGGAAATGACCTCCCAATGCTTTACATTTTAAAATTTGACAATTCAGAATTTATAAAAAATATGTGTTGCTGAAAAAGGTTTATCGTTCGTTTCTCTCAGACGATTAAAAAAAGCAGTCTGATTTTGAGCACTTGTTTGATTGAGCTCGGCGCTTTCACAATATGATGAAGAAGCGTATGGTAATCTATTTTTTTCATGTGAAACTAATCTAAAACGCTTCGTTATATTATAATTCATCAAAATGGTGCAATTCAGTATGCGTTTGACACGATTCATCCCATTTAAAGTAACTTCAAATTAGATCTATTGTAGTGAACAGTCTTGACAATTTTGAGTGTTTTCCTTTCTTAAAGTCTTGTACTAGTGCAATTCACTACTAAGAAGGCATAACCACAATTCTTTCATATGAAAAGCTTCGAATTATTTATTTTATATTTGCAAAACATTTTTGTCTTGCTTATAGAAATTATAGTTTTTGGAAGCTTTATCGTGTTATATAGATTTTTGAAAATTATATGTTAACACATATTTTAAAAAAATAGTGGCATTTATAAATTTCAGTACGTAATTTAAAAAAATTTAACTTAATTGTTTATAGCTAGTATATAGTATACTAAAATAGCTATGTTCCCTCACGATAGAACTAGCTCAAATAGGATTTTTTTGTCTATATCTCGCGAACATGTGATGAAGTCTAAGCAGGAGAAATAATAGTTACTTACAAAATTGTTGTCTTAACCCAAACGACGACTTCGTAATAGCGTTACCACTAACACCCACACTCTAATAAAACAGAAATCGCAATTAACGTGAACTTGTTGTCAGCGTAATTTCACTCTTAAATCCCAGTCAAGCCAAAATTGTCTAAGAATTTTTTTATAGTCAAAATCTCAATTATGTCATAAAAAAAACTTATTCCGCTCAGTTGGTCCGTTGTATGACTATAATTTGGCAATTTTTATGACAAATGTTGCAGTAAAATGTAGATCGTCACAAAATAATACTACAGTACCACAATAATAGCTCAAGTGATGACTACCGAACATCCAGCCTCTTTTAAAAATCATTAAAAGAAACTCTTTTGGATATTATATAGCTTTAAATTATCTTGTTTAAATATTTTGCGAAAAATTTGGTACCCTTAAGTTAAAATTTTAATTATGAGACTAATTGAGAATTTAAATACCTTAATAGGACTACTTCATCGCTACACTCTTAAAACAAACGAGCGGTTTTAACTCAGTCTGAGTTAATTTCCACTCCTTTCCGTGCCGAAAATGCACTTCTCCTATAGGAGTGAATTTCACTCTTTTTCGGAGTGGTAAAGAAATAAAGATAACAATCTGCGTCCTACACTCTTAAAACTAGCGGTTTTAACTCAGTCTGAGTTATTTCCACTCCTTTCCGGTGCCGAAGCAATGTTCATTCTTTCCTATAGGAGTAGAATTTCACTCTTTTGTTTTAAGTAGTACGTCATTAGAGTCGGTTGTTTAAATATTTTCATCAGACTCGGCGACATTGAACAGGTCTCTTTTATCATTATGGTAAATTGGTAGTAGAAGTGTTGGGCTTAGAAATTCGCCCGGGTTGGGCTGCGATCTCTAATCCATGGCTCAGAAAGTTGTTGAGTACCCGAATGGCTATTAACATCTCAGGAAATTACAAGTATTATTAGATTAGCAGATACAGTCGCGCAATGGCTCTTATAAATTCGAGGATGGCTTTAGTCTTGTCAGAGAGATCGAAAATCCAAGAATATGAGAGGGGTATAAACCCAACTTCTGTCTTAGTTTGTTGCGAGCATGGGTGAATTTGTTGCATACGAGGATGAGATGCTCCTCCGTCTGAACCTCCCCGCAGAAGGGGCACGCCGGCGAGTTGTCCAAACCAAACCGAGCTAATCTTGCTTTAGTGGGTAGTGACTTTGTACGGAATCTAGTGAGGAGAATGTCAGCTCTCCTATTGGGAGGAATGAGGCGATGCTTCTGCTTTATTGACGTCAGATGAGAAAAGTCCCTAGCCTTAGAGTATTCGCTCCAGAGTTTTTCTTTCTGCAAAGCCATTTTGTTTCTGATAGCCGCGAAAACGTCCTCAGGGGAGACGAAAAAATAATGTTAAAATACTGGTCTTTAAGTAAAACATTATTATGAAATCGGGATTGTTATACCTTATTTCTTAAATGTTGTTTACGGAGTTCGGATTTATAGAGAACGTTAGGCTGGTCGCAGTTCAGAAGTGCATTAACTTGGTAAGAAAAGGGAAGCAACTAAGGTGAACATGGAAAGAGTTTTATATTGGCGACTTATCCTGTGTTTTGGTTAGGAGAGCAGGAACGGCGACACCAATTCTTCGCCAACTTTTGGCTGATCTTAGTTTCGTTTCATTACGAAAGGAACATTTGTTTAAAATAAAAAACCAAGGTGTACTGGTGCGTTAGCCAAACCAAATCACATCATTTTATATATGAATAGTTGTTTATAAATTAAAAATTAAAACTTAAATAAATTCTAACTGTCTATTGTAAATTCCTTGACATTTCTCATAGCCAAATGAATTAGAATATAAGGAAATGAGTTAGGAAGGAAATAAGGAAAGTCAGGAATCATGTGAGATGCAAATCTAATCACGAATTATTCTTGAACTTTGAGTAAATGCAGACTTGTAAAGCATGTTTTTTTTTCAAACATAGTACAGGGTGTCAAAATAGAGCTTTAAAAAACATGTTCAGTCTTCTAACATTCTGTTTAAGAGGGGTATGAAAGTCATTTGGGAGAGGTTATGTATCCCGAATTAGTTATGATTTTGGGAGAATAGAAAACAATAAATCTGATTATAATGGGGTTATAAAAGATGTAATTAAACACGTTTCTTTTTAAACGATACGTAAGGATAACTGTTTAGCACGGAAAGTTCATAAGAGCAAATAATATTTAGGGAATTGTTGGAACAAAACAGAAAGTAAAAAAAAGTTAGTATAATTAGCAGTTTCTCTGTATTACGGCTTTCAAATTCCATTTTAGAATAAATTTCCGCCAGCCTAGGGTAGGGGTTGTTAAAAGAATTTTTTATTAATAAATTTAAAGCACTTTGATCGAAAATATTTTATAAAACTAAAAGTTCTTAAAAAATACTGGTACAACAAGGGAAAAAATATGGTGAAATTGAGTTGGACAAAAGTCTAAGACATTTTTTATTACAGTTTCTGTAGAAATTATGAGATACCAAATAATAGCAATTGCCTATGCTGAGTAGCTAGTTCTAAAATAAAACCCACTTAAAATGAATCTTTTGTAAAGGGCCAATGTTATGTTATATATTGAAAATCAAATCGGGTAATTTTTATCTTTATGAAAGTACATTTAATTCCGGAGAAAAAACGGATATTCCAATTGGAAATATCTTTTATGAGATAAATGTCTGACTTTTATGATTAAATAAGCTTAATACATAACATTTTTATATAGCGTTAAAAGTAAAATGACATTCACAGAGTGTTGCATTTGCTTCGGCATAGATTGTGTATAGTTTCGGGAAAATGGAGACCAATAAATCTGATTGTATGGACCTGTGTCAGGTTTAATTAAACCTGATTATTTCTTTTTAAACACCGCACAGTGGGGTATTTGATCGATCTAGCTGGACAGAAACATTTTATCACTTCTGGTAATAATGTATGAAATTTTAAGTTAATTTCGGGTATTATAAATACAATACAACATTATACAACAACTAGCTTTATAAACCCGGCGTTGCACGGGTGCACCCTTAAAAACGGTGATTTTTTCCCCATGTAAACTATTATTTTATGCCAATTGATGTCTCCCATTCTGATATGAGGGGTTGTACGATTTTATCCAGGCCCTTCCAGGAATTAGAGGGTTTTCCATAGGCCCTAATGTTTGCCTTGCGTGCGGAAGGTCCCAGGTTCATGTCCGGGCATTGCCTACATAATTGTCGACCTATAAACGGCTCTTGCAGCCAAAAAATGCCCGACGAATTTCAGTCTGGAGGGTGGGTACGTTAAATATTCTTCAAAAATCCCGACGCTGCGTACCATCACGTTCTTAAATTTGCGTTGGGTTCCTACTGAGGTGTCGGCTCGTCACTTAACTATGGTTAATAGCCCTCATGGGTAGCTCTAGTTCGACGATATTTCAAAGTAAACCTAACCCATACATTGGCGTGTAGAATAGAAAGGCCAAAATCAATGGCTTCAGGGTTTACTACACATGCTTTGTCTAAAGTGATGATGCACTTTTAATGTGGATAATTTTTTCGTTTGGGATATCTTTAGTTTCTTTGATGAATTTAATTCTTATTGGACGACAATATCGGGGCGAAGATTGTATTGGATTCGGCCATATGATTGAATTATTTACAGAGTACAAGATTGTTGAATAGGAACGAAAGAACTTTGAAAGATATGTGCATTGGATTGTGAATCTTCTTCAAATTTTTGCTTGTATTGAACTTGCTTAGATCCATCGCAACCCTATTTCGATATTAAAACAAGGGAACATCTTTCTTTGTCAATCACTTGTTATAAAACTTCCTTCAAGTACTTTAGCAAGCGTGTCGCAGAGCTATTCACCAGATTTTGAAGCTAGCGCAAGTCTCTGTAGCTATCTATCAGGATCATTTCAATTATCAGGATAGCATTCGAAATTTCGCTCATCGTTAAAGGCTAGAACATTTATACAGGTTTTTGTTTGCATTCCTAAGGATTTCATATCGACTTCTAGAAAGTCCAACAAAAAATGACACAAATTTTCGACATTTGGGAGACAGTAATACTATTTTGTTGGGCTAGAGAAAAGGCTTATTTAGTAGCTCGTGTTGGCGAACTGTTTTTTAGAACTAGAGAAGCATCTCTGTTCCCTATAAGCTTGGTTTGTGTAGCGAAAGTCAATTCTTCGTAAAGTTCGTAAGTTTTCGTAAATCTTTTGTTTTTCTTCGTTTACTGCGATCACAAGAGTCACTGAAAGTCTTCAAAGGTCTACCTTGTCGTTCCTCAATTTTCGGAACTAAATATAAACCTTCGAGCCGATCTTTGTTTTCTAGCAAAAATGTCTTCTTTTCTTTGAGATTTATACCAACGAAATTTTAATTTATGTTTGAACTCTCTTTATTTCCGCATGAGCTCTTCAGAACACATATATAAGTTAATAAGTAATTTTCCAAAAACTTCAATTTTTCAATTATGTTTTTCAAATTTTGTTGCTGCATATTAGCAAACAACTCTTTACTAGTCAAGGTTATAACTTTTTATGATCCTAAAACAAATATTAACGTTTTTAGGCAAAGTTGAAGCTTGCGTACTTTGTTATAATACATACCTACGATGCTAGAAAATTACGTTTATATCGCAAAACCGCAAAATCCCGCAAGAAAATATAAAAGATTCTTAAAGTATAGATTCCAAGCTTTCTTTTAAGCTAAAAGTCAAAGCGGAACTATATAACTAATTGACTAAAATGTAAATCAAATCGAAGAAAATTAAGATGAAAAATATAACATTTTCAAAACGTTAATATGCTTGAAATAAAACCTTTAAAATATGTAACACTGGTGAGAAATATACATTCTTACTTCTTGTATTACATTCCATAACTGAAAAATCTATTTTCGTTGTTTTAATTAGGATAAAAAAAATACAGCTCCGTCTGTTTACATATGTCAGGAAACCAAAAACGAACACAACTGAACAACAAACTTTAAACCAGCATTACGAATGTAAAAAATCGTCTGTTATTAAAAAATATTTTATTTGACAGGCGCTCATTATTTGTCTATAAGAAATGACTATTTTTTCCACATAACGTTTAAGTTTTTAAAATCGACTTTTGTCCAGCTAGATTGGTCAAAATACCCCACTGTGCGCCGGTCGTATTTCGCATGGATAATTTTTTTTATCTCGGATAACTTAAGTTGTTTATTAGTGCATAGAATATTTAGTTGAATTATTTTAGCAAAACAGAAAGAAAAAAATACAGGTAAAAACTTAGGATCACAATTTAAATTAGCAATATATCGGCAATACAGTTTTCTAATCCTATCTATTAATAGCTTGAAATTGCACGAACTAAAATTTTTATTTAATAATGCATCACGGTACTCTTGTAGCGGTTGTTCAAAATGTTTGTTACCGATATTTTTAAAGCAAACTTAATGGCCAGAAATTAAATAATTAAAAAAAAAAATTAAAATACTGGTAGAAACAAAATAAAAAAATATGATAAAGTCGGGTGATTGACACCAAGTCAAAAGCCTAAGACGTTCTTTTAACAGTTTCTGTAGCCATTAGGTATGATGTTCTAAGTAATAGGAATTGTCTATGCCGAGTATCTAGTTTTCAAGTAGAATCCACCTTAAGTAAATCTGTTATTGGGTGCCTGGTGTATATTAAAATTCGAAATTAGGGCATTTTTTATCATCATAAAAGTACAGTTATTTCCAGACCAAAAGCGGATGTTCTAAGTGGAAATGTCCTTTGGAGAAATTTTACTTACTACGATTCTTCCTTTTAGAGTTTTAGTGGAAGAATACTTGCAGAAAATAAAATAATCTCAATATTTAGCATTTTTATATAGTGCTAATAGTAAAAATGCATTCACAGTGTTGCGTCAGCTCCATCGTAAATTGTGTATGGTTTCGGGAAAATAGAGACCAATAAATCTGATTGTATGGATTTGTGTTAGGTAAAATTAAACCTGTTTAAAAAAAACCCGCCGTATTCCGTGTTTTTAAATGTTTAGCTCGGAACTAAATATGTAGCTTATTAGTGCATATAATTTTTAGTTGAATTGTTGTATCAAAACAGAAAGTAAAAAAATATACTATAATAATCATTTAATCGAAATACGGTTTTCTTTTCCTATGTTCTCTTAGAATGCATCTCCGCCACAACTTGTAGCGGTTATTTAATATTTTTTAATAACTAAATGTCAGATGTTTAATAGTTGCTGAAATTTTTTTTATATAGTAGAAAATTATATTGAAATAGAGGTAATTGAAGTTTAAAAAAATAAGATGAAATCGTAATTGATATTAAAATCCTCAGACGCACTTATTAAAGTTTCTGTAGTAATTAGGTAAGAGGTGCCTAATAATAGCAATCAATCATGCAGAGTAGTTAGTTCTGAAAGTAGTATCTACCTTACATCATTCTTTTATTAGGCTCTTGGTTTATGTTAAAAATTAGAAATTGGGCAATTTTTGTCATAAAAGTACAGTTATTTACAGAAAAAAAGCGGATGTTATAATTGAAAGAAAAAGGTTGAAAAAAATAAGAATATAAATTTTATAGACTCGTTTTATAGACTCAAGTATGTAATAAAAAAGTTAGGATTAGTTTTATTGGATAAATGTTGTTCACGAATTTCTGATTTTTAAAGAAAGTTAGACTGCAGCGTAGAAGTGATACAATAGTGGAATAAACATCTCATTTAAAACTAGCGAGAAAAGGGTGACAAAGATATACCACGGGATAAACATGGATAGAGTGTCACATTTGGCGATTAATCCAGTGGTTGGCAAAAAGTGAATTGACTCCTCCCTGGGGACAAAGGAAAACGAAAGCGTGTTACAATTGGGGACTTAGATTAAGTTGGCCAAATACTAGCACAAATAAATTTATGTTTTCACAACTCCCACGATCGCAGACACGGGTGGTTATTTGAAACTATGGGTAGCCTTTATTATAACCTTGAATTTATTACATTAAAAACTTACTTAGGCGAACCACAAAAAAAAAAAAAAAAATCTTGATTCATTAATATTTAGGAGACTTCTAATTCCGAGAAGAATTTCTCACTACGATTCTTAGTTTTCGTACGAATTCGTAGCAAAACTTTAAAGTGATGAACTGCCAGGCATTTTGGTTTTTATTTCAATGTGTGATTTTGGTGCTCCTCTGATTACACGCTGGGTGAAAATCTTGCCCGAACCTTATTTGTTCAAGTAATAAGTAATTTCATATAAAAGCAGACAAATAAATGAGGTCAAATAGATGTTAACATAATATGAATCGCTACTATCAGAAGGTTCCAATATATTGGAGAAATTCACTCACTACGATTCTTCAGTCGCCAAGCCATTTACCTTGAAATAGGACACTTTATTTTATGACTGATTCTAGTACTATTTGATGAACTGAATCAGAATATGAGGGGTGCCAGATTGGCACCCTTGGGCAACCTAAATTATTCAAGGTCAAAGGCCACGGTGTCCATAAAACCAAACTCACCCATTTTATTGCGAATGAAAGGATGTTTGTTGACCAAAATAAAAATATTGCTGTTTAGTAAATGCTTATTATGTGAATACCATGTAATATAACGGAACTAGCTTTTATATACCCGGCGTTGCACGGGACCCTGAACTAAGGTGATTTGTATTTTATGTAAACTTTTATTTTCTGTCAACCAGACCTCTTTTGTACTGGTCAGCAACCTCTCAGGATGTCATAATTTCTTTTATTAAATTTCTTTAAAATTAAAAAGAAAAAAAAATGCCATATTAAATCCCAAGCTTACAACAATGCATAATGTAATTCCTATGGAGAAATCCGCTCATGTTTTGTACTCGCCACACTTGAACTTGTTCACAAAATTTAATATTTGTAGTTATGTGAATTATCCATTTATATTAATTATGATATTATTCAACAGTAAAGGTTTCAAATAAATTGATATTAAATTGTTTTAAAAAAATTGTTTCAATTGAGTGACAACACTGGTATTTTAAATAAAAAATTATGAAATCGCGATTGTTACATTAAGTCTTAAATGTTGTAAGAGCGGATTTTGGTATTAAACAGAACGTTAGACTGGTCGCAGTATAGAATTGAAATAAAAAATAGTCGTATGGGACATCTCATTCAAACCTCGTGAGAAAAGCGAAGCAAGGACATCAGCGGGATGACCGTGGTGACAGTGTCACGATGGCGACTTCCCTTGTGTTTCGGTCAGGAGAGCAGAAACGGGCACACAAGTTCTTAACCCACTATGAGTTATTGCTCGACTGGTTTAGTTTCGAAGAGATTGTTACGAAAAAAACATTTGTTTAAAATGAAAACCAAGGTGTACTGGTGCATTAGCAAAACCAAATCACATTATTTCATATATGACTAGTTGATTATATATTCCAAATTAAAACAGAAATAAATGTCTGATGTCTTTTGTGACTTCCCTGACATTTCTCCAATACAAATGAATTATATAAGGAAATGAGTTCGGAAGGAATTAAGGAAAGCCGGTTTCGTTTGGGATGCAAATCTAATCACGAATTATTCTTTTACTTTGAGTAAATGCATATTGGTCACGCATGTTATTATTTTTGTTTCCAAACATAGTGTACAAGGAGTCAAAATGGAGATCAAAATAACATGCACGGAGACAGATAAAAAAGTTGGACAAGGTTAAGTATGTCGAGTCGTTTAATTATTAAAATTTTGGTTTTTATTTCAACTTGTGATTTTGGGGATTACACTGCACTTGGCCAAAATACGGCTGCCACACTATTTTCCCTCCCCTCTTTGGCCATTTTCAGGGTTGTAGTTTTGGCATGTTTCTCCCATCAGTTGAGACTTAGAGGGTTGGTAGCGTAATAAAATCTAATTGTCTTTATACGGCCCCCTACTCTACAAGCAGGTCGAGTCAATAATGAAGTGCGCGTATTCCAAGATCTTACCAGTCAGCTGAGACTTGTTCGGCGCCCGCTTCAGGGGAGGTATTCTTCTCTACTAGACATCCTTATCAACGCATTTTCAAAATGGCTTAGGCCATTAGTGCCTATAGATTCCCATTTTTGGAACGTTTTAATTTGTTTTTTCAAATTGTAATTAAAGTTTGGTGGATTAGCACAAACACGTTTTTAAGAAAAAAATATTTAAAAGAATAGGCTTCAATATTAAATCTGCAATTTATAAGAATACTTACGATATTTTAGTTTTCGTGTTCGTGCACGAGTTTTTCGATTAGTAAACATTTTTACAGGGTAAAAATCAATAGGATATTGAGTTGATTATTTGGTAATTTCCAAAAGTAAACGTGTTTTTATTAGAATAAAATTGTTTTTAAGCTTATTTTAAAGTATAAATAACAATAAAAGCAAGAACTTCTAAAAGAACTGACACAACAACCTACTTTCCTGTAACTTTACTATCATAGAAATTATTATTGTTAAACTTTTAGAAACGGCCATTTATCTTTTAATTTTCATTAATTTCTCTCACAAATTCAATGAATATTCTTCATATTTTGTTAAATTCATTTACGTTCGAAGCAAATTTATGCAAATTGCTATTTCTAAAAATGTAAACGAAATTTATCATCTTTTCAATGTATATTTTTTCGAGCAGTTATTCAAAATTATGAAGCCAACTATCAATGGAAATGTTTTTCAAATATCTTCGAAAAAACAGATATAAACTAAAAAAACTGACTTGAATAATGAACCATCAAAGAATCATATTGTGATATAGTTATAGTACATTATGATGTCATTAAAAAAAGTTTGTCTTGCAATTTTTAATTTTGAATCAAGTTTATCGTTCGATTGTTTATGTTGGAACAGTGTTTTAAATGAATAAAAAATGCCATTATAAGGGAATTTAAATTATTACTAATTTTTTTTAAATTTTAAGTGGTTCCAAGTCGTTTGCTCAATATTTATTTATTTTCGCACTTTTCAGAATTTTATTTTTTACGTGAGCAGCAACAATAAAAATCACTTTTCTCAAAAATAATTTTAAAATAACTTGCGTTTTAAAACTTGTGCACAATTGGTAAAAATTAAAAAAATTCATCAAATTTTTAACCTTTTTTTAATTCTTACTCCTCTTCCAGCGCTTTTTATCACATGCGTACCACTAATCGGTTTTTTAAGCAAAACAAGAAATATAATCAAGATATAATGTAAAAAGTTTAGCAACAAAAGAATTTGAAAAAAGATCGTGATTATTCATTCAATTGCAGTATTTTTAAAAAAATATTATCTAAGTAAAATTAATTCTAAATTATTAGGTAGGACCCACAGGCAAAATATAACAAATATATTCTTAATATACTAGCTTAATTGGTTTTGAACAATTAACATTAAAATATGCGGTTTGCAAATAATAAATTCGACAAGAAGTTTTAAAAGACCTAAAATAGCTTTAGAACTTAAATACTCACTGAAATTCAAACAGAAAAACAATTAGTTTTGTAACAGTAACTGTCACCTAGATCCGTTACGACACAAGATTTGAAGAAAAACAACGCAATATGACAGCATCTATTTTATAAAAACTAGAAATGACAGATGTCATTTTCTAGTTTTTAGTTTAAACTTTTAAAGGGCGTAATTTCCTTTTTTCATGAATTTTCTTCCGCAAATTCAAATAACATTTTTTATACTTTGTAGATTTATTTTCACTTAAAAAAATAATTATGTAAAATAGCTTATTCTAAAAATTTTCTCATGATCTGACTCCAGGAAAATGGCGCAGCGCATGCAGTAGCAAAAATAACGTCATTGGTTGTCCTTTCAAAGTTGATCGCAAATATAATTCTTTTTATAATTTAAATTTATTGTCTATGGTCTTACAACTAATGACTTACAACTAGTAATGATGATCTAGCGGCTATGGATTTTCACTTCAGCAATCAAAGCGGCAGTTATATTTATAGGTAAAGTTAAGAGGAGCCAAAAACAGTGGCAACGTTGAAGAACCTAAATAATTGTCTTCAGGTATCTGACATAGGCTGTGTATTCTTAACATTGCACAAACCCTCCAGTATATATTATCGATCGTTGACAACAACATGCAAACAATCTATCCCTCAAATAGTCTCTTAAAACGGTGTGATTTTTAAATGCTTTCGTAAAACAAAATAGCTAAAGTACATGTCACAGTTGACGCCTTTATAATTGCACATTAATAAAGAAAGAAAATTAGATTTAAACTAACCAGCTTTTTATACAAAAAAATGGACACTGTGTGCCGCTATCTTAGTAAACAGATCATGAACATTCAAAGAATCACATATTATGACTTCATTTAAAACTGATAAAATTTTTCTTCAAATAATCATTTTAAATAAGTTTCTCATGCGACAGTTGATGTGGTTATAACTTACTTGTGGTTGCTTTTACTTGTTTATACTTAATTTGCACTCGCGCTGAAATTTTTATTCAAATTGAGTTTAGTTTATTTTTCAAATATCGTCGTACTAGAGCTACACGAGGGCTATTGGCGACGGGCGTCGTATTTTAGAACCCAGTCAAGTGATGAGCCGATACCTGAGTAGGCACCCTACGCAACCGTTAAGGGCAGCGTTAGGACTTTGAAGGTTATTTAACGTGCACTCCCTCTACACGGGGTATTATTCGTCGGACATTTTTGGCTGCACGGGCCGTTTATAGGTCGGCAGTCATTTTGGTGATGCCCGGACCCGAACCAGGGATCTTTCGCATCCTAGGCGAATGCCTAATCGACTGGGCTCCCCAGCCCCCCCCCCCCCCCCCTATTCAAATTGGGAATGAAAAAGTATAAGTCCCATGCTTACAACAATGCACAATGCTATTCCTATGGAGAAATTAGTTCACGTTTTGCCTCATATACCGTTTAGGTTAGAATTTCGAAGAATCGGTTCTTAAATGACGTCTTCGGTACTAGGAATAAGCTCCTTAATATGAGGTCTGTAACTAAAGTAATTTCGAATGGTGGTGATACGTGATCCAGTCAGTCAGGACTTCTTTTTGTAGATATAGATTTAGTATGTTTTGAAATTGGATTTTTGTTTTAGTTTCATTTAGAATTTTTTTTTACGAATTTGTTTTTTTGCGTAAAAAAACATTAAGCTAAACCACTTCTTTACGTTGTTCATTTTCACCTATATTTACGACTACAAAAATCATAAAAAGAAAATTTCCAAAGTTTTGGGTGGTTAATTCTTCCATTATTTATGATTGATACGGCTATTTTATTGTCATATTCTAAAATTTAATACTTCACAATTTTACGCTATTGATTGTCATATTTAGCTAACCAAAACTTAAACAAATTTAAAAATATAAAGTTATAAAACTATAAAAAAAAACACCTGATTTTTAAAAAATTATTATTGCAAGAACTCCCAATCCGTGTTTACGTTAATTCATTTATAAAACACATGAATGGCAGGTGCTATTTACTGTATTAAAAAGTTCTGTAAAAAATATCTGCCTACTCTATTTTGAATTATGGATTTGAAATACTTAATTTAGTTTTTTATTGATTTAAAATTCTTTGTTAATTATCAATTTTACGTAGGTGCGTGCATGGCGTTCCACTGTTTCACTACAGTACATTATTTTAATAATTTGATAAACTGTTTTAGAATTTGATTATATGTTTAATAGAATAATACTTAAAAAATTATAGCATAAACCACTTAGAAAACTATAAAAAAAATAATAACTAGACATGGATTACCAAAGACAACAAAAGTTAATAGACGTACCATTAAGAAGTCATTTAAGACAAGGTAACGAGACTATTGGTTAATATTGTTTGAAAATAAAGTATAAACTAATATTTTCAAGCACATAATTATCATAGATTCCTCACATTTACAAATATAAAACAAGTTTTTGAGAAAATATTTTATCAATTTAAGAAAGCTAATCTCGTATAATAATTTTTTAATAAATAAAATGGTGATAATGTAATTGAATATCTTAAATAAATTTCTGAAAGCAAATTATATTTAAAATTATATTTTCAAAAAGTTATTCGGTTGAACTTTTACCTGATTGTGTTTAGGTGCCATTCAAAATATTTCTTAATTCGTTAACTTAAATATTTAATTTGTGCTCTCACACTCATCTAAGTTTATAGTAGGTAGGTACAGTTTATTTTACAACACAAGCTGATTATAACATTTTTCAAATAGCAGAAGTGACGGAATGGCTATTCCAAAAACAATTTTTTTAACCATTACTTATTCAGCGTTTTTCTTTTAATTCTAATCATGTAAAAATTGATTATTTGATATATTCTCATTAAAGTTATTAAATTTTATGTATACGCTTTAAAGTAACGGTAATTCAAAATAGTCAGCAAGAATCTGTAGCCATCTCAAAACGTTTAGGAAATAGGCGTCAGTAATATATTGCCAAGTCCTAATTGTTCAGTTGGCAGGGATGTCTAGAACAACCCCTCGTGAAGAACAAACCTCCCCAAAAGTGCCCTAGGACCCAACATCTCTGAGACAAGGGACTAAGCGCAAATCACAAATAGATGTTCAGATTATATGAATCGCTTATTATTAGGGTTCCAAAACTAAGAGAGAAAAAGAGAATTTCTAACTAAAGTTCTTACTTTTAAAATTTTAGTGGATGAAGAAGTCTTACGGAAACTGTGGACCTTTTTACATAAACCAATTCTTATGATCTGGTTACATCTATTAAATCTTGTTAATTGTAATGAACTAATAGTATATTTAAAATATACAATGTTCATACAAAGTAAAGATTCATCTTTAAATAGTTGCAGTAAGTTAAATAAGCTTGATATTTAAAAAAAAATTCCGCTAGAAGTAAAAAGACACACAAAGAGTACTGCATCAGCTTGGGCGCGAATTGCGTATGGTTTCGGGAGAATTGGAGACCAATAAATCTTATTGTATGAGGTTGTTGTATACAGTGTAATTTAGACCATTCTTTTTTTTTTTTAACACTGTATTCCGCATGGAACACACACATATATATAAGTAAAAAGCTGAAAACACACAATAATTTATCGATCCTTGATAGACGCCTGTTGCAACAATGTAAATTTTCCGCACACAGCTCGTCTATCATGCCATTATTTAGTCACTTCTCTCCCAGGAGGGTGCTAACTTGCCCTCCTTCTGTCATCCAGCCTCTCATTTGAGGTCTTTCGCTTGGTCATTTTTGTTTGTCGTATTCCCTGCCATTACTCCCCCGCTCGCCTTCTGCGGCCGTTCATTCCCAGTTTTCACTATTGTCATACCGGAGGTAGTTTCGCCACAATGTCCTCCTTAAAAAATGTTAAACGTAGTTAATAATTTAATGATAATCCGGTTACCATTCCAGAAATACATATATGTTCAAAATTGTGTGAATTGAAAAATATATTTAAAAATTAATTTGCCGCTATGCCTTGTAGCGGTTGTTTAATATATATTTTCATACATGAATTGTAGTAATTATTCTGATTAAATTAGAGTTTGTTATATTAAAACATTTTATATTAAAATACTGGTAATATAAAATACAATAAATTATTTTAGTAATTTGCCAGTAACACTTACAATACCATTTTTTTTTTACTGTTTTCAACGTTGCAAATATTCAGATACACCGATATGAGTTTCTTAATAAAATACTTACTGAAGTACCCGTGGAGGGTTGTGTATTGTTTCAGGATAATAGAAACCAATAAATCTGTATGGAGTTGTGTTTATAAACAGGTTTAATTAAACATATTTATTTCTTTTTAAACGCCGCCGGTCGTATTCCGCATGGATACCTGTTTAGTTCGGATAAGATTAGTTGTTTATTAGTTTAAGAAAATTAAATTGTAATTTAAAAAAAATTAGAAAAAAAAGTAAAAATTAATTGTAGCAAAACAGAAAGTAAAAAAAAAATACCGGTAAGAACTTTGGACCATATTAGCAATTTATCGGCAATACAATTTTCTAATCCCCATCTATTACTAGCTTGAAATTTCGAAAACAAAAATATTTATCTAAGAATGCATCACCGCCACCCCATTGTAACGGTTGTTTTAAATAATCGACACTAATGTTTTAATATCTTACTCGCTAGAAATTTATTTACATATGAAAACAATTATTCCTAAAATACTGGTATTTGAAGTGAAAAAATATGATGAAGTCGTTATTGAAACAATGTCGCAAGCCTAAGAAGTTCTTTTAACCATGGAGGAATGAATAGGAATAAATGAACCATCTTTTTAATAATCCATCTTTTTTAATCCAATACATCTACGGAATCATGTGAATTGTAATGACCTAATGACAAAATATGTAATTTTCATAAAAAGTTTAGACACTTTTTAACCTTTTCAGTCCCAATGATGCCATTTGGCATCATCACTCCTCCATGCTTTTAACAGTATCCGTAGCCAAGGTATGATGTTCTAACTAAGTAATAGGAATTGTCTTCAGTCTATGCCGAGTATCTAGTTATACAAGTAGAATCCACCTAAAGTAAATCTTTTATTGGGTGCCTGGATTATATTAAAATTCAAAAATAGGGCGATTTTTGTCATCATAAAAGTACAGTTATTTCCAGACAAAAAGCGGATGTTCTAATTGGAAACGTCTTAAATGAAACAAATATTAAGATTACATGAATCTCTAATTAATAGGAGGGTCCCAATTCTTTGAAGGAATTTCACTCACTACGATTCTTCCTTTTCAACCTTTAGTGGAAGAAGTTGTACTGAAACAATGAACTTTATTAAATTTGAGCGATTCTTTTTGTCTGGTTACATCTACGGAATCATGTGAATTGTAATGACCTAATGACAAAATATGTAATTTTCATAAAAAGTTTAGACACTTTAACCTTTTCAGTCCCAATGATGCCATTTGGCATCATCACTTTTGAAATTGTTTTCTGATCGTCTATAGCCCTTTATGCCAAAAGCTCATCTTTCGATGCTTCAAACTTTTTTTTCTATTCGAAAATATTTTTTACTAATCCCAAAAGATGTCAGCCCTATTATATTTTTTAATTAGAAAATAGCTAACTTGCGTTTCAACTTTTTTTTTAAAAGTTGACATATTTAAAACACTATTTTAACTATTTTGATTGAAATAATCAATACAAAATTTTTAAGAATATGTTCAGATACTTTAAAACATGTAAATAGGGGTTCTTTTTGCTAAAATAATGTTTTCAATTTGTTGTTTTCCATTATTGAAAAATCACGATGCCAAATGGCATCATTGGGACTTGCTGAGTAACTCAAACTCGCGACTTAGCTGTGTAGATTGACAGCTTCGTACATGCTTTCTTGAAATTTATTTTTTTTTTAACTTAGAAATTATCCTAAGTTAAATTTATGCATATTATAAACGATGTCTAAGTGGAAATCTGAAATTTTGTCACTGGATAAGGCAGTGTATATGCTAATGAATGGTGATTTATCTGATATTGACATGAAAACTCACGTAGCACTGATACAACTGTCAAAATTATGAATAGTGAAAGTACAGGCGATGCTGCTTATCAAATATTCCAATTATAGACGGGTTATCGGCAGGGCAGTAACTTCAACTTTTTAATAGGGGGGGGGGGGGGACGATGGTGTTCTGGCGCCCTCTAAAATTAGTGTTATCAACACCCCTAATTATATTAATTAGTAATTTGTAAAATAATTATTTATTTGTAATTAAACTAATTACCTTAAATTTATTTAAACTTAATTTAAAATTAAATCTGAAAATATAAATATTAAAATATTACTTTAGTTTTTGAAATAAATTTACTCATTCATAATTAACTTATAAATTATAAATTCCAATTATTTTATGCACCAACATGTGGAATATATATGGATTTCATTAGATATGGTACGTAAAATATTGATGTTTGTATGAGTTTAATCTTCAATAACTAATTGTACTTCATCTTATTTTCTTATTATAATATTTAATTACATAAAGTGTATACTTTCTGTGTTAAATGTATTTTTTTTTTGTATATTTGCAATTTTTTCTTAGTTATAAAAACTTAAATAATTGCTTTTTAAAAAGTTTCATGCTTCTAATTGAATATTACCATGTTTTCTTTTATACTACTTAAGTCAAAATGATGCCATTTGGCATCATTTCAAAAATCAATTATAAACTTAAAATTAATTTTCTTATGGAACTCTTATCTTAGACCTAAAATGAGCTTACTTTGTGAGTATCAGATTCTTCTGTAGTGTAGTAAATTTTTGGGACTGAAAGGGTTAAATACTTGCCGAAAATAAAATATTCTCAATATTTAGAATTTTTATTTAGCGCTAATAGTAAAAATACATACATAGAGAGTTGCATCCGTTCCAGCTCGGGTTGTATATTGTTTCGGAAGAATGCAGACTAATAACTCTGATTGTATCACGGGCTATTCAACTACTAAGGCCGAAGAAGCTTTCCCAAACAATCTCAGGGACGGAAATTTTAACGTCATAGTTCCAAGTGACGTTGTTCCGAAGATGAAGACAACCTGTCTCGAAACCTTTTCGGAACCACTCGTTCACTGCTGACCCACCTTTTTAGGGTTCAGAATGTGTCCGAACTAGTTCTCGATCTTCGGCACTGGAATGTGACGTCAAAATTTCCGTCTACGCTCATGTTTGGAAGAGCTTCTCTGGCCTTGTTAAATTTGTAAAGCTGTTGGACCGTGATATTATAGGAGTTGTGATTAGTGTGAAATTAAAGCCTGTGTTTAAATAATGTTTTAAAAAAATAAGATAAATCGTAATTGAAATTAAACGCCCCAGACGCTCTTATTACAGTTTCTGTAGCCATTAGGTAAGATGTGCCCAATAATAGCAATTAATCATGCAGAGTAGCAAGTTCTAAAAGTAGAATCTACCTTACATCATTCTTTTATTTGGCTCCTGGTTAATGTTAAAAATCAGAATTTCGGCAATTTTCGTAATAAAAGTACAGTTATTTCCAAAAAAAAGCGGATGTTCTAGTTGGAAGCGTCTTTTATGAGAAAAAGGTTGAAAAAAAAATACGAATATAAATAGTTTTAAGTTTTTATAGACTCAAGTATGTAATAAAAAGGTTAGTGTGTTAATTTAATTTGATAAATGATGTTCACGACGTTCGGATTGATACAGAAAGTTGGGCTGGTCGCAGTATAGAAGTGAGATAGATAATAGTGGTGTGGGACATCTCATTCAAACCTCGTGGCATGGCCGGATTTAAGGATATGCCGCCTGTAGACAACGATCAATTTGCCGCACAGTATTCCCCCACTGCGGGAAAAGACATAGCTGGTTAGTTGCAAAATAGGGTGGTATGTGCTGTTTAAAATTATCACAACGAATATAAAAGAGGGAAAAAGGGTTTATTTAAATACAATATAATTAGAAAATATAGAAATAGAAAATCAGGTACTTTAATATTCTGAAAACTGACGTAAAATTTGCTGCCCCAAAAATTTGCCGCTCTAGGCTACATCCTACTTAGCCTATTTAGAAATCCGTCCCTGCCTCGTGGGAAAAGAGAAAATAAAGGCATACCACGGGATGAACATGGATAGAGTGTCACACTTGGCGACGTATCCCGTATTTGGCAGAAAGCTCCTTGGCTCCTCTCAGGTGGACACGGAAAACGAAAGGGTGTCATTCTCGGCGACTTAGCTCAAGTTGCCAAATGATTGCAGTAAAAAAAAAATTCATGTGTTTTATAACTCCCGCGATCGCACACATTGGTGGTTATTTAGACTATCTTTTATTAACCTTGAGTGTATTACACTAAAAACTAAAAATATATCTTTTATCTACGGTCGAGACATATATATCCTAGTAAACAATAATCGACTTTTGCGTACTTGGCGCACATGTTATTTTTTTTTCACTTAATACGAGGGGTCAAATTGGACTTTAAGATAGTATGGAAATTAGGCGAAGTAGTTAGTAGTTAGGCGTGTGGTGCCGAAATGAACTAGCTCTACCATAGTCAGTGAAAGTCCTTCCAAGCAAAGCGAACAATTCCGATATGTCATATCTTATCTGTTATCTAACGTTCTGTTATATGTAAATTTTTATTTATTTGATTCTCTATACAAGCGTGCACTGCCTATGTGACGTCAGTCTCGCTCAGTAGGCTTACCTCTAGCACTGTGCCCTAAGCGCAGTGGAAAATTTTTACCTTTTTAGTTGTTTAAATAAATTATACATTTGTTCCTGTTTAAAACTAGTTTTATTTTTAAATGCACATCACTTTCTACCAAAACAATCTTCTGATCATGAGTCAAGTAAAGTAGTGCACTGATCGGTAGCCATTAGTATTTCTACAGGCGAATCAAACAAACAAAAACACCTCGCGGCATTCTATCCAAGGGGCGTTGCGAAAGTAATTGGGTTGGGGTTAAGTACATCGAGTCGTTCTTAATTTAAAATTTCGGTTTTGATTTCAATTTTTCATTTTGGTGCCTCACTTATGAGCGCTGTTATTAGGAGGGTTTCAATTCATTAGAGAATCTCTTTTACATTTTCCTATCAAAATTTTATCGGAAGCCGAAGCTATACAGAAAGTGGGGACTTCACTCTTTTTTTTTACATTAAGCAATTCATGTTTTCTGGTTACATCTATTGAATCATGTGAATTGCAATGATCTGATCAGATATCCAATGTATTCAATATTATTTAAGCCTACATGTTTAAATAATTTCAGCAAATTAAGAGGAGTCGGATGATTCTATCTCGCCCATGTTAATTTTCCTAACTTTATTAACATTTTTCTCGGGAACTATATGAATATCGTTATGAACTTTTTTATGTGTTGTTCCTTACATATAGCTCTTTGATATTTAAACTGAGGATATTTCATAGTATCAAAAAAAATGTACAGTAATTTTTTTTAAATATGTTTGAAAAACACAAAAAAATCAGATTTAAAGTTTTAGAATTTTTTTTCCGAGCAGAGATATTTAAAATTCCTCAGTTTAAATCAAAGAACTATTAATAGGGAAGAAATAATAAAACAAAATATGTTGATATATTTTATAGTTATTGAGAAAAATGTTCCTAACTGTTGAAAACCCTTAAATTTCAGGAAACGCAAAAGAAAAGTAAGGTTTAGGTAAAAACTGATGTTCAGAGTTCAAAAATGCTTATACAAAGAAAACCACTAAACAGAAATCTATAATATTGGTCTTAAATTAAAGCTAAAGATATACATAATACAAAAAAAATCGATATTTTTGACCCAAACACCTAACCGACTCCCCTTAAAGAAGTTTAATTTAGTTTCATTTTTGTCTCTAGAAGTCAAAAGATATGTAAAAGGTTTTGGTCCGATTGCATATGGTTTCGGAAGATTCGAAACCAATAAATCATTATGAATGGGGTTTGTGTTCAGTGCAATTACGACCATTCTTGTAGCGTATGAAACATCAGTTTTGACCTACGATCATTCTTTTTAAACCCCCATATATAAGTGGGAGCATAATTTGCGGTAATCCAATTTTGCAATCCCTAGCTAAATATTGCAGGAATAAAAACCTCTTATTTAGAAATAATTCACCGCTACAACATTAGAGCAGTTTTTAAAAAAATATCTTCTGCACCTGTATGGCTCATAGACACAAGATAATTTTATGTAAATAATAAAAAATAATGTTTAAATACTGGTGTTAAAACTAAAAAATTATTATGAAATCGTGATTGTTGTGTAAAGTCTTAATTGTTATTAAATGTATTCGGATTTATACAGAACGTTAAAGGCTTCTTTCAGCATAGAAGTGAGATAATAGTCGTATGAGACATCTAATTCAAACATCGTGGGTAAAAAGAAACAGACAAACACGGGATGAACATAGAAAGAGTGTCATATTGGCGACTTATGTCTGTCAGAAGAGCAGATACGGGAACACCTGTTTTTAGCCCACTATGAGCTGTTGCTCGACTGATTTTAGTTCCGTAGAGTTTCATTGCGAAAAGAACATTTGTGCAAAGTGAAAAATCAGGCCAAAAAATAGTGCCCCCACACTGCAGTATGATTGTCAAACAACCCAAATCACACCCATAGTTGATTACATATTCCAATTTAAAACATAAATATATGACAACTGTTTTTTGTGACTTCCCTGCCATTTCTCCAAGCCAAATGAATTAGCAGATAAAGAGAGTTCAGACGGAAATAAGGAAAGTCGGGAATCATGTGATAAGCAAATCTAATCACGAACTATTCTTGAACTTGGAGTAAATGCCGACTTGTCACGCAATTTTTTTCTTTCTTTTTAAACGCCGCACATTGGGGTATTTGACCCGAATTCTTGGCAATAAATAAAAAAAAATATTTAGCTACAATTATAAAATTGGTGTCTTTTTTATAGCTAATTAAGTGGTGCATCTATCCATATAAAGAATTATTATCTCATACAAAAACATTCGTTTTTATAAGCATCGAAAGTCGGATTTTTGGTAAAATTATTGTACTTTTTTCTTGCATTTTAGCGTTTTTTTATGTTTACTAATTAATTTTTGGCTCGTTAAAATTTTTTTTGTTCAAAACTACAATAGGTGCATGTACTAGAGGAACATTTGAGCTTTATTATAAAATAAAAAAAATGTTTTTTAAAAAAATAGTTTTGACTTTCAATTTAACAATTAAAGTTAAAAAAGATATTTTTTTATAACAAAAAAGTTTAAAAATGTGATATTTTGTTAAGGTGCCTGCCTGAATCCGGCACATCTACTACCACCAACATAATCCTCAAACATTGGTTTTTCATGTTCAATAGTCAAAACTTGCTACTTTTTGCTATCTTCGCAAAAAAAATGGCTTTTTTTTGCAAAATAGCAAATCCAAGTATGTGCTTAAAATTTCCAGCAACAATTGGATTTTTGCTGGAAATTCTTTTGAGAAGTCTTTATGTATGTTTTCGAGGATGCTGAATATGAAAATGAGGTTAATTAGTTCAAAAAAATGTGAGTTTGAATAAGTATAGGCAAAAAAAAACATTTTTATAAAGTACTTTGCTTATGGCATTATCGGTCGGATAGTTTGACCACGCATGTCTTAAGGTAGAAAACTTTCGATCTAATTTAGAAAACAATTTTTCTTTACACTAAATTGTTAAAAATAATCCTTGGACGAAGCATCATTAAAAAATATTCTTCTACAAAAAAAACCTTTAAATATGCATGATACAGAAAAAAAGTGAATTTAATTAAATACAAGTAAAATAATCAAACTCTTTACTTTCAACCTTCTAATTAAGAACTTTACTGTTCTAAAAAAAATTAGTTATATACAACGTTAAAGTATTAAATATATTTTTCTTTTATGAAATGCATTAAAGTAATATATGTACAACACTGACATTTAACAACTTGAAAATAAATTTTCGCGAAATTAGTGTAAAAGGATCACAGCAATCAGCATACAATTCATGTATATTATATGGTATGAGCTAGATTGTTTATAAACATAATAAAATTGAACCATAATTAGGTTTTTAAGTTTAAATGGCTCTTTTATATACTACAAATAAGGTTGATTTTTACTATAAATGAATTTTAACAATATATATTTTGACTTGATTTATAAATGGATTCAATTTTTTGGACTAATAATAAAAATCATAAAACAATAAAAAATAATGTAATAATAATAATAAGGTTATTGGTTATTAATCATCGCTATCTAAATCGGTAGAAACATCGTTTTCATCTTCCGAGTGGATAGTCTGTTGATTTGAAGGCTTCAACATTTCAATCACTTCTTTGGGAAATTTAGTTATTTTTTTGTGTGGTAATTGTCGGAAGCTAGTTATGTATGGATCAGAAGATATAAGTAAATTGTTTAATACGTCTTGGTTTGTACAAATCCTTGTAGTCTTTCTCGAGTATTGTTTTCTGTACTCTGTAAAGTCCTTATTTCTTGCTTCTTGTGCTTCCTCACTAAGTTGACCAATGGGAAGTAAAGCATGTTTAATAATAATGGGTCCGTGCATCAGAATTTTATGCACCGAAGTAGGCCTTGGATACCAAGGATATTTGGACACAAACATTGTGGCTGTCGTGTAGCAGTAGATTTCAAATTTGTCAATTTTGATTTCATATCCACTTGAAATTGTTTGCAATATTCTATGAAAACGAGTAATAACTGTCTCATCAATTTGAGTTATTTTTGCAGTCAATTCGGGATTTGCAAAGAACCGCCTTGCAGTGTTGCCATCATTACTATTTCCAAACGCTTGCTTTGGTCCATAGAACAATAATTAATCCCATTTCAGCTTTGAATTTATATTGGATGGATTTCTTATTTTCGGCAACAACTTTTTTCTCGCCTTCTAATCTAGTTTGTCACTTTTTTTATTGGTAGCTTGTAAGCTACATGGGTACACACTCCATAAAACGTATCCATCCATGTAAAATTGAGATGCAGAAATCTACTTTTTCTTCATCCACTGGTGTAGATTGCACCTTTGCCAAACTGTTAAAATCTTTTGATGTTAACTTACAAAGATAACATCTTTGGGTCGATTTATTTTGAGTAACTGCATTGCAAACTTTACCGTCGATCATAGTAAAATAACAATTTATGGTTAATAATGCAGTTTCGGTCTTTTATCATTATTTCTGTTGGCTGAAGGGAAGCAATTTCAATGTCCATTCGGTATTTCTCCTCTGTGAAAGTGGTTGGTGTTTCACGTTGAAAACAAAACCTTATTGGGCGGCAGTATCGTGTTGAAGAAGGACGAGGGTTCTTCCATAGAACAACAGGCGCATTTGAATTGTCGCTAATCAATTGAATAGGAACTAAAGACGTCATCAAAACACTTGCATCGCTATCTGCAGGGGTGTCTAACTTTTGTTGTGTACAACTTAACTACAAGTCTGCAAAGTTGTCTCCAGACTGTCTGGAAACCGTTCCAGTGTCTTAGCTGGTGTTGTGTGACACACTATCTATGCGGTGCTGTACTTTTATCTTTAGCAATAAACTTTTTCCACCCCCTCATTCCCGAAAAGTGGGTTGCGGGGATTTGTTTACACATATGGGTCACTGCTAACATTTCAGTGCCGAAATGTGAACGATTAGGGGGGTAAGTGAAAGTGAGTCCACTCTTCTTGCTGAAAACAGTTGTAGGAGTAGGTTTGTTTCGGGGCATGGAACAATTATATGGCAGTAGTTATTGTTAAAAACATATGTATGGTGATCAAAGTTATACACGAATATGTTTTTGAAGATTCTGAAAAGAAATCGAAAGTTTTCTACCTTAAGACTTGCGTAGTCAAACTATCCGACCAAAGTAATGCCATAAGCAAAGTACTTTATAAAAAAGTTTTATTTTTGCCTATACTTATTCAAACTTACATTTTTGGAATTAAATAACCTCATTTTCATATTCAGCATCCTCGAAAACATACATAAAGACTTCTCAAAAGAATTTCCAGCAAAAATCCAATTGTTGCTGGAAATTTTAAGCACATACTTGGATTTGCTATTTTGCAAAAAAAGCCATTTTTTTCCAAAGATAGCAAAAAGTAGCAAGTTTTGATTATTGAACATGAAAAACCAATGTTTGAGGACTATGTTGGTGGTAGTAGATGTGCCGGATTCAGGCGGGCACCTTAACAAAATATCACATTTTTAAACTTTTTTGTTATAAAAAAATATCTTTTTTAACTTTAATTGTTAAATTGAAAGTCAAAACTATTTTTTTAAAAATATTTTTTTTATTTTATTATAAAGCTCAAATGTTCCTCTATTACATGCACCTATTGTAGTTTTGAACAAAAAAAATTTTAACGAGACAAAAATTAATTAGTAAACATAAAAAAAACGCTGAAATGCAAGAAAAAAGTACAATAATTTTAGCAAAAATCCGACTTTCGATGCTTATAAAAACGAATGTTTTTGTATAAGATAATAATTCTTTATATGGATAGATGCACCACTTAATTAGCTATAAAAAGACACCAATTTTATAATTGTAGCTAAATTTTTTTTTTTTGATTTATTGCCAAGAATTCGGGTCAAATACCCCACTGTGAGCCGTATGAATAACGTTTATTTCAGAAAGTTTATAAGAGCATATAATATTTAGTTGAATTGTTGTAGCAAAACAGAAAGTAAAAATAAGTTAGTATGAGAAAAGTCTAAGACATCTTCATTACAGTTTCTGTAGAAATTATGAGATACCAAATAATAGCAATTGCCTATGCTGTGTAGCTAGTTCTAAAATTAAAACCCACTTAAAATCAATCTTTTGTTAAAGGCCTATGTTATGTTATATATTGAAAATCAAATTGGGTAATTTTTGTCTTTATGGAAGTACATATATTTCCGGAGAAAAAGCGGATATTCAAATTGGAAATGTCTTTTATGAGATAAATTGCTGTCTTTTATGATTAATTAAGCTTAATACATAACATTTTTATATGGCGCTAAAAGTAAAATGATATACACAGAGTGTTGCATTTGCTTCGGCATGGATTGTGTTTGGTTTCGGGAGAATGGAGACCAATAAATCTGATTTTATGGAGCTGTGTTAGGTTTAATTAAACCTGTTTATTTCTTTTTAAACGTGTCGGTCGTATTTCGCATGGATAATTGTTTATCTCGGATAACTTAAGTTGTTTATTAGTGCATAGAATTTTTAGTTGAATTATTTTAGCAAAAAAGAAAGAAAAAAAAATTACAGGTAAAAACTTGGGACTATAATTAGCAATACAGTTTTCTAATCCTATCTATTAATAGCTTGAATGCACGAACTAAAATTTTTATTTAAGAATGCATCACCGCCACCCTATTGTAGCGGTTGTTTAAAATGTTTAAACGAACATATTTTTGAGCAACTTTATGGCTAGATATTACATTTTTTCATAAAAACAATAATTTTAAATTACTAGTAGTCATTTTAAAAAATATGATAAAGTCGTGATTGACACCAAGTTAAAAGCCTAAGACGTTCTTTTAACAGTTTCTGTAGCCATTAGGTATGATGTTCTAAGTAATAGGAATTGTCTATGCCGAGTATCTAGTTATACAAGTAAGAATCCATCTTAAATAAATCTTTTATTAGGTGCCTGGTGTATATTAAGGCATTTTTTGTCATCATAAAAGTACAGTTATTTCCAGACCAAAAGCGGATGTTCTGATTGGAAATGTCTTTTATGAAACAAATGTTAAGGTTAATGTAATCTCTAATTATTAGGAAGGCTAATTTCCCACTACGATTCTTAATTTTGAAATTTTATGGGAAAAGAAGCTATACAGGAACTGTGGACTTTTTTTTTTTACATTATGTGATTCTTTTGATTTGGTTACGTTTATGGAATCATGTGAATTGTAATGATATAATCGGATATCCAAAATATGCAATATTCATAAAAGTTGAAGCAGCATCTTTAAATAGTTTCGATAAATAAAATAAGTTTGATATTTAACATTTTTATTTTTTGCTAAAAGTAAAAAGGCATACATACAAAGACGCCGCCTGCATTCAGTTTCCCAGCCTTAGGATTGGTGATGGTTTTTTCCGGGAGAATGGAGGACGAATCATATTGCCTGCAGCTGACTAAGCGAGAGTTCGTGTTTTGGTTTTGAATTAAACGCTGGTTTATTCGTATTAACTATTAACGCATGGATAACTGTTTAGCTCGAAGTAGTTTATAAATGAATAGAATATATAGTTGAATTGTTTTAGCAACACAGAAATTAATAGAAATATTGTTTGTAAATTAGGAAAAAATACCGGAAAAAACGTCGGGCCATAATTAGCAATTTATCGGTAATACGGTTTTTCAAAACCTTTTTGTGATATTACTAACATAAATTGAGGGAAATAAAATATCTTATTAAGATTGCATTATCGCCAGGCTATTCAGCGGTTTAATATATTTCAAAGTGAGGGTGTTCTAGCAAACTTATAATAGCTAAAATATTTATATGTAAAACAAAATATTAAAATTCTGGTAATTGTAGTCAAACATATATCATGAAATCGTGATAGACAAAAAGTCAAAAGCCTAAAACGTCCTTATTACAGTTTCTATAATTCAGCGCTAAGGAAAAGCTAGCAATTGTCCATGCCGAGTAGCTAGTTCTAAAATTGGAATACTTCTATTTTCAATATTTTATTGGGTGCCTGTATTATGTTAATAATCAGAAAATGGCTAATTTGTGTCATCATAAAAGTGTAATTATTTCCAAATAAAAAGCGACCGGACAATTGGAAATGACTTTTATGGGAAAATAGTTAACAAAAAGCATATATACATCTTTAAGTTTTTATCGACTCAAATATGTAAAAAATTGTTAATTATTAGTTTTATTAGATAAATGTTGTTTACGTAGTTCGGATTTATACAGAAAGTTAGGCTGCTCGCAGCATAGAAGTGAGACAATACAATGTGGCGCCAAAAAGTGGCACCGTCTTGGAGAATTCTACGAATGAGAAGAGGTGCTTGGAGAGAAAAACTATTGAAGCTGCCTTGAAAGCCTCCTAGTCGAATTCATAAATTATTCATGCATTCAAAAGCTTTACTAGGCAAAACTGTTTTTTCATTGGTTGGTCTGGTTGTTACTAGACTAGAGCTGCACATGGACTATTGGCGAGTTCAGATCTTACTGCGAACTGCAAACGTGTGCGTTGATCAGATTAGTGCACAGGTGAAGAGGACAACCGGCAAATAATTCGCCAAGCATCTGTTTGGGCTTAATATTGAATCGATCAATTGCTTCACATGGCAATTAAACCTGTTTTTGCATTGATTTTTGACTTGGCAACAATTCTATCTTATTTTTATTTTCATGACGGGGCCACTTTTATTTGTTCCATCCTGTAGACGTAGTATGAGATACCTCATTCAAGCCTCGTGGGAAAAGGGAAACAAAGATTTACCATGGAATGATCAGGGACAGAGTGTTACATTTGGCGACTTATCCTGTTTTTAGGCTGAAAGCTGATTGAAATTCTCCTGTGGACTTGGAAAACGGAAGAGTGCCATAATTGGCGACTTAGATTAAGTTGGTCAAATGCTGGCAGAAAAATAAATTCATTCACCTTCGTTCAAATAGACACATTTCAAATAACTGCATACAAATAATTGAAGTCAAAACAAAACAGATATTAATATTACATGAATCTCTAATTATTAGGAGGGTTCCGATTCTTTGGAGAAACTTACGTTTCTTCTTTTAAAAATTTTACTGGAAGAAAAGCTTTCCGGAAACGCTGGGAATATTACAATGTTTTTTTTTTTTTACATTAAGCAATTCTTGTGATCTGGATACATTAATTGAATCATGTGAATTGCAATGACGTAATCAGACATCCGGAATATACAATATTTATAAATAAGTGATGCCCCGTGTTTAAATAGTTTCAGTAAATTAAATAAGTTTGATAAACATTTTTATTTTTTGCGAAAAGAAAAAAGACATACAAAGCGCTGCAACAGTTTGGATGCGGATTGTGTATGGTGTCGGGAGAATTGGAGTCTAATAAATATTATCGTATGAGATTGTGTACAGTGTAACTTAGACCATTCCTTTTTATTTAACGCTGTATTCCGTTTAAAAAACTGTGTTTAGCTCGGAAAAGTTAAGTATTTAATAAGTGCGTAGAATAAACGTTAATTTGAGTTAATTTAGCAAAACTGATAATAAAAAGCCGTATCTGTGAATTAAAAAAATACTGCAAAAAAAAACAAAGAAAACAACCAAAAATATATTTTATTTGAATTGTAAAAAGTACCAAAAAAATCTGTCATAAATATAGACAAAATCGATTTAATGAAATTTAATGATCTAATTTTGCATTTTTTTTGCTATAATTGTATTTCTGTTTGGTAAGATGAATTAAAAAACATTTTTTACCTTTGAATTTTAACCATTTTGTACCATTTCTGGTCTAATTACATACCAGCAGCCAATAGCCGTTTTAGCTCTTTTACGGGGAAATATTGATTGCGATTTGCGTAATATATTTCCCAATTCGATCTAAATAGCGACTATATACCTAACACTATATTACTGAGAAGTTTTGCCACCGATTCGTGCATTTGAATACATGTAATGACGCATATTTTGGTAAAAAACGGCAATTTTTTTAATTTAAAAGACCAAAAATTACAAAAAATAGTTCTGTTGTGCACCGTAACACGATGTAGAGTTTTTCCTCCTTCAAAAAATCCAAAAAAGTCTCAAGTTTTAACCTAAATCCACCCCTATAACATTCGATATTTCTCCTCAAATTTGCTAGAGTTAACACCGGTTTTTTCAAACCGGTGAAAAAAAACCCAGTTTAACCGATTAGATAAAAACCGGTTTAAGGGTGCCCAAAATTCGGTTTTACCGGAACTTCGCAGAGAGGACTTCTACACAAGGGATATTGCTGACCGTCCTAGTAATTTGAAATCGCGACATTTTCGGTTTTAAAGGAAACATTGCGGCCAATCAGATATTGATCCGGATCTCGACCGAAAAAAATGATCGACCTTTAAAATGAGTTTAATAAAACTCATTTTTAATAATTTAATAAATCATGTGTTTTCTCAGCGTTCCTGATAATTTTGTCTTTATTTTAGCATTACATTAGGTTTTATCAATAAAACTCAGTTTTAATTAATAATCGAAAAAATATTATTGATTAAAAAAACGACGAAAAAGTTCTAATTGTGCCATGAAAAGGAAGTTATAGTATTATCTTTTTCCTTGCCGAACGAAAATCTGTATACTACTAGTACCTACATCTGTCTCTCCCACATAAAAAAAATACGTTAGTCAATAGCTATTCAAATACCATTGCAATAAATTAGATTGTCCTTATTTTCACAATCTCTCTATATTAAAAAACAAGTAGGTTTGTAACAGAATCTGTCACTTAACTCGCTTCCACATATTTGTGTTTAACAGGAAAAAACGCGCCAAACACAACATTAATTCTATATTTAACATTTACAAGCTAAATTTGGCTAGTTTCATTTATTTTATTTCGAAAATTCAATAATTATTACTTATCGTTTGCAAAAATTAATTTATATTTTAAAGAATAAATATGTCACATTCCTCGCTTTTAAATAGGATGAAAACATTTCATATCAACATACAAGGATTCCGTAGTGAAATATATTTGACGTCATTTCAAACTGATCGATGTCGCAAAAATAAATTTATTTTAATTTATTGTCAATAAATAATTGTCAATATTAAATTTATTTTAATTTATTGTAATAAGTGAATTTCTTTCGAAAATTCACTTATTTATAGTTTGTTAAATTAATTTACAGTTCAAAAAATTTATAATTTGTACAATTGATGCTTTAAAAATAAAAGCGAAACTTAGCATATTTTTTTATGCCAAGTTAGAATTCTCTATGCATCTTTCTACATACATATATATATAGAACCATTAAAAGAACTCTATTGTGATAATACAACAATCCAAACCGAATTATATCACATAAATAAATATTTTTTCAAAAGTGTATTTTTATTTTAACAAAAGTTTCTCGTACGTTTAACGAAATGGCAACAGTGAAAATATTGAATAAAAATGGAATTTGCATGTTATTTCAATGTAGATTAAATTTTTAGTTATTTAAATTTTAAATAAGCTTCTAGTTTAAATTTTTTAATGAAATTTGGCATGTAGTCTAATCTGATTTTTTGCTTCAAAATGACGTATCCCACTTGTCTGTGGGACTTGTGGATGACAACAGTGAAAATATGAATAAAAATAGAATTTGCATGTTATTTCAATGTAGATAAAAAAAATTTAGTTATTTAAATTTTAAATAAATTTCTAATTTAAATTTTTTAATGAAATTTGGAATGTAGCCTAATCTGATTTTTTGCTTTAAAATGACGTATCCCACTTGTCTGTGGGACTTGTGGTTCTTTCTGTGAAAGTGGGTGACAGACGGACAGACAGACGGTCAGACGGACAGACAGACGGACTGAACGATTATAAAACCTTCCACTTTTTACGTTATAAACGTAGTGTGGAAGCTAAAAAGTAAGCTCTTTTAAAGTGTCCGGAGCCATAACATCATGAAATATTGATGTTAGAAATCCAAATTTTTTTGGGAAGGTGTGTCTCCCTAATGCCTCGACCTAAATTTTTTTGTTTTTCAAATTTCCAATTAGTTTTTTAATTAAAAATAAAAATTAATTTCTCTTTGTTAAAGTATAGGATTTGAAAGTGTTAGCAGCCATAACATGATGAAATATTGATGTCAGAAACCCAAATTTTTTTGGACAGGTGTGTCTCCTTTATGCCTCGATGCCCACTAATTTGTTTTTCAAATTTCCAAATAGTTTTTTAATTAAAAATTACAGTAAGTCAGAAACAAAAAAAAACTTATTCCTTTTCTGCTCAACGCCACAGAAAATCTTCAGAAATGTGTGATTTTGTTACGTTCTTTTCAAAGAACAGTTGCTCTCTTTTCTGTTCTTTTAAAAAGAACAGTTCTTTAACTTGTTCTTTTTACATTGGTTTTGTGTTTATATATAGAAAAGGTTTACAGATTTTTATTAAAAATATGATTTTGCCTTAAAATATATTATAGCAGGATAGAAGGTTTATGGATTAAATTATGTAAAAAAAAAGATAGTAAAAAATTATGACAAAACTATTTTAAATGATGATTTAACATAACATCACTCTGATAAACATTTTCAATAAACATTTTTTTAACAGAATTATTTTATTAGGTTAATTCTGCTAAAGTGGAAAATAAACATGTAACATAACAATTACTCTAATAAACATTTTCAATAAACAAACATTTTATAACAAAATTATTTTATTAGCTTAATTCTGCTAAACTGGAATTAAAAAAAATATTTTTTTTTTATAAAAAGAACATGAAAAGTTACAAAAGAACAAAGTTATGAATTAGAAATAAATTATAAGCTGAAGGCCCTGTTTGGCGAATTTCTTTCTGAAGTGTATAAATTAGTGCGTTTTTTTTTGTTGAGCACAAATATTGTGTGGAAGCGGTTTAGGTGATAGATTCTGTAACAAACCTACTTTTTAGTTTTATTATTTTTCGTTGTGAGATGCGTTTTTGCTAGGATCTCCCTACGTGTAACGTTTCACCATTTTTTGTTTACGTAAATGATGGTGTTTTGTCTTTATGTATCTGTCCATGGTCTACTCAACTTTAAGGTCACAGAAGCACTTTGGACGTCACGCCATCCGACCGGTCCGGAATGTAAGCAATTTTTAAAGAAAAAGTACGAAACCTATTTGCGCATGGCTCTATTATATATACTTATCACGTTGCGAACAGATTTCGTTTCTCTCTTTCGGAACAGTCAACAACCTGAACCTGAAAAAAAAATTTGGCGAGTGATATGCCGCGAAGCGGCCAATGGAATATTACACAATATCTTTTTTTAAAGTAATTTCACTTAGCGAGCATCCTGGCCGCGAAGAGGTTCAATGGATTTGCGCAGCAATTCCCGTGGTTTGGCGAACGATAGCGAGCAAGGGGCGTAGAGGAAGAATCCAAGAATGCAAGCTTGCGAGCCAATGAGATTGCGCAGCAATATCCATGGGTACGAGCTTGCGGCTGAATATAACTATATTACCAATGTTCGACATAATTTTGTCATAGATACAGACCTGGATGGCAAAATATGCATAGGCCTGTGCAAAGTTGGGTTTGAAAAGTTACGTTCACCAGAGAGACGGACGCGAAGCAGTTTATGGGAAACCGGGGGTTGGCAAGCGATAGCGAGCAGGGGGCGGAGCCCCCTAGTTTCTTTAAATAAAAATATACGACTTCTTAGCTGCCAAAAATATAAAGGTAACTTAAATATTAAGGTATCGATAGTCTTCGTTAATTTTCTTAGAAACTAAAAGCATAGGTAGTATTTTCTTAACTGTCAAAAACATTTAGGATTGCCGAAAGCTTCGGATTTCCACAGGTGGGTTGGTTGGCTTTGTATAACATCACACAACACAGTACCTCTTCAACTTCATGCAGTGATTATGCTTCTTTATGACAGAGATCAGTATAACTAGTTAGAAACTCCATATGAGTTACAAAAAAATATTTATCATATATAAAATTATGCCCTCTTCGAGCAAATCAAGAGTGATGGTGAATTAAAAAGCGTTGTTGACTTTTACACGCCTAACCTTTTCTCTAATCACGAGGCGTTTCCTCCTAAGTTGTGCCTTAAATATTTATCGCACTATTTTATTTTACACATTTCAAAGTTTGATTTGTAATATTTGATGGACAAGATCCTAATTATTCAATCAATTTAGGTATTTAAAGTTTTAAATAAAACCCAGCCGTATTTCTCGCTTTTTTTTAAAGGTGTAAAAATCTCGAGTAGGAGTTTCCTAGGTGTTTGGCCTCATTTAAGTCATGAGACTGGAAAATGGAAATAGAAAATCAAAGAAAGGAAAAATAATTCAAAAACTGAATTGGAAATAAAACCTGGAACTAGTTATAAAAAAAACTGGAAGTGTTCGGAACACTCTTAAAAACCGTTTTGGAATCCTGCTTTTACATCAAAAGTTTAAAAAAGTTAAAAGAATTAGAAAACCGGAAATAATTTCGTTAATAATTTCTCAGAAAATATTAAATATTTATGTTTGTTAAGCATTATTAAGTTACTAATTTTAACTTATTTGTTTTTAATATTTATCAATCTAAAATCGAATTTGATATTTAAAAAAAAACAAGGTTTAAAAAGTTAAAAAAAAGTCTTTACAAACAAGGTTTCCCTAAAACTTCGCTTGTTCCAAAAGCACCGATTTTTTAAATAAAAAGTTAACATGTTTTCAAAAATCGGTTTTTAGGTATCCTTAAACCGGTTATTTTCTTATCGGTTAAACTGTTCTTTTTCACCGGTTTGAAAAAAAACCGGTGTTTCCAAACTCGAGAAAAGCAAATTTAAGGAGAAATATCGAATGTTATAGAGGTGGATTTTGGTTAACATTTCGGACTTTTTTGGCTTTTTTGAAAGGGAGGCAAACTCTACATCGTGTTACGGTGCACAACAGACCAATTGTTCGTAATTTTGGGTCTTTTAAATTAAAAAAAAAATCCCGTTTTTTACCAGAAAATGCGTCAATACATGTCTTCAAATGCACGAATCGGTGGCAAAACTTCTCAGTAATATATTGTTAGGCATATAGTCGTTATTTACATCGAATTGGGATATATATTACGCAAATCGTCATCAATATTTCCCCGTAAAAGAACTAAAACGGCTATATTGGCTGCTGGTATGTAATTGGACCAGAAATGGTACAAAATGGTTAAAATTCAAAGGTAAAAAATGTTTTTTAATTCATCTTACCAAACAGAAATACAATTATAGCAAAAAAATGCAAAATTAGATCATTAAATTTCATTAAATCGATTTTGTCTATATTTATGACAGATTTTTTGAGTACTTTTTACAATTAATTCAAATAAAATATATTTTTGGTTGTTTTCTTTGTGATTCATGATATTTTTAATTATATATACTTGCCTGATCCTTACTACCAAAATTTTTTCTAATAAACCTTTACAGTAAAATTTTATGACTCAAAATGTCTTTTGTCTATACTTTTGAGACACACTATAGTAGGTTTTTTTTATGTAAAATTTTATTTTGTACCAATTGATCTCCTCTCCACTCCATCTGGATATTATAATCTCCTCCCATACTGATATAAGGGGTGTTTTATCCAGGCCCTTCCAGGAGTTTGATGGCTTTCCCATAGGCCCCTGTTCAAATTGCCAGAACAGCTATATGATATAATGGCCTGTTTCTATTTCACAATTAGCGCAAAACAAAACTGCCCGAAAGTGGTTAACATTCCACTTCATATTACATGCATCTCCATAGGGCTGGAAGAGTTTAAAATAATTTAAAGTTGACCTCGGAAGAAAATTCTAAGGCAATTTATTATCTTATAAAAAAAATAATATAAAAAGACTGGTAATTTAAGTAAATAATAAAATGACTAAGATCATGATTGATACGTAAATTAAAAAGTCTAAGACGTACTAATTACAATTATTGTAGTCTTTAGACCGGAAGTTCGAAATAGCAATTGCCATGTTTAGTGACTAGTTTGATGGTGGTCCCCATATAGAGGGCTGATCAGTCTCATAGAATATCAAAGGAAGTGCAAGAGCAGGTCTAAGATATGATAAAGTACTCCGCTCAAATTAGGCTGGGCTTATTTAGGCTTATTTAATATATAAAATTTTAAAATATTATTTATCATTTGGCAGATTTTAGGATTTAAAAGGAATATATCATTTCTTTAAAATCTTAATATCTTCCAAAGTATTGCTTTCAACCTAGGCAGGGGACTTTTTCCATGAAATAGTGGTATAAAATAGTAAATTTGAAAAAAAAAATATCGCCAGGTTATTTAATTAATAAAGTTGTCAATAGCCTACTTTATTCTACATATATTGGTATCTTTTCAATCAAAATAGTAATTCAATGTTATTTTGTTAATATTATTTTCAAGTTTAAACTGAAAAATAGATTACTGATAGAGATTTCTATAGATAAAATCTATATAAATAAAAATTAATGATAGGCTTTAAGATATAAAGGAACATTTGCATAAAAAAAGGAAGAAAAACAAAGGTCTCCATGTTGCAGAAAACAGTGCTGGGACGTCTATCAAACTAAATCATATAATTGAACATATATGAACGTTGTTATATATTCTGAACTAATACTGAAACAAATGCCAGTTGTCTTTAGCAACTTCCCTGACATTTCTCCGAGCCAAATGAATTAGCATTTAAGGAAATGAGTTCGGAAGGAAATCAAGAAAGTCGGGTTTCGTGTAGGATGCAAATGTGATCACGAATTATTCTTCTTAAACTGAGAGTGAATGTGAACTTGTCACGTATATTCTGTTTTTCAAAGGCTGTGTCCTGACTACGACATCAAATGCCACAAAACTTGGCGACCGCCGAGGGCGCCAAGCGATGCAATAGCATGTGGCTGACTGCCAAGTCGCCAAGTTTTGTTGCATTTGTGGCATTTGATGTCGTAGTCAGGGTACAGCCAAACATAGGACGAAGGGTCATCGTGGAGGTAAAAATATTATGTAAATGTTTGCGTTGACAAAAAAAAGGCTGTCCAACATTCAGTCTGCGAGGGTATTGGGAAATTATTTGGAATTGGGTTCAGTTTGTCAAAGACTTGGTTAAATTTTACATTAAGCTATTCATATATGGGTCATTCTCAAAAAATGTTACAAAATGGTGTCCCACAGCTTTCATTGTTTATAGTACTTTTAATTTTATTGTTACGGAATTTTCACTTGGACTGCATAAAAGAACGAACTTTTAAGTTATTGTACCAATATTTAAAATATAAAAATACTAAAACAAAAGTTGGAGACTTCATTTAAAGGAGCATAGTCGGTAAAATTCACGTATTACATGACGAAAAATTAAAGAACAAGAGAAGGTAATTGTAACTTAAAATAAATATTTCGTAATCATTGATGCTTATATTGATTAACATGTATCTTGGCTATCAAATAAGCTTTTAACCACCACTTAATTAAAAAAAGTTTTCTTTTGTAGCTTAATATATTGTGTCCCACAGAATCGAAGAATTTTGTTTTGTTGACTCTGTTACCAAAATTTCACGACAAAAAATGCAAAGAAAAAAAGTTTTTTGCTGAAATAAGTACCACCATAGACACTTATTTCTGAAATGCCTGACAATTTTCTCATAAAATTTTAGTTTATGGAGGAAAAAGACAAAAGTTTGAAAAATTAAGGGGATTGTAATTATCCAATGACTACTATGTTACCGTGTTTATGTTGAACACTGGAGCTTATTTAAGAATAAAGTCATAGTGCTGTTTAAAGCCCTTAAGTATCTGATTACGATAAGCTAAAAATAAATTTTAAGTTAACTAAACTTCATAGCAAAAAGCGATGATAAAGTATATTTTGTCCACTCTGTTACCATAGAAAAAGAAGCTAACTTTTTGATGATAGCCCAGCGCCTCCAATTCTTAACTACGACATAATTAGACATAAAAGTTTTGATTGTTGCTTGGCATATGTGGAATTTCAGATGACATGGCAACTTATTTGTAACTATAAATAATTGCGAGTCATATATTATTAAATATTTGATTAAACAGAAGAATTTTTAATCATATCGCATTTTTTTTAACCTTATCGGAGTCTACAATTACGATCACTGCTCTTAATCATAATCTTTAAGAAGACATATAATCACGTTGATGAAAAGGTATTCTCCGGTATGCACTAGTGAAACGTAATTTAAAGGCAACCCCACATCCTTCGCAAATCCAAAATATATTTTGTTGCTAAAACTTCGGATTAGGAACCATGATTGTATTTTCCGCATACAGTGGATTTGTGTAGCTTAATTTTTTTTTTGTAGTATGAAACAAATTAAAACTTGTTTTAAGCAGATCGTATTTGCTGTTCGTTTTAACTCTTTCGCTGCATCGGCTTTTGTTGCAGCATTATACGTCATAGACATAGTATTATTAGATCTTAAGTTATTGATGCTTTTAGTGACCATCCACAGCGGAAGTATTAATATGCAAGGCATTGATCCTTGGTATTTCCTTTGATAGATGGGAACATTTTACTTTCAGACGAATTAGTGTAACAGTGACGAAACAGTAGAAGATCTCACAAATAGAACAAATTAGTCATTCAAACAAATCCATTTATTGTAAAATGAGGAAAAAATCGTCTGCCCATTTAGAACTTTTTAAAAAGTGGGCGAACATATTTATTACTATCAAAAAAAGAAATAATTAATTTTAAAAAAGTACAAAATTATTTTTTGGAAACTACAAAATTATTTTTTGGAAACGTTAAAAATAAAAAATAATATAATTAAGTTTATATTATAATTATAAAAAAAAAATAATTATTAACACACGATTCAATGGAACAATTAATTTTGCTATAAAAAAGAGGAAAAAAATCGTTTGCCTTTTCCCGTTGTCACTGCCGTATTTTCTTTTTTATAGAATGAAAAACACAAATATAAATTTTACGTTAATATTACGGATGTAAAATTAGACCACAACCTAAACTGCTATAACTACATTCGTTTAAAAAACCTAAACCAATTACTTCCACCCTGCAAAGGATCCCGTTGCAAAGAACCATCCAATAAGAAGCGTTGTCGTTAACCGTAGTTCAAACTAAGAATTCAGGAGCATTGCTATCAAAATATTTATACTGTAGAAAATTTGTAGTTAAAAGCAATTGGAATGTGGTGTCTGTACGTATATTTTAACACGTCCCTTTCCTTACTCTCGGTATAACAGCTTTGCGGCAAGTGAAAAATTTGAATAAGGCATAAATTATTTAAAAAAATTTGCAGATTTTATGGAGTTACATTAGAGAGGTGAATTCTTAATGTAATGGCAACAAATATTTTAAATAAAACCCAACTTTATTTTTTTAAATTGGAAGTTGGAATTGTAACATTTTTTGAGAATGACCCATATGTTAGAATTAAATCCATTGGTTTACTAGTAATAACGTTACCTTATTTCTAAAATATAAGTATGCAGTTGCTGTGCTGGTTTACAACAGAAAAAAATTAGTCATATCATAAAGTTATGTTATTCAATTATATAATCTTGATATTTATATATTTTTATTTGTGGCTTATAGTACGAAGAAAGTATCCTCAATTAAAAAGTAAGATTCTTTTAGCACCATTATTTGTCAATTCTATTACAACTTAAAACCGTATGAAATAAATTATATATATTTTTAATATTTTTCTGCTACGTTATTGCAGCAATTGTTTAAGATATTTAACTTAAAAAAAAAGAAGCATTTGTGGCTGAATATTTTTATGTTATAATAAAAGCTGATATTACCAGACTGGTAATTAAAGTAAATCATAAAAAATAAAATCGTGATTGACACGTAAAGTTTAAAGTCTAAGACGTACTAATTACAGTTACTTGTCACGTCTTTAGGCCGGAAGTGCATAATCGCAATTTCCATATCGAGTGGCTAGTTTGATGATATTTTGTTAAACATATTTTTAAGTTTAACCCGAAAAGAAAATTATTGATAAACCTTTCGATAAAGAAAATCTAAATAAAAATTAATTATAGGATGTAAGGTTTAAATAAACATTTACTCAAAGAAGGAAGATAAACATATGCCTCCAAGTTGCAGAAAATTTGTACTGGGGCGTCTACCAAATCAAATGGAATCATTTAACCTATACGAATGTTGATTAAATATTCCGAATTAAATACTGATCCAAATGCCAGCTGTCTTTAGTGACTTCCCAGACATTTCTCAAAGCCAAATGAATTAGCATAAAAGGAAATAAGTTCGGACGGAAATCAGGAAAGTCGTGTGGGATGCAAATCTAATCACGAATTATGGGAATGATTCTTGTGACGTCACGCCCTCTGTACTGCGATTCCATTGGTTGTTTGGTTATCTTTCCGTACGTGAAACAAGCCCATTCTCCTTGAAATGAGAGTGAATGTGTACTTGTCACGTTTATTCTGTTTTTCAAACATAAAAGAAGGGTCATCTTGGAGGTAAAAATAGTATGTAAATGTTTTGTGACAAAAAAAATGATGTTCAATATTCGGTTTGTGAAGGGCGCAAAAGTGTCAAGAACTTGACTAATTTTAATATTAAGCTATTTTTAAGTTTTACATTTATTGCCTTACATGAATTGACGGAGTGTTAAAAAATACGTTATACATTGTTGCTGGGCTAGCTTACATAAGTTAAAAAAAAGAGTCACACCATTAAAAAACACACTTTAATGAATTATATAAGCTTGATATTTAACATTTTTATTTAGTTCTTTTTTAAAAAAAGACTTTAGTAACAAGCAAAAAGAAAGAAACCTCATTTAAAAAATTAGTAAAATTTCTTGTTTAACATTGTTTGTCAATTCTATTACTAGCTCATAATCACGTAAATGAAATATAAACTTTTTTTAATATGAAATATAAACTTTTTTTTAAATATGATACTTTTTTTTAAATACTTCACTGCAGCAACATTGCAGCAATTGATTAAAACATTAGATTTCATAAGAGAGATGTACAATTTCTATTCCTTTTTATTTTAATAGATAATAACTAATAAAATATTAATATACTGATGTTTAAAGTAAAAGATAAAAAGTAAATGATAAAATTATTAATATCGTGATCGACACAAAGTCTTAGGCCTAAGACGTTATAATTACATTTTGGATGATATTTCCTTTCATATTTATTAATTTTGTTGCAAGTACTATTTTCATGCATAGTGCAAAAGATCGTACATAACAAACAAGACTTTTACAGCAATTAGAATCTAAAATTATAATGCATTAGATATGTGGGTCTGAAGTCTGAACAACTATAGCGTATAAGAGCCAACCCATTTTTTGGTATCACCTAAAGTGACCACTTTGATGTGTATGCTTTAAGAATAGATGTGCGCGCAAACTCAAAACCGTAGCTTATTGATATAAATAAAGAGTTTTAAAGCAAAAAAAAAAATTCACTTCCTGTATATTAAAAATTGAAAAAAAAAATTCCCTCTTTGTTTTGCTGATGTATTGTTTCACGTCGATCAAGAATACTCATGATAATAATAGTGTCAAAGAAGCAGACTTTGGAAATAGCAATTGTTTAAAAAAGTAAAACTCAAACTTATCACTAAATGTAAAAATCTTGTTATAAAAAAGCCGTCCGACATTACGTCTGCGAGGGCAGCGAAAATAATTTGCATGGGGGCTCAATTTGTCGAGAACTTGACAAACTTTAATTTAAATAGCTTGATATTGCGTGAATAAACCTATTTTATTTAAAAAATGTCATCGCTACGCTATTGCAGCAGTTCCTAAATATTGTTTACAATACATAATATTACAAGAGAAAATTTAGATATTATTTTTTTTATATTATAAAGTTTAAATTTCAAATTCTGGTAATTAAAGTCGAAACAATATAATGAAATCAGGATTGACGCATGAAGTCTAATATTTACGACGTCCTAATTACAGTTTCTGTAGCCATGTGGTTTCAGCTGCTAAATAATAGAAATTATCCGTGTCGAGTGGCTAATAGTTTCAGGGTGATCCCCTATAATGAGGAAAGGTTAGTCCCATAGACCTTCTCTTAAATCCTAAGACCTTCAAAGTATTTCAATTTCGGCAGGGAACTTTTTAAACGAGGTGTACAAAAAAAGTAATAACCACAAAATAGAATAATTTCGAAATAAAAATATTGTCTGATTATTTATTTTTTTGGTTATTTTTAATTTTCAAATAGTCCTAAACATTCCAAAAGGTGATAGACAAAGCCTTTAAAATAAAAATATAATCAGGCATATTAATTTTTCAAGTTTAGAATATCCATAAAACAAAAAAGATGGTCCTTTTTATCAATTACTTTATAACAGATTTCATTTATTCCGTTGCTATTACTATTTTTATACCGGGTGGAAAAAAAATTCTTACATATCAAAAAATACTATTACAAAAGCTATAAGCTTAAACTTAATGCATTAGATCAGTAAATCTGAAGTTCTGAACATCTCGTTTATAGTCCATGGGCCAAATATATTTTTGGTATCACTTCGAGTGACATAACAGGGTTTTCCCATGCAGTATAGGATGCGTAGATTAGGAATAGATGTGTTTGCAATCTCAAAACTGTAGTTAAAAATTTCTCTTGTAGCAAAAATTATAACTTTGTCTGTGTTAAAAATTTTGAAAGAAATAAAAGTACGGTTCGATTAAATCCCTTCAATCATGATTTTGCTGATGTTTTGTTTTACGTGGACCAAGTATATATTTTGTATTAGTGTGAAAGTAGCAGATTTATGGGAAGTAACGGAGGTTTTTATTCTAAAAATACAATATTTCCACGATATGAAAATATAGAAAAAAAGAAAATAAGTATTTATAATTGTTATCAAAATAATAACAATAATAAGTAATAATTAAGCCCTCCAACATTCTGGCTGCTAGGGACGCGAAAGTCGTTTGGATCTGATTCGTTTTCTACTTTTCTTTAATTTCAATTTAAGACGAATATATGCGATTTCTGTTTAGTGGTTTTCTTTTTATAAGCATTTTTGAGAAACTCTGAGAATCAGTTCTTACCTAAACCTTACATTTCTTTTGCGTTTCTTGAAGTATAAGTTTTTTTCAACAGTTAGGAACATTTTTCTCAAGCACAATAAAAATATCAACACATTTTGTTTTATTATTTCTTCGCCATTAATAGCTCTTTGATTTAAACTGATGAATTTTAAATATCTCTTCTAATTGTATAACTTTAAATCTGATTTTTTGTGTGTTTTTTAATACATATTTAAAAAAAATCACTGTAAAAGTATTTTTTATACTTTAAAATATATTCAGTGTCAATCAAAGAGCTATATGTAAGGAACAAAATATAATAAAGTTCATAATGATATCTCATATAGTTCCTGAGAAAAATGTTCCTAAAATTAGTAAAATTAACATGGGTGAGATAGAACCATCCGACGCCCCTTAAAGCTATTTCATCATGTAATTGTAATGATGTAACCGGCTATCCAATATGTACAATATCCATGATTGATGTGCTGGCCAACTACAGTTAAACCTACTACAGTCACATGTAAATATTGATACAATTAAATTAGCTTGATGTTAAAAAATGTTATGTGGCGCTAATAAGAAAAACACTAAAGTAACATGATAGAGATAAAATAAAACAAGTAGGTTTGTAACAGAATCTGTCACTTAGCCCGCTTCCACACAAAAGTTGTGTTAAACATGTAAAAAGGCGCCAAACACAGCATTAATTCTATATTAAACATTTACATGCTACATTTGGCTAGTTTTATTTATTTTATTTCGAAAATTCAATAATTATTACTTATCGTTTGCAAAAATTAATATTTCAAAGAATAAATACGTAATATTCCTCGCTTTTAAATAGAATGAAAGTATTTCATATTAACATACAAAGAATCTCGTAGTGAAATATATTTGACGTCATTTCAAACTGATCGATGTCGAAAAAATAAATTTATTTTAATTTATTGTCTAAAAGCGATTGTTGCGAATTGTTGATTCGAGCGTTGACTTTCGAGCGATTGTTGCGAATGGCAATGGTGATTTAATTCTAATAACAAACAGGGCCTTTAGCTATTTGTAATTCAAAGTTTTAAACGCCAAAATTAACTATTTTCATTAATCTTCTTTCTCAGATTTAATAATTAGACTTTATCGTTTGCTAAATTTGTTTGAAGTTCGAAGAATAATGATGTAATCTTTTTTAATAAATATCTTTGTGTCGCCAAAATTTCCCATTTACATTTCTTTCGAAAATTCACTTATTTATAGTTTGTTAAATGAATTTACAGTTCCAAAAATATTTAATTAGTACAATTGATGCTTTAAAAATAAAAGCGAAACTTTGCATATTTTTTTTATGCCAAGTTAGAATTCTCTATGCATCTTTCTTCATACATATATAATGAACCATCAAAAGAACTCTATTGTGATATTACAACATCCAAATTGAATTATATCACATAAATAAATATTCTTTCAAAAGTTTTTATTTTAAATAAAGTTTCTCGTACGTTTAACGAAATGGCAACAGTGAAAATATTGAATAAAAATGGAATTTGCATGTTATTTCAATGTAGATTAAATTTTTAGTTATTTAAATTTTAAATAAACTTCTAATTTAAATTTTTAATGAAATTTGGAATGTAGCCTAATCTGATTTTTCGCTTCAAAATGACGTATCCCACTTGTCTGTGGGACTTCTGTTTCTTTCTGTGAAAGTGGGTGACAGACTGACTGAACGATTATAAGACCTTTCACTTTTTACGTTATAAACGTAGTGTGGAAACTAAAATGAACCCAAATAAAAGTTACTGTGATTTTAATTTGACTTTCAATCGTTCACGTTCAACATTATAACTAGCTTAAAATTGCGTAAATTACAACATATTATTATGAAAAATTTCGCCGCAACAATATTGCAGCGGTTTATAAATAAATATAACTATTTTTCTACTATCTGGAATGACATTTAGGTTTTTTCTTAAACCATAAATAAGTTTTAAAATACTGGTAATTAAAGAAATGATTTATGATGAAATCTTGATTGATGCAGAAAGTCTAAAAGGCATCCTATTTCAGCTTACGTAACCATTAGGCATGATGTGCTAAATAATTGAAATACCATGCCAAGTGGCTAGTTTGATGGTGGTGCCTTATAAAGGGGGATCATCAACCTCTTAGACATGCTCATCCTTAGAATTATAAAAATTTCTCAAGTATTTCTTTCAACTTTTTCAGGGGCATGTGTGAAATTAGTAACAACCACAAAATAAATGAAAAAAATATATGACAATTTAGAGTTTTAATATCAATCTGAAAGAGAAAGTCGCGTGACTTTCTGTTGAATGACGTAGTTATTGTCTGGATTCGTAAACAAATATTTCTTTGAAAGTGTTGAAGTTTGGGAAAATTGACTTAGTGCAATAAAAACCATAGACATATATAGAATGGACTGCTCATTCAATAGTCAAGCAACTTCTAAAAGCGTACCAAACATGAAAATCGCCAAGAGGAGAAAGGTTGCAACTTATCGCTACTGTTTTGTTAGAACTATGCCAATTGTCGCTAGACCTAAAAACCAGATAAAAGTAGGCTGGCAAACCTGAATGGTGACTCACATATGTTCCCAAGTCACGTGGGTTTCTAGCATCCAGCCGCATGGCGTTTTTTTAAAAATGTTTTTACAGACGATTTTCCCCCCCATAGTTCTTAATTTTTTCTTCTGGCTTTAATCATAAATATTTGATTAAATTCGTCCAATGTTGGATTATTCTAATCATGTATTTTTTTTAATCTTACATTTGCAGAAAACTATTTTTAATTGCGGTATATTTTAAGTAACTCGTACAAGATGCCAAATTCTTGTATAGTTCTTAATTGCAAAGAGTGGCGTAAAAAAGGATTTGTCGCACTTCACAGGTAACATTTATTTAGTTCTGCATACTTTAATTAATTGTGTTCTTTATAAACTATACTTTTTATAGAGGGAATTTATTCTAAAAGCTCTTTTATGCTGAAGAATCATCTTCATGAATAAGTGAACGCCTGTAAAAATTCTAATTTATCTTTTGGGCCAAGTTAAATAAATTATAGGTCTGAACATTGACAGCTTAGATGTAGATTATTTTTAGTAGTATTTTATTTTTAGTACATTGGCAAAAAAGTAACTTGTTTTTGCAATCGTAGTTTTTGAGTTATTGATATTTAAAAAGTCGAACGTTTGTTAAATTGAACAGTGAAGGAATTGAAATAACGATTCATCTTTGTTAATTTCTCAACTTTTTCATACCACTAGATTGTCGGCCTCATATGTTCAAGTCGTTGTGTAAAAACTCGCCAATTCTTCGCGATCACGTGCTGGGGTAAAATCTTACCCCAGCACGTGACCATGAGGGGATCGCTTTAGGTTTGCCAATGCGCAGTCCATTCTATTTTATGTCTCTGGCAAAAACCACTGACGCTCAATATGTCACAATCAATTGGAAGCCGTTTTTTGATTGCATCTGTTTATTTTAGTCCTTTTAATATATAAGAAAATAAACCTTTATCCCGTTATAGAGATTGATGAGCTAATATTATAATTGGCATGCTTCAAGAGGCCCCATTCTTCTAGCTTTCATTCCTGCTTTTTCTATGATCAATTGCACGATTGGTTCCCCGTTTCTACCCGATTCAACAATCGAGGACAGAAAATAATTTATATTTATTTAGAATATCTGTTGCCACTCAAAAAGTGAAACATGAAGATTCACTATTGTATAGACATTTATTACTATGAAAGACGTTTAAGAGAAAAAATTACGAAAGAAACATTCGCTGAAAAAATAGATGAAAAAACACAAAAACGAGAACTGGGAGTTTACGAAATTAAATAATATAATTTCTCATTTATGAATGTTGATCACACATTCCAAATTAAAAACAGAAATAAATACCGGCAGTCTTTTCTGACTACCCTGACATTTTTCAAATCTAAATGAATTAGTATATAAAGAAATGAGTTCGGAAGGAAAGTCGGGTTTCGTGTGGGATGCAAATCTAATCAGGAATTATTCTTATTGAACGGAGAGCGATTGTGTACTTGTCACGTAGTATTTTTCACGTAGTACTGTTTTTCAAATATCATTTATTTTCAAATATCATCAATTTCGAAGGGTCATCGTGGAGGTAAAAATAGTAGGTAAATGCAATGTGACCAAAAAAAAATGATGCCGTCCTACATTCTGCATTGACTAATTTTAACTTTAAGTAATTTTTATACTATAAATCCATTACTTTATGTGAAATGTAATGAATCGACCAGATATCCAAAATATATATTTTTATTAGTTGCTGTAGCTGGTCACGCATTAGTCAATTACTTAAGTTTGATACAGGGTGAAGCAAATAAAACCGGCCCCAACGTGGAGATAAGAATACGACAGAAATGTTGCCAAGTCAAAAACCGATGTGCTAACATGAAGCCATTGATCGCTTCAATATTAAGCCCAAACAAACGCTTGGCGACTTATTTGCCGGGAACTACGCTATGGTTTGAAAAGCTAGTTGAAATGAAATATAAACAAGGTTTGTAGAGCTGATCAAAAAAGTTCCCACTAGTGATTATTTCTGTTGTTATTTATCGTAAAGAATCTGACCTTTTTGTTTTTGTTAATGCAAAACATTCTAATTATTGCAAAGACCCAGAATCTGGTGTTCAGACCCGTTTCGGAATGTTTTTGGACTGTCAATTAACAGATTGTCTGATGCCATTTCGTAACTATTTGTTGCATAGTACTCTTTTTAGGCCCTTTTACACATTTAAATTCTTAAACAAAAACTGGTCACATTTTTGCAAAAATTTCGTTTTAATATAATTTTCTACAATGAAACTCTCTGCTGTACTGTGAGTTTCATCTTCACCTGTGATTTGATCACTTACACTCACACAGTCGCAACTCACACTGACGCACTACGATCTGAACTGACCAATAGTCCATGAGTAGCTCTAATGTGATGCTAATCCAACCAACCAATGCAAAAACAGGTTTGTCAAGTGAACCATTGCAACTTGAATAATCTTTTATTTCCACTGAAAGCTTTCAGGCGGCTTCGAGAGTTTTTCTCGCCAAGCATTTCAACGTATTCCTATCTCTAGACCAGGGCCGGTTTTTATTTGCCTCACCCTGTAGTTCCCATTTTAATTTAGACTATAAATACAAAAGAAACAGGAAAAAGAATCCCCAACTAAACAATTATTAAGATTAGTTTTTAAATATTTCGACTCTATTTTCGACTTAGCAAAAAATATGCGGAAATAAATATATTTTACATTGGAATATTTTACCGCTTTGCGGTTATTTTTAATAAATTGGTTGAAAAACATTACTAATTGAAAAAAACAATCTTTCACAACATATAATAATGGTACACAATTTAAAATCTCAAAATTAATGCATTAGATCTCCCTGAGCACCCCTCTTATAGAGCGTAAACCCATTTTTTTGTTATCACTTTGAGCGACCTCAAGGAATTTTGATGCATCGATTAAAAATATATGGAATAACAATCTTTAAATAGTAGCTCATTGGGATAAAAAGGACTTTTATAGCGAAAAATGTGACTAATTGTATGTTGAAAATATTAAGAAAAGCTTAAGTCTCGACTAAATCTCACTTCTTATATTGGTTTTGTTAATGTAATGTTTTACGTATATAAGGGATATGTATATTATTAATAATGTACAGGAAGATGTTTTTTGGAAATATTGGTGGATTGTATTAAAAATTCAACATTTTCACTAAACGTAAATTGTGGGAAAAAAAGTATGAAATAAGGAATTTCCTGTCTATAGAGAGGGGTGGTCAGCCCTCCGAGACCAACAAATGCATTTCCTTGGAAATTGAGAAAGCATGAAATAATTAGGGTTCCAATTCATTGGAGAGTTTCTAAATTTCTTCCTTAATTCCGATGAGCATAATGTAGTTGCATCTTTTGAGTATCTTGTCTTAGTATTCATAAAAAGTTAGGGCACCTCCTTGAATACGTGTTTCAGTAAATTAAATAAGCAGGAAATTTAAATTTTGTGCAAGAACCTAACACATAATACAAAAATAAATATTAAACTACTGGTAATTAAAATAAAATATATAACTAAATCGTAATTGACATAAAATCTTTAGCCCGTGATGTCTTTATCACAGTTTTTGTAGCCATTAGGTGCTAAATAATATCAATTGTCCATGCCGAGCGGCTAGTTTGATGGTGGTTCCCTTTAGAAGAGGGATATGGTAAGTTCCAAAGACCTACTTATGCATTTCCTTAGAAATCCTAAGATCTGTAAAAGTACTGTATTCAACTCAGGCAAGGGATATTTTAATCTTTGAAGCATATTTACCGTGCACTCTCCCCACACGGAGTACTTTTTGTCGAACATGTTGGCTGCACAAATCGTTTATAAGTATCGGCAGTTACTTTGGCGATGCCTTGGCCAGAATTTAGTTCCTTTCGTATGCAGCCCCCTAAATACTTGCAATAGTGCACCGTTGCTGCGGTAGTCTATTTATAATTAAATACTTAAAACTGATTATTATATATGTTACCACTTAGGAAATGAAACATAACCATTATAGAGATCTGTTATGGAAGGCATGTAAGAGATATAAAATTGCAAATAAAAAAAAATGTTTAAAAATAAGAGAAAAACACAGGCAGAAGAGAATATTTGGACGTTTACCAAACTGAATAATAAAATTTCTCATTTATGAATGTTGATCACATATTAAAACAAAAATAAATGTCAGCTGTCAATTTTTACTTCCCTGACATTTCTCAAAGCCAGATGAATTAGCATATAAGGAAATGAGTTCGGAAAGAAATAAGGAAAGTCGGGTTGTGTGGGATGCAAATAGAATCACAAATTATTCTTCTTAAACGGAGAGTGAATGTATACTTGTCACGTATTATTGTTTTTTAAACATAGGACAAAGGTAAAAATAGTAGGTAAATGTTTTGTGAAAAAATACATTATCTAGTCTGTGAGGGGCGCGAAAGTTTGTCAAGGACTTGACTGATTTTAACTTTAAGTGATTTATATACTGTAAATCTATTTATTTATGTGAATTGTAATGATTTGACCGGGATATCCAAAATATATATTTTTCATAGTTGCTGTGCTGGTCACGCTTTAGTCAATTACATAAGTGTGATATTTCACATTTTTATTTGGACTAAAAGACAAGAACAGGAAAAGGATCCCCAACTAAACAATTATTAAGATTAATTTTTAAACTTTTCGATTCTATAACTAAAATAATAGAAACGCGGGAATAAACATATCTTAATATTTCACCGCTTCGTAGCGGTTATTTAATAAATTGTTTGTAAGACACATAAAATAGCATTAAAATTTTATAATTTATTATATTAAAAAACATAATACAAAAATTTTGGTACTTAAGATTAAAAAATATGTTTAAATCATGATTGACTGTCTTATATTGGAAAAGTTGAGTTATCGTCGCACTAGAGCTACATGAGGGCTATTGGCGGGATGGACGTCGCAATTTTAAACAACAGTCTAGTGGAGAGCCGACCCCTGAGTAGTCACCGAACGCAATATTTAGGCTCGACAACGTGCGCAACGTCAGTACTTTTGAAACATATTAAAGTGCAATCCATATACGTTTTGGACCGACCAAAACAATTGAATAGGCATGACATCCAACAGAGAAGAACTATTAGAAATATGCCGAGCATAAAAGTTTATATGTCGTGTATAAACTAAGTTGTTGAATGTAACACAAATGCAATAAAAAAAACGATTACAACTCCGATTCAAAAAAATTAGAATGTAAAAAAGAATGGGTTGAATGTTGTTAAAGCGTTAATTTGCATATTGTGTTTAGAAAAAAACATAATAAAACTTTCTAATTAGCTTCAGAGCATTTATAAATATAACATAAATATTTATTTTTATCTGCTACATTAATAATTGACGATTTAAAAAATATTAGAACAATTCAAAGAATTTGAATAATTGGACAACATGGTTCAAAAAATTAGAATACTCAGCTTTTTACTATTGGTTGAGAGAACAGCTGAGTACTTAACATCTGAAGGACTAAAAAATGTGTTTCTTTGAAAATGAAAAGTCGTTTGGCATTTGATTTTAGTGTAGTATTGCTTAATACGAGACAAAAGAGAGACATATGTGAGGATGCGAAATTTCGTATTGTGTACTTGCACAAAGAAGGAAAAATACAATTTTTTATATCAAAAGAAGTGAAATGTTCTCAAGCAAGTGTTAGTAGAGTTTTGAGAGAATATTCTAATAATAAGTGTTTTCAAAATAAACACTTTAAAAGTAAACTGAAGTTAACTTCAGCAAGAGATGAAAGGCAATCGAAAAAGATAGTGAAGAAACAGCGCTTTCAAAGTGTGATATATTGGCAAATATAAGTAAATGGAAAGGGTATAAATATCTATAACTCTACAACATTACGACGACTTTGCAAATTAAGTATTACATCACGTGTGTCTAAGGTAAAGCCTTTATTATCATTTAAGCAAAATGCTGCTAGAGTTAAATGGTGTAAACAACGGCTATTTTGGGATTAAGATGATTGGGAAAAGGTACTATTCATCAGTGAAAGTATATGTTTTGTGTATCTGATGGGCATCAAGGTATACGTGTGTGGAGACTTAAACAAGAAGCTTATAATAAAGAGTGTTTAAAACGTTCTGTTAAATTTGCGAACGGGCTGCAGGCCCAGATAGGTTGTGTATTGTTTCCACAACAGTCAATTCAGAAGTCTATAAGAAATTCTTGAACATTTCATTATTCATAAAGCTGATTATTTATGGGATTACGATTTTTTTGTTTCAGCAAGATTTAGCTTCTTCCCACACTTTCAAATCAATATTTAAATGACTCAAAGAGAAATACATAACTGTACTCCCTTGGCCTGCGAACTCACCCGATCTAAATCCCATCGAAAATTTGTGGGGAATTATGAAAAAACGAATTCAAGAAGTAGTGCCTAAAGACAAAAAATAACTTATTTCTAGTGTACTTATTTCTACTAAAACAAATTTTTTATCCAAATTCGCCCATACGCTCTAAATAGCTTAATAATTTATATTTTATATCATTGATTATTTATTTTATAAATTAGATTTTCAATTCCCTTGGCCATATTGTCTTTCATTATTCTAATTTTTTGAATCGGAGTTGTACAAACGCTATAAATCAATGCCAAATGGCATCTTAGACTGTGTGCTTGGTTGAAGACGTCTGACACTGGAACTCCATGGTCTCCCAGCCCAATAATATATATTACATAATTAATGTATAATCAATTACTTTTTACATAACTAATGTTAATCAATACTTTTATCCGATTCACTCGAATCATCCGATTTTCCGAATATGTTTAGGTCCTAATTAATACGGATAATTGGAGTTTTACTGTTATACACACACAAGTTATCTGGCAAAAGCTTCAATATAACAACATTAGACATGAGGAAAATACAATATATATCCTCTTGCGACCCTGCATCCCAAAATGAGGACATTTTTTCCCTTCTCTGATAAAGCAGTTGATGTTGAGTTTAGTTTAGTTTGAATTATCGTCGCACTAGAGCTACACGAGGGTTATTGGCAACGGGTGTCGTATTTTAGAACCACAGTCAAGTGACGAGCAGACACATGAGTGGGCACCCAACGCAACTGTTAAGGGCGACATCGTACGCAGCGTTAGGACTTTGAAGGATGTTTAATGTGCACTCCCTCCACACGGGGTATTATTCGTCGGACATTTTGGGCTGCACGTGCCATTTATATGTCGGTAGTTATTTTGGCGATGCCCGGACCCAAACCTGGGACCTTTCGCATGCTAGGCGAATGCCTAACCGACTGGCCTCCCCAGCACCCAGTTGATGTTGAAACTGAATTGAAAACCAGCGTACCCAGTTTGGAACAAAGTGGTTTTACCGATAAATTATACTTGGCAGCACATGCATTCTATATACGAGGGCTGTTTTTTTCAACTTCCGATGGGCGGTAACAAAAAGACGGGTCAAAATACAAAAAGGATTTTTTTACCAAAAGTAATGTACAATACTGCTTATTTCTTCACATAATCACCTTGACGATTAAAGCATTTGTCGTACCTGGAAACAAGTTTTGAAATACCCTCATCATAAAATGTAGCCGCCAAGTGAGAATTGAGAGCTGCTATTTGTTTCTTCGCAGGCAGAAGGAAACAGTGCAACATAAATTCATCGAAGAATGAATAGTGTGTATGGAGACACCTTTATGAGTGATGGCGTTGTTCGTGAATGCTGTTGAAAATTTAAAGGTGGCCGAACTGATGTTCATGAAGAAGGGGACCAAAGAAGCAAGTCTGTGTCGCTACAGACGGCATTGTTCAGCGAGTTGACCAAGTGTTTAGGGAAACTCGAAGATTTACCATAAGGGAATTATCGATTAGCATAGTGGGTTGAATTATAATGCTTCCAAAATGACGTGGAGCTTAAAGAAAACCGTCACAACTCCCTTCAAATCATTGGCGGTACATTTTTTGAAGAGGGTATTTCAAAGCTTGGTTACAGATATGACAAATGCTTTAATCGTCAAGGTGATTATGTAGAGCAATAAACAGTATTGTACACCTGTAATCTGTAATCTGTTTTGTATTTTGACCCGCCTTTTTGTTACAGCCCATCGGAGGTTGAAAAAAACAGCCCTCGTATTTTTTTAAAAGTAAAATTGGTTACTTCTTTGAAAAAGTTTGCTGAAAAATTCATCATTGTATTGAGTGCTGAGAAAAATATTTTTAATAAAAAGAAATAAATATTTTTGCAGGATATGCCGTTTAATATTATTTTACAAATCAAGTAATTTTTTTTACAGGTTTCAGAGTGTTTCATTGGATGGCTTGCCTTTGGAAGCTAGTGATGCTGATTTTCAAAGGAGAACCATTATCTCCTATGGAGTACTTTGATAAATATTTTCCTGGTGAATTATGGACACTGTGTGTAGAACAGACAAATATCTATGCCTTACCAGTGCCTTTTGCATCGCACCTGAAGGAAGTTGTAAAAGATGGTCAAAACAGGACAATGAGAAAATTGATACCAATCAACAGGCTGAGGTTAAATCATATAACACCTTCATGGGGGGTGTTGATTTAATGGATAGACTTATATTTTATTATAGAATAGGAACTCAAAAAAAATGTGGACAATGCGTGTTTTCGCTCACGTTTTGGACCTGACTATATGTAATAGTTGGATACAGTACATCCGTTATTTCAAGGCAAGTGAAGCACCAAGAAACGACAGACTTCAATTGATTCATTTCAAGCTTAATATAGCAGAAAGCTTAATAAAACGGGAATTCAATAATGTAGAAGATGACGTAGTTCCACCTAAAGTAACCACAAAAGTCATTACTCTGTCTGTAAATGATTCAAAAGGTACGGCAGCATTGGTCACTTTCCGGAACACGTTAAGCTACCAAACCAAATGAGGTGGCGTAATCCAAGATGTCAAGGAAGGGCACGAGTGAAGTGTATCAAATGTGACCTTTACTTGTGTTTACCAAACAGAAACTGTTTTTATGCTGCTGCTTGTTTAGTTTCATTCCTCTAACAAGCATAATGAACCAGTGTACCCAAGTGGGGACAAGGTAGTTAGCATGCTTTATGAATAAAGACCCAATGTACCCAATTGGGGACATGATAATTAGCATATTTAAAATTTAAAAAGTGCAATTTTTTGTGTTTTTGTCTTTTACTAATATCGTATAAGTATAGTAAAATAAAAATAAATAAATAAATATGTAAGGCATTTTTTCTGGGATCTTAAGAGGATATGATATTTGATACAACAATACTCTGGCACGTCTTCATTATGTAAAAATTGTTTTTACAATACTGTTAACATAAGTTTAAAAATATGATGAGATCATTATGGAAACTAAAAAGTTTAATAGATCTGATTATTTCCCATCTTAGTTTCTGTACTCGTATGTCATTACGTGAGTGGACCTCGTATAGCTCTAGTTTGATGATGTTCAAATGAAGGTAACTTATTACCATAACGTACTAATAAAAGATATTGCCAATACCAGTTAGCTAGTTTAATAGATGACCCTATTACAATCCAAGTAAGTTTGGCATCCATTACCCAGCCAAATAAAGGCGCGAGTTGGTTAAGGTTTAGGTTGAACGATTCCGGCTGTCTATTTCTAACTTCCAGGGAGCTTTTACACTGCCAATTAAGCCTCGTAGTTTAGAACCTTGGTCAAGAGACAAGGGCCGACACCTGATCTGGCTCCCACCTGGACTTCGAGCGACATCATACGCTAACGCCGTGTGGACTAAGGACTCCACAGATTTAATAAGCACATCCGTCCCAGTGTACTAGGGGAACCCTGTAACTTCGTCTATTTCTTTTATTTTGCACAAAATATTATTCGTCTATAGGATACCCTACCTACCAGGTTTTAAAAGGTGGAACCCTCTGTATGAGAGTCTGGTTTTCTGACGACTGGGCTACGGAGCCCCGCATGTTTTGGTAGATAGACTCGTTGGCGAACCAAGCGTGGGTGTTAGGGGGTCAGACGACACCACCGCGTTGTCTATGGATCGACCACAGTTTTTTTTAATTCTTGAAGGACCACTCGTCCGAATTCGGACGGCAATGGACAATTGAAACTGCCACGCCTGCAGTGACACCACAGTTACGTCAACCCTTGGACCATTGTCTTCTTACCCACAAACAAACCACTCTCAGCCCTGGTTGAATATTTAGGTTTAAGTTCAATAACCCTTTCAGATGGCGTTGATTTAAGTTTATGAAACTAAATTTTAGAGTTTTATCGAAAAAATGCCTTAAACAGCATCAATGCCAGCATCTCTTTAAAAACAGTCATTTTTTTATACAAATAACGAATGGTACACGTCAGCTGCTTCGGTATCGATATTTTTTAAAAGCTTGAGCATTCTTTTCTATACCCGCACAATCGTGATAGCTTGGTCGGAAAAGGTTATCGCTTCCCGCTGTCTATTTTTAACCTCCAAGGAGTTTTAACACAGCCAAATTACGGGCCTCAGGTAATGAACTAAAGCATTCACGACGTCGCCAAACTTCTTGTTGCCCTGACTTTGTCCATTTACAAATCGATATCGATAGACTCTAATAAAAACCACCACCAATAAAACTCTATTTTATGACATCCGCATTTACTTTAGCTGAATCCCTATATTGCTGGGTGCGGTCCGATTTTGTCTGGGCGGGTGCTCCGTTCGAGCTATTTATAAAGCCGTTTACGAGCACTTTAGCCACTAGGTGGCACTCAAATATACTAAACGACCCCGTTTAGACTGCAGGGGACATGGAGGTTAATAAAAGATAGAGATGCTGTCAGATTATAACAACCTAGGAAAGCAGTTTTCTAAGTGAAGCTATGTTGGCTTCTAGAATACTCCCAAACAAGTGTTTTGTTCATTATTTGGGGATTGCGTACAGTATAATTTTAATCGACAACTTTTTGCATTATTTGTAAGATGGGGACTTAAAATCCCTGTTTTTATTCAGTTCTTGTTATGCAATATACGCCTGTATAAATTATCATAGTTTGGATTTTAACCTCTTAACGATCGGATAATTTTCAAGAAAACGATTATAAAGTGCCTTTTTTTAATCATGAAAAATATATAAAAAAAATATACGCATGAAAATTATATGTATATTTAATTTTAATTTTTCATTTGTTTTTAGCTTGAAATTAGAAAAAAAAATGTAATCTTAATAGCGTTTCTGTTAATGTTTTTTATTTGAGTTTTAATCTTATTGGCGCATTAGTACTGAACAGTGAACACTTCACCCCGGTAATATCAAGGAAGAAACCTCTCCCCGACATTTTTACGGGAGCGGGAAGGAATGGGTTAATTACCGATTCTCAAAGAACCGATAGCCAGGGCCGGATTTAACGATTTGCCGCTTGTAGGCTACGAAACGCCTGATTTGAAATAACGAATTTATTTATGTTTATGGTGTTTTTCCTTCCCCTACTTCCGTTGTAAGATATCCCCAGATATAGTTTTCTTGATTATTTTTTTATGTCTACCTATTAGTATCATCTATGATGTCCCTTTACATTCTAAACAGAAAGCGAAAAATTAGGCGAATTATTTCAAAAACTGTTCTACTATTTTTATTCAACTTCCAAATCCGGAGTGAAAGGGTGCAATTGCCCTCACAGCGGCTATATGTTTGCTACTAAATATTAGTACTATATTACGTTTAAAGTTTACGCATTAATGTAAATAATTTGTTTTCTTTCTTTAAAATATTAGTATCTTTATAATAAGTTTTTTATGCCGAATTGCCGCTTTAATTGGTCGTAAAATTTGCCGCCCTAAAAAATTCGCCGCTCTAGGCTACAGCCTGCTTAGCCTATTTATAAATCCGGCCCTGCCGATAGCTTTGTAGTGTAGGCTAAGACATCATGCAACGGACGATACCATCGCAGGTTCTGTCATCGTCTAAGTCACCCTCTCATCTGATCTGTATGTTTCTTTTCAATTTGGAGGAGAACGTAAAGAATCACGTCTTAAAACAAAAGCGGGTTTCTGGTGTAAAAAAAAAATCGACTTGGCGACTTTAACTCTTTTCTCGCCAAACTTTCTCATCCCATTCCCTCCATTAAATCGAGTCGTTAAGAGCCGATCGCGATTGCAGTTATAATTGGATTGAGAGATTTTTTCACGATCGATTTTTAATTTGTGAGGTCGTTCTATTGATATTAATGAGGTCAAAGAAGTTGAGGCGTCGACTTGTTTGATCTATTACCTTGTAATGAAGATCATATCTTCATTAATGTATATCAGTATAGTTATAAATATTTTCTAAATTTTTTTATTTCTTCTACATTTAGGGTATGGGTATTTTTTACGTCTTGATTGGCAACAGTTCCAGAGGAATAAAAATAAGATAGCGATTGTTAAATCAATACGCTGAGCTTACCTTGTCAAACCATAAATCAACAAAGACACCAATGAACTGTAAAAACAGGAATGTTTTTTATTTATTTTTATAATTCTGTGCAACAAAAAATCCACTTATTCAAATTAATAATCATGTTTAAAATCAAGCTTTTAAAAAGCTCTTAAGCAAATATGAGTAAATTAGCATTTTTTTGCACTGTTTCATCCAACATTACACTACAACTCTCATCCATCTCCATTAAATCGAGTCGTGAGCCGATCGGATTGCGTTATAATGATGAGAGTTTTTCGATCGTTTAATTGAGTCGTTCTATGATATTAAGAGTCAAAAATTTGGCGTCGACTTTGATCATACCTGTAAGAAGATCTATTCATTAATTAATCAATGTTTAAAATTCTAATGTTTATTTCTACTTAGGTATGGGTATGTATTTACATCTTGATTGACTTCAGGAATGAAATAAATAGCGATGTAATAATACGTAGTACCTTGTCAACATATCAAAGAACCATAATGTAAACGAAGTTTATTTATTATTTTTATTTGTGACAAAATCACTATTCATAAAATCATGTTAATCAGCTTTTAAAATCTCAGCAAATATGAGTAATTAGCATTTTTTTGCACTTCATCAACATTACACTACATTTCAACGTATAATAAAAATGCTATATCGAGCAAGCAGTAAATTAAAATTTAAAATTTGTAAAACTATTTTGTAAATAATATTATGATTCAATCTTATTATTTTATTAACTGGCAAATACCCAGTCTTTGCACCAAATTTACATTAGTAAACGATCCAAGTACACGTCATGTTTATTCTGCCATAGAGGAATATGTAAAGTCCCGTCTATCAGAAATTATTATATCCCATTTCGTCCATTCCGCTTTCATCCAGATTTTGCTTATTTGGCGTATTTTTGGCAATAATTTGGCGAGCTTGATAACCAATTTCATCAGAACACAGAGATAGCCACAGACAGAAAAATTTTAAAGCTCTAGAACAACGAACTTCAAGCAACCAGCTTATAAATATTTAATTAAAAATATTAATCTTTTGCATTGATCGCGTTTATTTTTTGTTCATGATTTGGCGAACATGACACTCAAATGAAGAAACAACGGAGCCATACAATCCTAATATACAGATCTAGTGCCATGGCTTTTCAACCATGGGAGTTACAATAGGGTACTTGACTATATCGCTAAAATACCTTCCAATATTAAATTAATTATAGTTTGAACCCAAAAATAACAAAAGTATATGGGTCATTATAAAAAAATGTTACAAAATGGTGTCCCACAGTTTTCATTGTTTATTGTATTTTTAATTTTATTGTTACGGAATTTTCACTTGGACTGCATAAAAGAACAAACTTTTAAGTTATTGTACCAATATTTTAAAAATACAAAAACACTAAAACAAAAGTTGGAGACTTCATTTAAAGGAGCATAGTCGGTAAAATTCACGTATTTCATGACGAAAAATTAAAGAACAAGTGAAGATAATTGTAACTTAAAATAAATATTTCGTAATTATTGATGCTTATATTGATTAACATGTATCTTGGCTATCAAATAAGCTTTTAACCACCACTTAATTTAAAAAAAGTTTTCTTTTGTAGCTTAATATATTGTGTCCCACAGAATCGAAGAATTTTGTTTTGTTGACTCTGTTACCAAAATTTCACGACAAAAAATGCAAAAAAATGAAATTTTTTGCTGAAATAAGTACCACCATAGACACTTATTTCTGAAATGCCTGACAATTTTCTCATAAAATTTTAGTTTATGGAGGAAAGAGACAAAAGTTTGAAAAATTAAGGTGAGTGTAATTATTCAATGACTACTATGTTACCGTGTTTCTGTTAAACTGGAGCTTATTTAAGAATAAAGTCAGAGTGCTGTTTAAAGCCCTTAAGTATCTGATTACGATAAGCAAAAAACAAATTTTAAGTTTACAAAACTTCATAGCAAAAAGCGATGATAAAGTATATTTTGTCCACTCTGTTACCATAGAAAAAAAAGCTAACTCTTTGATGAGCACAGCGCCCCCAATTTTTAACTACGAACTAATTAGACATAAAAGTTTTGATTGTTGCTTGGCATATGCGGAATTCCAGATGACATGGCAACTTATTTGTAACTATAAATAATTGCGAGTCACATATTATTAAGTATTTGATTAAACAGAACTTTTAATCATATCGCATTTTTTTTAAGCTTATCGAAGTCTACAATTACGATCACTGCTCTTAATCATAATCTTTAAGAAGACATATAATCACGTTGATGAAAAGGTATTCTCCGGTATGCACTAGTGAGACGTAATTTAAAGGCAACCCCACATCCTTCGCAAATCCAAAATATATTTTGTAGCTCAAACTTTGGATTAGGAAGCATGGATTGTATTTTCCGTATACAGTGGATTTGTGCAGCTTAAATTTTTTGTAGTATGAAACTAATTAAAACTTGTTTTAAGCTGATCGTATTTGCTGTTCGTTTTAATTGATCTTCGTTTTAACTCTTTCGCTGTTACGGCTTTTGTTGCTGCATTACACGTCATAGACATATTACATATTATTGGATCTTAAGATATTGATGCTTTTAGAGACCATCCACAGCGAAAGTATTAATATGCAAGGCATTGATCCTTGGTATTTTCTTTGATAGATGGGAACACTTTACTTTCAGACGAATTAGTGTAACAGAGACGAAACAGTAGAAGATCTCACAAATATAACAAATTAGTCATTCAAACAAATCCTTTTATTGTAAAATGAGGAAAAAATCGTCTGCCCATTTAGAACTTTTTAAAAAGTGGGCGAATCATATAGATATTACTATCAAACTATTTATTTATTACTATCAAAAAAATAAATAATTAATTTTTAAAAAGTGTTAAGCTATAAAATTATTTTTTGAAAACGTTAAAAATAAAAAATAATATAATTAAATTTATATTATTAATTATATAAAAAATAATTATTAATACAAGATTCAATGGAGCAATTCATTTTTCTATAAAAATAAAAGAGGAAAAAATAGTTTGCCTTTTCCCGTTGTGGCTGCCGCTTTTTCTTTTTTATAGAATGAAAAACACAAATAAGAAATTTACGTTAATAAAAACTAAACCAATTAGTTCCACCCGGCAAAGGATCCCGTTGCAAAGAACCATCCAATAAGAAGCGTTGTCGTTGAACATAGTTCAAACTAAGAAATAAGGAGCGCTGCTATCAAAATATTTATACTTTAGAAAATTTGTAATTGAAAGCAATTCGAGTGTGGTGTCTATACGTACATTTTATCACGTACGTTTCCTTACTCTCGGTATAACAGCTTTGCGTTAAGTGAAAAATTTGAATAAAGGCATAAATAATTTTAAAAATTTACAGATTTTGTGGAGTTACATTAGAGAGAAGAATTCTTAATGTAATAGTAACAAATATTCTGTATAAAAACCAACTTTATTTTTTTAACATTGGAAGTTGGAACTGTAACATTTTTTGAGAATGACCCATATATTCTTTTTGAAAATAAATCTTTAAATAATTCATAAAAATCATTTTCAAATGGCTTATTTTTCATCGGTACGTCACGTGATCACAAACACGTCGATTTGGCTGACGTCACAAGTATATATAAACAAACCAGTGTGATGTTTTTTTGCTTGCAATAAAACTGGATTTAATATAATATACTATTAAAATAAGAATTATATAGATAATGGAAGGAGGTTTTACAGAAGCGGATAGTTCAAATTTGCTTAAAGTTGATTCCAAAATGGTGTTTCAAAGTTTGTTTATAGTCACTAGTGACATCATAGATACCACGTGACAGCCACAAAGCGTTTTCGGGAGTGATTTTTTGTCCCAATTTTAAAATACATTTTCCCCCTTTTTATGGGGTATTTGAAAAAAAGAAAAAAAATACTGGTCTAATATTTTTAGCATAAGAATATTTTTAGCCAATAATTTTTTTTTTAGTCAAGTACAGTATTGACATTGATAGTTAAATACGTATATTTGCTTTCAATAGAAGTCCATCAATTAAACTACCAATAAAATCCTGAAGCTCCATAGCCTAGTCGTCAGGGATCATCGGCCTATAATACAGAGGGTCCGGGTAACATCCTGTCGGCGGATATTTGTCGTCAAAAATAAAATAGACTTCATTCCGGGGTTCCCCGAGCACACTAGGACAGACATGCTCTTTAAATTTGTGGAATCAAAAGTCCCCCAGTTGTTTGACAGCTCAGGTGTCGACCTCGTTGCTTAACCTCGGTTCTAAATTACGGGGCGTAATTAGCTGTGTTAAAGCTCCTATAGGAGGGTAGAAATAGACAACCGGTAAAGATTAAATTACCATATCCTGGACTGAAAGCTGAACGGAACTTCATGAAAAATGCCCATTACTTTCCAAATAATGGATTTTAGATTCAAAGAGTAATGGAAAACGAATAAACAATATTCATTATTTACAAAAGTGTTTAAATTTTTTTCAGCTGATGGCAATACGAAAGAAAAAAAATATCTGTTTTAAGCATAGATATCATAGTTAAAGTAATAGATTGGCAGATCACGTGACTTCCAATGGTAACGACGGGACGCGCATGGAGACCAGAATAAGAGGGCAAATGGGCCAGTGTTGCCACCACATTAAGGAGAAAAATACTACGAAAAAATACCGTTTAATTCTAAAATTACAAAAAAATACCATAAAAATACTAAAAAGGCGTTTCACGTTTTTTTTAAAGTCACTAAAAAGATTCCAACATGCAGCTAGTATTTTTATGGTATTTTTTTTAGAATTAAACGGTATTTTTTCGTAGTATTTTTCTTATTAATGTGGTGGCAACACTGGCCCATTTGCCCTCTTATTCAGGTCTCCATGCGCGTCCCGTCGTTAGCATTGGAGGTCACGTGATCTGTCAATCTAATACTTTAACTATGATATCTATGGATTTAAAATATCTATGGATCAAATAATAACTGCAGTAGAATTGTTTTTGTTCTCGAAGGTATTGCTGAAAAACGAAAAAGGCAACATACTTCAAATTTTGTACACGAGTTTCTATATCTGTGGGGTGTCATAAAAAGAATTAGAAAGAAAAATGCTTAAGCGCAAAGGATATCCGCCATAAAAGTTTGTTTTAAAAATAATGGTGGAAAAGGAAAAAAAAAAACTTTACATAAATTGATAGGTAATTTTGCGTTACACACCTCTATTTTTTACTTGTTATTGAGCTAATATTTAGTATTAAAATATGACTAAAATTTATTTCAATGAGTGACTTGACTATAATTTTAAAAAAGTGATTCGAGTTAACCAATAAAGTAATTAAAACACCCCTTACAACAACGGAAACAACATTACTTTAACTTTATTATATGCATGTGACTCTTCAAACCGAAGAATCGCTTGTTTTATTGATTTCATCAATAACACACAAAGAACAAAAAGTATCGTAAAATTTATATACATCAATTACAAAAAATTGTACTGGTATTTTAATTTGTCTATATATTAAACACAAAAAAATTGTTTATCAAAAACCAAATTTTTTAAATAAAACTGAATAGTAGCTAAAGTCATAATTATTTTTTAAATACATAAAGTGAAATATTTGCCATTGCATAAAAAGGCAAGTTTTCTGTGAATAGTTTGTCTTACTTACACACTAATGGAATTGTTTTAGGTGATGCAACTCTCCCGTTTCATTTTTATCTTTATGTGATTTCATTGGTTGTTTTGATTTCACTCTAAAATGCGCGCTTCAGTCGTCTGGGGTGTTCTATTTTAGTTTAGTTTGAATTATCGTCGCACTAGAGCTTCATGCGGGCTATTGGTGACGGAAGAACCACAGTCAAGTGATGACCTGGAAAACACCCAACGCAACCGTTAAGGGTGACATCGTTCGCAGCGATGGGACTTTGAAGTATATTTAACGTGCACTCCCTCTACAAGGAGTATTATTCGTCGGACTTTTTTTGCATGCACGGGCTTTTTATAGATCGGAGTAATTTTGGCCATGCCTGGACCCGAACCTGGAATCTTTCGCATGGTAGGCGAGCGCCTAACCGACTGGGCTCAACAGCAACGTGTCCTATTTTAGCTACTAAGCATAAAAAAGGGGTTAAGATAAACACGGAAACTGAAACTGTTTTATTCCAGCTATTTATAAAAACTTATTGGATTCAATTCGAATTGTTCAAAACAAATGTAATTCCATAAGGACCCAGAATGAAAAAAATACGGCTGGAACTGTTGCCACTCACGACTTGAAACATGATCATTACTCAAAAGTTAAAAGAAATCCTAGTTTAATAAAAAAAATTAACATAAAATAACGTTAAGAAAAATCACGAATTTCTCCTTTTACCATCCATGAAAATCAGACTACATTACCTCAGAATTGTGGAAAAAAAGTGGTTCAAAAATTAATCGCATGTTTTGTGTAGCTCTAGTTAAACATTAATTCAATCAAAAACAAAACCTTAATAATTAGTGATAAAAGAAATTCATCTTTATCCAATTAAAAACCTGATGGGAATACAAAGTTGCCATTTAAAAAAGTGGTAATTTGAAATCCAAGTGAAAGTCATTCGCCTAAATTGTATTGTGAAAGGCCTTATAAATCACGCGATGGACACAAAAAAAGGTGTTAATCTTTCCCCTCCATCCCGACATAGGGTTACTGCTCTTCTACAAATATTTCTCATAAGGATTTCGATCAAATCCGTGATACTACGGTATAAATCGGTAGGATATAAGGTATGAATATCTGACATTGATACAACAAGCAATATGCACTGCATACTGCTTTTAACATGTTTTAAACATTTGCTTTGCATATAACTCCGTATGAAGTCCTCACATTGTTTTTTTTAATTTTATTTTTTTAAACAAAAAAGGTGGTAACTATTATCAAATTCGTTTAAAATTAGAAATTTTAACGAAAAATTCACTTTAAATTTTATAAAACTTTATTTCAATGGCATATATTAATATATGATTCATTCATACTTTAAATTCAGTTAAATCTTTAAAAAAAAAACGTACGTTGCTGAAAAACCTGACGTTCAAGTGACGGATTTATACATAATACATATGTACCCGAAAAGGTGAAGGCGTTCGTCGAAATTGTATAAACGTCACGTGTAGAACCTGTTAGATTATCCACCCTCCCGAAATTGGGTTACTACATTTCAAATCTTTCTCTGTAGGTACCGATAAAACCAGTGCACACTTTTTCCAATATATTTCTAATTTTTTTAAATAAAAAAAGTGATAGCTATGATCAAAATTTTGCAAACTTTAACCGTTTAAATACTACAAGACGCCCGAATCAATTTTAAGTTTATCGGTTTGAGCGTCTGTTGTTGTCGTTTCCGTTTATATCCCACTGAAAATGGTTGCCAGAGCCTCTGAAGAGGTTGGACATCCTTTTACACAAATAAGGACAAAGACAAACACATAAACAGTAACACTTTATTGAAAAGACAAACATCCATGCGCTTACCAACCGGGGTCCGAACCCTAGAGTTACTGGTTGGGATTCAGACGCGCTGTTGTCTGGAAAGAAATAAAAGTGTCTTGCATAGAAATAAAAGTGTCTTTGATTTTTGAACATTTTGACGCGTGACTTTCAGGTTTAGTTTAGTTTGAATTATCGTCGCACTAGAGCTACACAAGGGCTATTTACGGGCGTCATATTTTAAAACCACAATCAAGTGACGAGCCGACACCTGAGTAGTCACCCAACGCAACCGTTTAAGGCGACATCGTACGCAGCGTTAGGACTTTGAAGGATATTTAACGTGCACTCCCTTTACAAGGAGTATTATTCGTCGGACATTTTTGGCGGCACGGGCCGTTCATAGGTCGGCAGTTATTTTGGCGATGCCCGGACCCGAACCTGGGACCCATGCTAGACGAACGTCTAACCGACTGGGCTCCCCAACCTACTTATAAGTTTGTTTCTAAAATACTGGATATTCAAAATTATGTAGCCATGTGCTGTAAAAAAAACGTTAGATGGCCGCTATGCCAAGTAGGGGGTGGTTCGGGCGGCTTCTAGTGCTTAATTGGTAAAAAAACAGTAGAGTTTTGTTCTTTCCCTATAGGCTAAGATCAAACTCGTGATAAAGGTAAGGAATTGTACAAAATGTATTTGATATTTTATAGCACATGCGGTGCGCCCTATGTATTTAAGATCTTACCACGTTTTAGCTTCCGCACTACGTTTATAACGTAAAAAGTGGAAAGTATTTAATCGTTCAGTCCGTCCGTCTGTTTGTCACCCACTTTGAGGGCCCAAACTGCAAATGCTACATGCCAGTGTGATACGTCAAAAAATGCAGCACATCGAAATTAGAATAATATGGAAATCTAAAAAAAATTGAATTAGAAGTACTTGATTATTAAAGAAACTGCAAAATTTAATGCTCATTCAAAACGAATAAGAAGCCATTTTTATTAGAATTAAATGACCATTATCAATAACAACAAGCACTTGAGATAGTTTATTTCTTTTAAATATTAAATTAAAATAAATCATTTTGAAATGACGTTAAATATATTTCACATTGAGATTTTTTTATTGTATGTTGAAATGAAAAGTTTAACTCCGCTTTAAAAGCGAAGAATATTACATATTTATTCTTCAAAATATTAATTAAAAACAAACGATAAAAAAAATAATTATTGAATTTTCGAGAGAAAATAAATGAAACTAGCCAAATTTAGCGTGTAACTGTTTAATATAAAATTAATACTGTGTTTGGCGCCTCTTTTCCTGTTGAACACAAATGTTGTGCGGAAGCGGGCTAAGTGGCAGATTCCGTTACAAAACTACTTGTTTGTTGAAAGAAATACTTTTTAAAAACAATGTCAAAAACTTTCAACAATGAATGCCCTGAGGAGCAAACCACTATTAAATTATTGTAGGAAGGATTCTGACTTGCTTTAATTGTTCTTTATTTTTTTTTTCAACAAAAAGAATGAACTTTGAAAACATGGAGAGTTTTTGTTAGTGTAAATGTTACGATCTAAGCATTGAATTAATGCCTTTATTGGATGTTTGATCGCATAGGCATAGTTTATAATTCTAACAACAAGTTAAAAACAATGTATGCACTCGTTATTGTATTATTAGTACAATTAAATAATATAATAATAGTAGATAGTACTGTATGTCTGTCAATCCAACAGCGACTTTAAAAACAGTGAGAACCTAATACGAAATTTATTTTGTTTTCAAGAAAGAACAGTATAAATATGAGAGAACAGTGTCTATACAAGGTAGGACATTGTATACACAAGAGAGAACATTGTTAAACAGGATAGTACATTGTTTGAACAAAAAAGAACATTGTCTGAACAACCGAGAACATTGTTTAAATTAGAATGTTCTTACGCTTTACAAAAAATACGTTTATAAATCTAGGTTTGTCTAAACACATCTATTTTTAACTTAAACACTTAATTTTTCTTATTTCATATTCATTTTTAGTCGTCAAAAGTAAAACAATTCGCCTTTTAGCTTCAATTAAGCTATTCATATGGGCCCCCGACCCAGAGGTCAACTAGTAAAACTAATGCATTGGCTCTATGAGACTGACCACTTAATTGATTCAATCCGACTAGTAACTTCGAAATCCTAGGTTTAAACACATTATTATTATCCTTATTCCTATATTATTAGTTACTAGCAAATAAATACCCGTTCTTCGCACGGACTAAAAGAATATCAAATCGATCCAAGTATATGTGTAAAATACATCCTCCCCCCATATCACAAAAATCTTCCTCAATATAAACTTACTGTCATCGGAATTTTCCTGACAAATTCAAAATTAACCATAATTGTATAACAATGTTATTTCATGTCAAAACCTCCATTCTGGGTTTAAAAAACAACAACGTTTAGCTCATTGGCACGTTCAATTATTTTTCAAATCATTAATTTAGTTTCTGAAGGTGATGGCAAGAAAATAAAAGCAATTTCAATTCTAATTAATTTTTGTGATCATTTTAATTTCTTCTGTAGAATGGCAATACGAAAGGGAAAAATGATCGGATTTGAGGGAAAGTGGTGTATTTTTTTCAGAAAATTAGAATTTTGACTAAAAATGGAACAAATATGAAAAAACTAAGCCTCAGGTGCACACATTGGTATTAAAGGGAATCTATCTTAAAAATTTCGCATTTCGGAGGGCAGTATAAGTAGGTCTTTTTCGATCCACAGACAGACTCTTTCTTTTATTATTATAGACTAGCAAATTTATACCCGTTCTTCGCACGGAATAAAAAATATCAAATAGATTCCAAATATGTGTACCATATACCCTGTTATAAGATCATAAACTTATTATTGTTTCCGGTCGTTATAAATTATAAAATCCCGTTTCATTGTCTTAAAATTCCAAAATGAAAAATACGCTATAAAATGCACTCATGTCATCACAATTCCCTCATAAATACATAAAACCTTTTAGCTCATTTGGCGCGTTTTGGGAAATAATTTGGCGAGAAAATAGATATAGCTACCCACACCCATTATACAGCTCTAACACAATGACCTTCGAACAACCGACCAGCTTATAAATTATTTATAAAAGAAATTGCCTATTTGGCGTTTTTTAGTTAATAATTTGGCGAGTTTGGCAACGTATTTGGGGAAAAAATAAAGACATAGAACACTAATAGCTCTAGTGCGATGGCCTTCATTAACCATCATAGTTCAGTAACAGCTTAACTATACATTTATTGCTTAAATATGCATACATGCAGTCAAATGAAAAATCAATGAAAAAAATCATCAAATAAACCCACAATAAAATCCGGGAATGAAGACTGGCGGAATTACGTCACTTGAAACATGTCAATTATTTTTCAAATAATGAATTTAGTTTCTGAAAGTAATGGCAAAAGAATAAACATTTTGAATTTTAAATAATTTGGTTAAAAGTTTTATTTAATTTTTTCAGCCGAAGGCATCAGGAAAGAGAAAAAATGATCGGATTTGAGCGAAAGTGGTATTTTTTTTCAGAAAATTAGAATTTTCTCTAAAAATGGAACAAATATGAAAAAAACTAAGCCTCAGGTGCACACGTTGGTATTAAAGGGAATCTATCTTAAAAATTTCGAATTTCGGAGGGCAGTATAAATAGGTATTTTTCGATCCACAGACACACAGACAGACTCTTTCTTTTATTATTATAGACTCAATGCTCCCTAATGGATGTTTTCTTGAGATTATTCAAATCGGTATTTATCATGTTTGCAACCATGTTAAACTTTAGGGGATAACTTATTTTTATACACAACTTTATAAAACCATAAAGTAGGTGCCTAAATTAATATTTTCAAACATGAAAAAAATAAAGGTATTTGTTATTGCTTTAGGTATTGATATTTTCTTGCATCATAATTTTTCAGTTTTTCCTAGCATTAAACTTAATAATACGAACTTATAAAAAAAATATTTGAAAACCACTTGGAGTTAATATGTTCCCGATCATCAACAACATTAATGCATTAGCTCTATGAGACTGACCACGAACTGATTTAAATTCAATCTGACTAGTAACTTCAAAAACTTAGGATTTAACATTATTTTACTTGATCGAATGTATATTGTTGAGGATAACTAGATAACTTTATTTAGAAATCCCTAATTGATGTTTCCTTGGGATTGTACAAATCGCCATTTAATAAATTTCAAGAGATTGGTGCGTCCGTTTTCTAACAAACGCACCACATTAAAATTACCTAGAACACCAAATTGGAGCTGCGAATAAAGAGCTATATCTTATTTATATATACAACTTTGTAAAATAATAAAATTGGTGCGCAAACAAATATTTTCAAACATAAAATATCAAGGAAGTTGTTATTGCTTCATGTTTTAGATTTTTTGTTGGTGTCGATATGTTCTTATGTATCATAACTTTGAGCTTTTTCCTGCATTACGACTTTAATAATCCACACTTATAAAAAATATATATTAAAGTTATTTAGGTGTTAATACACACACATACATAAGCGGGAAATTCAAACAGGATCGCGACCGAGTCAAATTATTTTACGTTTATCAGCATAGGTGCTGTATTCTGACGCATATTTTTTACGTGTACAAACGTTAAAAAAATCCAATTTCCATTGTGCACATTCTTGTAACAGTTACAGTAAAAATACTATATAAAAATCATTATCTTAGTATGGGCAATTCAAGCCAGACTATTTAAGATTAGCATTGAAGACCCAGAAGTTTTTTTTTTCTTTTCTGAAAAAGCAGTTGAAGTCGCAGCTTCGGACTTGTCTAATTTTTGCACATATCGTGAACACGACAACAACAGCAGCAATAAATCTACAATATAATAAATCATTCACCTCGATATTCGGCGGTCCAATGTTATCCAAGCTATTCGCCTTGTTGAATCCTGTTATACGTTTTCGTCGAAATAGTGATAATAAACATATTAAAAAAAACTTATTTAATTTGTGGAAATACTCATAATCCGTATAACGTCTACAATAAATCCAAAAACTATTCACCTCAGTATAATGTTATGGAAACTGGCGGAAATGTTAATTTAACGGAAATGTGAACTATTTAAGGGAATAGCAAAATTTTGTGTTTAACGAAGTTTGGTGTCGGTTGTGGTTGTAGACAGGTTTGTGTGTGTGGTCAGAGACCCGCTTATAAGCCATCGTCATGTAAGACCGACACACACATAAGTGACAGATGCTGCCATCTATCACCACCTCCACAATTTAGACAGGTCCCTGAAGGGGAGGGAAATAGTCTTCAGGGACCAGTACCCGTGGGAAACTGCGCCATGACCGCCCACAGATTTAACGAGCACGTACTCCGCATATACTCGGTGGGTCTTCAGTGGTATCGGGACTCGATCGAGGGACCTTTCGATTCCGAGAACGAGGCCTTAACCACTAGGATATCCACGGCCCCATATGTTACGGAAATCATGTGTTTACTAGCGCATGCCAATAAAATTTCCTTTAAGGGAAAAGAAGAATCTTTTGATTTGATTCTCCAAAAATATTCAAAAATGAAAAAGACGATTTTATATAGATAGTGAAAATTGCTTATAACGTGTAACATAATTCAACAATACAAAAATCATTCACCTCGGTATCAGCTGTGCGATCCTGTTATTTTATTATGTTAAAATAGTGAATTCAGCATAGTAATAAACTTAAATATTATAGACATATGAAAATAAGCATCTTATATAAATTGTGCAAATACTTAATCTAATATAAAATATAAAAATAAAATATAAATATAAAAATAAATCTAATATATAAAAAGTATAATAAATCTGAAGGTTATAGCGCTGGATTGCAGAGCTGGGGGTCTGGGTTCGATACCCGTGTAAGGCTTGGTTGTAAATTGTATCTATCTCAAAATTGTATTACGGTGAAAATATCGTAATCTTATAATCGGTGAGCTGAAAGTCATAATAAATAAATTATAATTTAACTATGTCAAAATTATTCACCTTGGTATCGGCGGTCCAATATTATCCAAGCTGTCCGCTTTGTGCATCACCAGCGACGGCACGCCTAAGTTCTTCACAGGGGACAGAGGGGGCACATGCCCCGCAGTCGGACTGGATGCCGTGAGTTCGATCCTCGGCAGCAGGCATCCCCGCTGCCTGCTCCGCTCGCTGTTACTGCTGCAGTTACTGCCTTCAGCTTGCCACTTGGCCGGGATCATCGGCCGCTGTAGCTGCTGGTCTTTGGTCTGGCGGCGGAAGAACCAACGGTTGGACATCGCATCGGCCTGTGTGGAGTTGGATCGGGGTTGAGGTGGGGTTTGTGGGAGTGGTGATTGTCGCTCGTTTGTGGAACGGATCCGGATGGTAGTAAGTTAATTTTAAAGTGTTAAATACGGTAATCAAAATTGCTAGTCAAGCTAAACCGATGCAATAGCTGGGGGAAAAACCGTTTTGGATTAACAAACGCTTCAGATTGTCAAAGGTTAGGCTAGTTCGTACGTTTTCCAGCTGTCTATTTCTATCCTCAATGGGGCTTTAACACAGCCAGATTACGCCTCAGAATTTAGAACCCTGGTCAAGAGTGATCAAGTCGGCAAATGAGAGGACACCCAAAGCAAGTCATTCACTTGCTTTGGACTTCAAAGATTTAACGAGCACATAAGTCGCAATGTAAGCAGGACAAATTCAAACCAACACTAAACACAAATATCCCATGCCCATTAGCAATTGAGCGAATAGGAGGGTTTTGAAATCGTCTAACAGCAGGTTTTTTTTTAAATAATACCCTGATGGAACTACACCAGGGATATAAGCCACAATCCTTGAAATTTGGATCCGAGGTCAAGTGACGAGGATCACCTGACTTACAAGTTCCGACAATCCAACTTTTTGAAATTGGTTCGAATACTTTTTTAATTTTCAATAAATAATTTTACAAAAAGTATTCGAAGCAATTTTAAAAAGAGGGATTAAGGAGACCTGTAAGTTATCTACATTTACTATTAAAAAAAAACCGTTTGTAAAAATATTCAATACAGCCGGAGAAATGTGGCAGAGAAAATAGTTTTTTTCCCCGCTAGATTAACACTGAGGCACTTGAGTTTGGAGACCCGCGATCCAGCGCGCCCATTCCCCCTGAACCCTCGAGTGCTCTTCTTATAAAGATTGTAGTTTGATAAAATATAAGCAAGACCTTCGATGATCAGAAGGAGTTCGGTTTAGCAGAGTTCGGATAAGCAAGCTTGATCTGTTTAAGACCATTAGATCCAAGGACAACATAAATGGAGGTGGGTATAATTGCCTCAGCCGCGCTTATATAGTGCCAAGCTTGATTCAGGTTATACATTACGCGGCGTTAAACGATTTGATTTTGATAAATATCTGTACAAGAGATTAAAAATAGACCTTCGAAAACTTTAAACTTGCCTCACAATACAGCTAAAGTCCCCCAATAAGTGGCCGAGTTCAATAGGCGCTGAGCCTCTTACCGAGAAAGTCCTTAGTTCTGTCTTAGCCTTACTATAGATGTAATCGTGCTAGAGGGGAAAAAAAATCTAAAATTCACTGGGTGCTCGAGTACACTGCGAAACACGTGTTCGTTAAATCTGTGGAGTCGAAAGTCCCGACGGCGTTAGCGTACGAAGTCAACTGTTGGGTATCGGCTCAGGTGTCGACCTCATCACTTGATTGCTATTCAAAATTTCGATGTGTAATTCGGTAATGTTAAAGCTCCTAAAAGAGGCTAAAAAAATAGACATTCGGAAACGATTAAATTACCAAATTACAGGCCAAGTGTGGCTCGAAGTTCCAGTGCGTGCTCGCTCAGGTGTCGATCTCGTCACTTGACCAAAATGTTCAAAATTGCGAGACGAATTTTGATGTATTAAAGATTCTCGTAGGTTAGAAAAAGACTTCAGGAAACGTTTCAATCACAGACCAAGTCATTGTATTATATCTCTTTTTATCGATGTATCAAAATCGATTTTTCTTAGACAGGTCGGATTAAAACGTATGGATCCGTTTCACGTTGAGCGAAATTTTCTTCTCAAAGAGGTAAGAATACAATGGAAATGCGTCCTTGTAAAAAAAAAAAAAACATTGCGACAAACAGTTACATGTACTTATTTCCTAAAGAGATAGAAATTATATATTTATATTAATTTCATGATTGCACATTAGCTTGTCTTAACATCAACTCAGTTTACTAAAAAGTGTAAACATGATTTTGCGTTTTCATTTGAATATGAAAGTGCCAAAACAATAAAAAAAGATATATAACCAATAAAATATACTTTTATTGTTAGAAGTTTTTTTATTTAAATTGTTGTCGAATTACAAAACTATCGACGGCTTCGTATTGAAACCCTATTTATCACTTGATAGCATGTCCACTTTTTCTTACCTCTATCGTAGGAATCAACCACCTGCTAAGGATAAACTGAGCACATATATTAAAAGACCTGAATATTAGAAAATAGTCTATCGATATTAAAGTGAACTAGTACGTCCAGAGTCTTGACAAAAATTAGTTTTGGTGATTTGGCGCATGCTTCCTTTCAACGTCAACTTGGCAATTTCGTGCCAATACAAATACATTTAAGCCTGCATTGACGAGGAAAATTGACGAGCGACGACGCGAAGCGTCCTTGCTCAAAGACGTCCCGAAAAGCCGTTAACTTGGAACTGGTGCTCCACTAATGCTCAGTCTATCCTTATAAGTAGTCTTTGGTTGGACAGGGATAGTGCAACTGGTTGGCGTGCTGGTGCGACTATATATAAAACGTGCAATGGAGTAAAACATGCAAGAAATACTTATTTAATTAAATATAAAGCATGCAGCAGGTAACTGAATTTTTCACAAGTACAATTCACATTGGATCTCTTAAAGTTAGTGTGTTCATTACCTGTACAATGTATGTAATGTCTGTATCCGTTATTCATGAGTTATTGGCAAAATATGAAATCAAATTTTGTATAGAATTTTCTGATCACGTAGGAAAAGTATGGAATACAAACTATCAAAAATTATACACATTCCTTGCAAGAACTGCACTTATGCCCAACTTACCCCGGATCACATTTTCGAGTGCCCAACGCTTATCCCACATATTTTACAACTACAGGTATGGTGCTACTGTATTCCGAAATTCGATGCATTTGAAACTAGTGGATATGCAGTTTTAAAGACACACGAAGCTATTTAATTGTCCACGTACACGATAAAAAAATATTTTACTCTAGACTTTGTATAAAATTAAAACAAATAATGTTGATAGCTTAACTTGCTATTTTTTATTAATAGCTCGTATTAACTTGTTTTATAGCTTAAGCTTCCATAATTTGTATTATTTTTTTTCTCTAATGGGGCTGCAACAATGGCGGTCAAGCCTCTGCAGACTCGGCAAATTCCCCAGAACTGAGAGCCATTTTTTTGTGGCACCATCTAGGCGACTCTCGCAACCAATTTTGACGCGCAGATTACAATGAATCTGAGTTCTCAGTGGATGTTAAAGTATGCCGAGATTTTAATTTTGCCGAGAGAACCCAAGCCAAATGGGCTCTCCAGGGATCTTTTACATGCCACATAATCATATGACATGCGTGCCCAAGATTTTCCCTTCCAGAAAATCCGACGACTCAGCCGGGGCTCGAACCCGCGATCTTGGGCTTACCAGTCGGACACGTTTAACCTCTCAGCCACCGAGCCGCTATAATTTGTATTATATACTTGCCTCAACATTCAGGCATTCAAGGTATAGAATCCCCGATATTAAACCTTGTTGGGAACTTATGCACTTAGAATGACGAATACAAATTTAAACGGTACACAAATAGGAACTACGGAATAAAAAAATATATATTTTATCACTATAGCCGTTTAATGGCCCAAACATGTATCTATGTCTTATGTACTCTATCTCACATGTTTAAAATCCACCTTTAGTAATAAATTTACATTGACTTTATTACGGGAAAACTGTATGTTTGCAAACATACAGATTTTGCAGATGAACGGTTATCTAAACGGAACCTATCGAAAATTAACAATTCACGAATTATCGTCAAATCCAAAAATTATCTCCATCGATAATAGTTCATAACATTACGTAATGGGGTTATTTCAGATTATGTGACTATCCTGTTTCATTTTTGCTTTCCTGCTATTGCAATGATGGTTTCGATTTTACACTCAAAATGCACGTTTTGATTTCGTCCGCTGAGTTCTATTTCAGAGTTCTTTACATGCAACTTGATTTTATTCCTGCTATTTATTAAAGTTTGTCGGTTTTAATACAACTGAATTTCAAGTAAGCAAGCATTACTGAAACGTTAATATTGTTGGAAAACTTTGGTTTAGATGATATATTTAGTCTTATGCGAAGGAATTATGCAAAATTGTGGGAAAGCAATTTATTTTACGTGATTCACAAACCTGCTGGAAATGTTACCCATTACGAATTGAAACATTCCAATTGGATTTCAAACGTCTACAAACACAAATTGTTATATAAGAATAAAGTTGAGAAACTAACGACCGACAAAGGAAAAGTTAATTTTAGTACTGGTTTTGCGCGTGTTGACTTCATATACATCATCGTATGTTATACGTATTTGCATAGAAAATGTGTATACACCAATATTAACATTGCCCAAATAAGCTTAAAAAATAAAAATCAAAAATTATCCAATTTTTTCCCGTCTTTTTTTATTATAATTTTTTTATCACTAATTAAAAAAAGATTTTTTTAAAAATACTTTACCAGTATGTTGATTACAAAAAAAAGTATATTATATGATATACAAATTTAGTTTATTATATAAATTTTATTTATTAATAGTGAGTCAAATTTATGAGAGTTAATTATGATGAATAATTTTGATGTACATAGATGTCCCTAGGTAATGTTCAATTAATGATAATAAGTTTCGACGTATGCAAATGACTCTTACAATGTAAAGCAGTGACCTTCTTTACAATAAAGGTTAGTTCCATGCAATCAGTTACCAAATAGGATATTTTATGTTTAAGAACATCAAACTAATATTTGCAATGATAAAAGAAAATTGGATTACTTAGGTCATTACTATAAAATAATTCGTCTATTTTTTTAATTAATAGTTATTTAAGCAACTAGTGCCGAAAATAATACTTTATTAAGCGAGTGGCTTTTATTTCACGAGACCGTAGGTCGAGTGAAATAATGACAAGAGCTTAATAAAGTATTATTTGGCACGTGCTTGCTTACAATATTTTTTATATTAACGTGCAAAAAAGTATTTCTACCAATGAGTGATTTTCATGACATCATTTAGTTTCCATGGCGATATTCGAAAATGCAACGTAGTAAAAGAAAAGTTGTAAAATAATTTTTGTAGTATTTGTAGTTTCCATGACGATATTAGAAAATGCAAAAGTAATGAACCACTATAAATAATTGAGTTTAATGACATCATTTAGTTTCCATGGAGATATTCATGACATCATTTTGTTTTTCTACCAATCAGATACTCTTATTTACTTTCTTGCACTAGTGCCGAAAGTACTACTTTCGGCACTGTCTGTGACGTAAGCACGTAAAGTGTCATTTTCGCAACGATTTATGAATGAATATGATATAAAAAAGTGAACTTTTTTGCACATTGTTACAAAAAAACAATTAACAATACTGTGAGAATAATTTAAAATCGATAATCTTAAATCTCATTTTGTAATTTTAGTTCTTCGTTACACTTTCACAACCTGTTTTGTGGTTTGACATTGTCCATCTCTAACTAATTCGAAGTCAAGCATTCGGTTCCCTGATATTTTTTTTTTACTCGTCCTTTATTTTTTCTTAATTTTATAGAGTAAAGAAGTAAATTTTTAAAGTTTTGAGGGAGATTTCTTTTCAAAATACTTCGTGTGCGTAAAAAGTAGGACTCATCGAGTAGCAAGTAAAGTAAAACGAGAGAAGGCTATTTTAGGTTTTTCAGAGCATCTTGTTTTTTTACTAATTTTAATTGTGGTTTTAATTATGTATGTCGATCTCCCATTAGAGCGACACGAGAAATTGTTTTAGAAATTGGTGCAATTGAGTTGTTTCAGATGACGTTGGTGTTCAGTTTTTATTCTTGCCTTAAGCCATTTTATATGCTGTTTCGGTTTCACTCTTAATGAGCGGTAAAACCGCTGTACAGTACGATAAACTACACAACGTACAGAAAACAATAAGGGAAAAAAGACGACGAAACTAACAAAAAGAGCAAATAAATTCAAAAGAAATCGCAATGAAAACATACATTCTACAACCTAATTTATCAACCTTAGTTTATTATTTAAAACTATAAGAAATATTTTTTGAAATAATGTTACCAGATATGAAAACAAAAAATATAGAAAATGTAAACTAAATCAAATAGTTCGGTGCTTTTAGTTAAATCGTATGTTATATTAACACATCAAGAAGGAGTGTGCAAACTTTCAAAACAAAGTTAAAGAGATTAATTTACTGAGAAGCTAATATATGTTTCAGAGACATCATAGAAAAGTTCACCTAACCGAACGCAAAAGTTCAAATAGGTAAGAACAAATCAGTTGCTAATTTATTTCAGTACTTAATTGTTTAAACAGGTGTGGTTTTACCACATAAAGTAATTTCCTTCTTACAATAAATGTTGTTTCAATGTGATTAGTTACCAAATTAAATATCTTATGTATTCAAACATCAAACTTGAATTTTACAATGATAGGAGAAAATAGATTTACTTAGATCAAAGACATTCGTCCATTGCTTTTTAATTAAAAAAAATTAAGAATATTGTGTGAAAATTTTGAAATCGGTTACCTTAAAAACATATTTTGTAATTTTATTTTTTTGTTATACCTTAACTACCTTTGTTACACCTACTCTTTTTCGGTTTGACATTCTTCCATCTGTCCCTTTTTCGAAGCCACTCTTAATGCGCAGTAAAACCGCTGTACATTACAATAAATTACGCAACGTAAAAATAAAAAAAATAAGCGGAAAAACGACGAAACGAACAATAAGATAAAATAAAATTCAAAAGAAATCGCTAAGAAACATATACTGTCCAAAAATATGTTTACTTGATTCCAATATTTTTTATATTAAACTAAAACAATTTGATCGAATTATCACCAAAACAAATTTAATTCCATAAGGACCAAGAGTGAAAACAATGCCGTTGGAAATGCTGCCAATCGTGACGTAAAATCTGCCCATTTTAAACCCAGTATAGGACATTCATGCTTGGTTTCTAGAAGGATAGGTAGCACAATATATCTAATACATTCTTCTCTGTGGCCTAGTGGGTTTTATAGCAGTCCATTACAATAACAGTCTACTCACTATACCGGTTGCGGGTTCGATTCCCGCCTTCGCCCTGAGGTATATTTTCTCTCTGTGTGTCAATTCAAATTTTGTCGCTTATTTGTTTTAAATTCGTTTTATTTTGCTTTTATTACGGTTTACACACCTGTTGAAAAAGTACTCAGGATGAACAGAAGTATTTCGACTGGTGTTGCGATTTCAAAAATAAAATAATAATGCATTAGTTAAGGGGAGTCGGATGGGTGTTTGGGTCAAAAATGTATATTTTCTGTTTTTCTTTTATTTTTAAATTGCATATTTATAGCTTTAATTTAAGACCAAGATTATCAATTTCTGCTTAGTAGTTTTCTTTTTATAAGCATTTTTCAGAAACTCTGTATATCAGTTCTTACCTATAACTTAATTTTCTTTTGCGTTTCCTGAAATATAAGGTTTTTCAACAGTTAGGAACATTTTTCTCAGGAACTATAAAAGATATCAACATGTTTTGTTTTATTATTTCTTCCCCACTAATAGCTCTTTGATTTCAACTAAACAATTTTAAATATCTCTGCTAAAAAAAAGTTATATAACTTTAAATCGGATTTTTTTTTTGGGGGGTTTTTAATACATGTTTTTAATACATATTTTTAAAAAATCACTGTAAAAGTATATTTTATACTGTGAAATATCCTCAGTTTAAATCAAAGAGCTATATGTAAAGAACAAACTATAAAAAAAATTCATAATAATATCTCATATAGTTCCTGAGGAATTTCCTAAAGTTGGTAAAATTAACATGGGCGAGACAGAACACAATTGTTATTCTTGGGACAATTACATACTCAGACAAGCATGTATGTAATAAAAGAACATAAGTAAAAGAAATTCCAACATAACTGTAAAAAAAGTATATTATACAAATAATTTTATATTTAAAAAAGTGGTTTTTAAAAAAAAGTATATAAATACAAATTGTCAATGCTTATCTGCTTACATGCCCATTTATTATCCCCCTCGGCAAAATTAGTCACATTCCCGAAACTAGTTACACCGTTTCAATTGTATAGTCTTAAAAAAATGTTTAAAAAAAACTTTTTCTTTCTTTTTTTATGAATTATATTTTTGCCAGGAGAACTATAAAAATATATTTCTAAACAAAAATAGTGCTAAAGAGCTCAGTCGATTGAGGCGTTCGCCTTGCATGCAGATGGTCCCGGGTTCGGGTCCGGGCATCGCCAAAATAACTGCCGACCTATAAATGGCCCGTGCAGCCAAAAATGACCGATAAATATCGAATAATACCCCGTGTACAGGGAGTACACGTTAAATATGCTCCAAAATCCCAATGCTGCGTACGATGTCGTTGGGTGCCACTCAGGTATCGGCTCGTCACTTGACTGTGGTTCTAAATTACGATGCCCGTCGCCAAGCGACGATAACTCAAACTAAACAAAAATAAAAGTCAATAAAATATAATAAATTATAACAAAGTTCGGCTTCCATATACTGTTGTACGCTTTCAATGGAAGCCTTCACTTGGAAAAGTTTAACGTGTTCTAACACGGGTTGCTGATTGGACAGCTTAAAGATACGTAATCGCATTCCCATAAACCTACTCATTTGAGGTCTTCTGCATCTTCTTTTTCGTTGTCCTATTCCCCGCCATTACTCCCCCACTCGCTTTCCGGCAGCCATTCATTTTTCTTTTGCCATGTTTTGATTTATCTGCCATGCCGGAGGTGGAAGTATAAGCTTCGCTTCCATGTGCTACTCCTAAATTGCTAAACGTTGTTGTTTTTTAATGATGAAACATACTGATGAACTTGTACGGATAACAATATAGATGAAAGGAGGGTATTATGGAATACCAATTATATTTTTAAGACTAACTCTTATGGTTTTAAATAAAAATCCACACAATCATTTTCAGTACATACTATAACTAATGGTAATGAAGTGCCAATGGTCAAACAAAACAGTATTTTTTTGTTATGAAAAAAGTACCTTAACAAAAATGTACAAGTTGAGGGTAATATGGTATAGTCGGGTAATATGGAATAGTTGTTTACAAGTATTGAAACTTTAATTATACTTCACAGAACGTAGTTAATTTTAACTAAAAAACAATATTTGAAAATTTACGCTAAAACAGTTTTTTTAAAGTCAATTTACAAAAACCACAAACATAATATTCTTTCTCTGCTCCAGTACAGTCAAAATGAGCCCATAAAGAACAGCTAATGCGTTAAATCCAAATTTCATTGGTTTTCGGAAAATTTTCCGTTACAAAAGATACATTCAGTAACTTTGTTTTCCCGTTCATTAGTTGAAGGCATGAAGGTAATTTCAGATTATATTTATTCCATATTACCCGACATACCATTTTGGATTATGAGCCATTTTACTGACGACTAAAACATTGATATCTAAGAACTACACAGCATCCTCTAAAAGTGATTTTTCGATGTGTTTCAAGATACTTTATAAAAATATAAATTTTAGTCACCAAAATAGCGAATTAAAAAAAAATAAGCATTTATTTTGTGTAAAAACATGTATCTTTATAATCTATTGATTTATTAGTTTTCAGAGCCCATGCCTGTACCTTAGTATAAGGGAGCAATCCGAAATAATCTATATATTACAAGGATACTCTAGGTAATATCCCAGGGAATAAAGTATTGATTTTTAACTTGATAACGTTCCCCCCCCCCCCCCCCAGTTATGCAAATCGTAATAACAGCAGATCAAAACTAATGTGAAAGAAAACAACACGATTTTATTTAGTTATTTTCAAAGTTTTGAAATTAACATCCTTTTTTTGTATAAAATACAACTTTCATTTGTAGTTACGAACAATTAAGTACCTCTATTCAAGGAAAAGTTAAAAACATATCCCAGCAACACAAAGTGCACTTTAATATACCCCATCTCCACATAAATGAATTGGCCGACCTCTGGCTAAGGATGGACTTAAAACACCCTGTCTTTTCCAACCCAGAACTCACATATCCGAAGAAATAATCGTGGAGAAAAGATCAAAAAAGTTTAGCAAACTTAATGAAGAAAAGGCTCGGAAAATCTCAAATCTAGAGAAAACCTAGAACAAACTAAAGAAATAAAAACTAATATAACTATGACGAGAACCTTTAAAATGTGATGTTTTTCTGTATAAAATATAGCATGATTTATTGACTATTGCTGATAGTTATTTTGAAAATCAGTACCATAAATTGGTCAGTTCTCCGTTGATCAAGTTCATTATAAGATAATAAGTTGAAACTGATACTGTATGAAGGATCGAAAATTATATATATGTAATATATTTTCTTAAAATTCTTAGAATTTACTACCACTTTAATTAGTTAAATGATTAAATTATTTTTTTAAAAAAATAGTTTAATTATCCAGCTCCTTAAAACTTTATAAAAGCCTTACTAAAGAGTGTGTAAGTTATAAAATTTTTGTTGTCCCTAGTTAAAAATACAACATTTAAATGTTTCATACTATGTGATTGTAAACGTAAACAATTTTTGTCACCACACTTTTAAAGTTTGGAATCACTCGAAATTTTATTGTATTCATCAAATCAAAATTAATAATTAAGGGAGGTATGTTAATTAAACAATTATTCACAAACACTCATTACGTAAAACGAAAAAAATGTTTTTTGTTTAATTCTCCAGAGATACGTTAAAATAACTGAATTAAATACCAAGAAATGATTTAATTTTCGCATTATTAAAACTGTATGATATTTTTAAAAAAAATTTGCTCATGTTTAACGAAATGCAATATTTCATCAAAATGAAGGAATTAGTTTCTCCACTCTATAGAAGGTACACATAATTCAAAATTTAATAAATATTGGTTTCACACATCGTGTATGGGAGCTTTCCTATTACTGTTGTATTCGGCGTGGTAGTTCTTGCACTGATGAAATGACAACCCAACTTGACTTGTGACTCCTTTTTGTAACTGAAGTGAATGCACTAGCTGTTTTATGGTTTCCATGGGGACGTGCCGCTGTTGGCGTTCTTTTTGTTGTTATACACAAAAGCCGGAATATATAATGTAATACTAGTATACTCGCGGCCCGTCCGTGGCCGAGTGGTTAGGGCATCAGCCTAGAGGTTCAACCTTCTCAAGGGTGCGGGGGTTCGAATCCCACTTACTGCCAGTCATCCTATAAATCGGATCCGTGCTGGAAATAGTAGAAAAATCCTCATCACGGATGGGCCCGAGTACACAGGGACAGACGTGCTCGTAAAATCTGTGGAGTCCAAAGTCCCGACGGCGTTAGCGTACGATGTCACTCGAAGTTCCGTTGGGTGCCCGCTCAGGTGTCGACCGCGTCACTTGACCAGGGTTCTAAAATACGAGGCGTTATTGGCTGTGTTAAAGCTCCTGAAGGAGGCTAGAAATAGGCAACCGGAAGTGTACCTTAGTAGTTTGTTGGTTAAATTTTAACCTCTTTTTACTGTTGTGTTTCCTAACTTGGTTTTAAAAGAATTGCTAAATCAACAATGTTCATATCTGGAACTCACTCTCTTCCCCCGTGTCTATTACTATCCTCCATGGAGCTTTAAATAGTCAATTTCGCCTCGTATTTTAGAACCACAGTCAAGTGACGAGCCGACACCTGAGTAGGCACCCAACGCAACCGTTAAGGGCGACATCGTACGCAGCGTTAGGACTTTGAAGGATATTTAACGCGCACTCCCTTACACGGGGTATTATTCGAAACTACCAAGTTAAATTATATTACTGTAATTGCGTTTTATATTTTAAAAATTGTTTGGCAATACGTGAATTTGCAAATGACTATATTTTTGCTAGCTTTAAAATTGTGCATTGCTTCGTGTTTTCGTACATTTCAGCTATGTACAAACACTGATAACGCAAACGAAAAAAACTCCCATACACGATGTGTGAAACGAATGTTTATTGAATTTTGAATTATGTGTATCTTCCGTAGAGTGGTGAAACTAATTCTTTCTTTTGATAAAATGTTTACCTCAAGCATTTCGTTCAATATGAGCACAGTTTTTTCTTAAATTATCATACAATTCTGATAGTGCAAAAATTAAATCACTCATTTATTTAATTCACTTTATTTAATTTGGTTATTTTAACGTATGAAACAAAACAAAAATGTTTTTATTTTTCGTTTGTGTAATCAGTGTTTGTAAATAATTGAAATGCACGAAAAAACGAAGCAATGCACATTTTTAAAGCTGGCAAAAATTTAGTCATTTGCAAATTCACGAATTCCTAACAATTTTTAAGAAATAAAACGCAAGCAACGAAGCAAACGAGAAACCAAGCATGGAAATTTTCTCTCGCTCGTACCTGAAAATCATCCCTAGAAATGTACATGAATCCTTTGAAATCTGGGTTACTTCAGAAACCCAATTGCTTTCTAGTGAACGCATTTGCGTAATGTTTAAAGATGAGTTTTTTCATACCTCGGCATATATGGAATTTGCAAGGAGGTGAGAATCGGATAGTGAAGCTGCGGGGAATAGCGTTAGGAAGAAGATGTCAATGCTGATAGGTAAAAACTAATACGAAAACCGGTTTGCCAAGTCAAGCCATCGATTGCTTTGTAGTAAGCCCAGGCAAACGTTATTATCAAATTATTTGGCGTCATGCTATAGTTGAGTTAGTTAGGTTGATTGGTAGACATATATTTTCAAGCTTGTGCGCTTGGTCACAAAGACCCGCTTATAAACCTTCGTCAAGAAGGACGGACACGACATACATTAACATACAAGACAGTTGCTGCCATCTATCGCCACCTCCACAATTTAGACTTGTCCCTGAAAGGGAGGGAAATAGTCTCTAGGGACCTGTACCCGTGGGAAACTGCGCCATGACCGACCACAGGACTTTCGGACCCAACAGATTTAACGAGCACGTACTCCGCATATACTCGGTAGGTCTTCAGTGGTACCGGGACACGATCGCGGGACCTTCCGATCTCGAGACCGAGACGCTGACCAGGCTCCCTAAGGTCAGTTAGTTAGGTTACTAAATAGAGTTGGAGAAATTCTGACTTCCTAATAAAAACTAAAATTACAACGTATTTTTCTCACCTGTGAAGCGAATTACTACTAGCTTGTGTAAATTCAGATCTCGTGCCTACAACTTGTGCATACAACCATTTCTTGATTTTTAATTAACGCCTTATAAAAAATTAATGGAATAGTAATGCTGCGAACATAGAGTTGAGAAGAAGATGGAGATGCTGCAAAGGCTGCAAAATCAATGCAAAAACCAGTTTGCCAAGAGAAGCCATCGATCGCTTTGTAGTGAGCCTAAACAAAAGGTAATCGGCGAATTATTTGGCACTGTTATACAGGGTGGCCCAAAAGTAGGCTTACAGTTAGTTAGGTGTACAGTTATTTATACAGCAACATTTATTTTTTGAAAGCATGTCTGGTTGTTGAATCAGTTGATTGCGCATTATCTGACAGAACTGTAATTAGGATCGTACTCAAGAAGGCCTCGTAACTGGGCGGTACTGTTTAAGGTTCAGCTGGTCCATCAGGCGCGCGTTGTAGGGATAATCAGCTCCCGAGACGCTAGTCAAATGGACTTCTTTTTGTGTTTATGAATTCTACACACTGTCTCCGCATTTTTCATAATTTCAGTTGTCTTAAGGATCCACCGTCGGTGCTCCTCACTCAGATTCCCAGCAGTGGTTTGCACTTACAAAAAAACCCACAAATTTTCCACCAGCACAAATCATTTTATAGGATAGCTGGTGGTTGTGGTAGACAAATCAGTTTAGGGTTTCACACTATAACTTCTGGATACAATATTAGTTTATTCTGTCAAGCATCCAAATAATAATATTCCAAAGCTATCTCGAAACTAAACCAAACGAAGTCCACGAATCGCTACTCTTTGGATAAGATACGCTGTAGTACGACTTTATTTTAGCCAACTAATAAAACTAAGCACGACTATGTCAAATACCTGTTCTAAATAAACCAAAGTTCTTACCAATGGTGCAACATTAACTGTTAGCCTACTTCTGGGCCACCCTGTATAATGGCGTTTGTTGGTCTTACTACATCGACTTGGCCACAAAAGATCATCATGGCTTTACATTATCCGTTTGATCACGGCCAACTTCAATAACAAGGCCAGAGAAGCTCTCCTAAACATGAGCGTAGACGGAAATTTTGACGTCACTGTTCCCAGTGCCGAAGATCGAGAAACGAGTTCGAACGCATTCGGAACCCTAAAAATGAGGTCAGCCGTGAACGAGTGGTTCCGAACAGGTTTCGAGACAGGTTGTCTTCTCTTCGGAACAACGTCACTCGGAACTATGACATCAAAATTTCCCGTCCCTGAGCTTGTTTGGGAAAGCTTCTTCGGCCTTAGTAGTTGAGTAGGCCGTGGTTTGATTTGGATTTTGAGCTTTTTCGAAGAGAGAGCACGGAACATAGCCGCACCCACGTCCTAATATACAGGGTGGTTATAAAATAACGCTCGCTATTCGGAGTGATCTGTAGCTTGAATGAATAATCCGAATGCAACAAGCATTGAGAAACTTACTAATCAAGAAGGGGGGAAAGAATGGAATCATAAAAAAGAAACTCGTCTCTTGACCAGGGTTCTAAATTAAGAGGCGTAGCCAATTATGGCCGATTACGGCCAACACAGCCAATTACGCATCGTAATTTAGAACCCTGGTCAAGAGACGAGTTTCTTTTTTATGATTCCATTCTCTTTCCCCCTTCTTGATTTAGTAAGTGTCTCATTGAGACACTTTTCAAGAAGGGGGGAAAAGAATGGAATCAAAAGAAAGAAACTCGTCTCTTGACCAGAGTTCTAAATTACGAGGCGTGGCCAATTATGGCCAATTACGGTCAACACATCCAATTACGCCTCGTAATTTAGAACCTGGTCAAGAGACGAGTTTCTTTTTTATGATTCCATTCTTTTTCCCTCTTCTTGATTAGTAAGTGTCTCGATGTTTGTTGCATTCGGATTATTCATTCAAGCTACAGACCTTTCCGAATAGCGAGCGTTATTTTATAACCACCCGGTACTTTTCAGGTTCCAAACCGGTGTCGGTCCTTTCTTTCGGAACAGCCAACTATCCTAATCGGACGGATAATGTGGCATCACAAATAGTTCCTCGGACGTCATAATTTGAGTCAGATGTGCCCAAACCCACGATTTTCCAAAATATGACTTATCTTCTGGATTTTTTTTTTAAAACAAGGTATAATTGAAACATTTAAATTAATAAAAAAAACCTAATATTTCGCCGACCAGCGACATACTTGGCACGAATGACCAGGATTGGTCTAAGCCTTTTGAATATTTTGCTAATGAAGAAAAATATTAAACATTGTAAAAAATAAACTGTCATACTACACCACTGTAAAACAATTGGTGGAGCAATATACCGTAAACACGGTGGCAACATATTATGCGATCTTCCACAGTTTAGCGACATTTCCCACATATTAGATATTATATAATTCTACTTAGATCTAAATTCACCCATCGCCTAATTTTTGTTTTGTTTGTATAATGCATACATAAGAGTTAAGACAATTAGTAATTCTGGCGAATTAACAAACGTTTTTGCACGTCTCTGGCTATTTAAGCCAATGACTCGCCCTCTTGGGCAAAAGTTATATTTCATGCGTTCGTCAAGCTTATCCCCTTGTTGAAGGCCGGTTGCCATTCCGTCAAGTATGTCAAGACTTTATCTAAAACTAGTATCTATTAGGGACTCTACCACCCCAGATTTTCAAAAACCGGCTAAATTTCTTAAAGGTATACATTGAAAGAAGATAAACGTTTAATCAATTCAACCTCGTGAAAGAAGAAGCACCTGCGACGGGCAAAGAAAGTATGTCACACATGGTGATTGAGCACTTGAATTCGAAACCAACTTTCACATTCTTTTTTAAGGGGGAATGGGCGCGCTGGACCGCGGGTCTCCAAACTCAAGGGCCTCAGTTTTAATCCAACGGCGAAAAAACTATTTTCTCTGCCATATTTCTCCGGCTGTATTGAATATTTTTACAAACGGTTTTTTTTAAATAGTAAATGTAAATAACTTACAGGTCTCCAACTTCTCACTTTTTGAAATTGCTTCGAATATTTTGTGTAACATTATTTATTGAAAATTAAAAAATAAAAAAAAAATATTCGAACCAATTTCAAAAAGTGGGAAAGTCGGGACCTGTAAGTCAGCTACATTTATCACATAAAAAAATCCGCTTGTAAAAATATTCAATACAGCCGTAGAAATGTGGCAGAGAAAATATTTGTTTCGCCATAGGACTAACACTGATTCACTTTGCTTTGGAGACCCCCGGTCCAGCGCGCCCATTCCCCCTTAAATACATAAAAATTGTAAATTTTCTTTTCAAGTTTTTTCTTCTTTTATAATTAAGTTATACCAAGGTGTACTTGAAGTAAATAGTAATAGCATATATAAAGAAAAGAAATGTACTTTTGTATTTTCCAGTCAACCATTTCCGCCAAACTTATCACCGAACATTATATGTAAGTATAATTTATAATTAATACAGTAACTAATAAAATCTAACAATGTATTAATTAATGAAAAAAAATATCCATAGAAATAATAAACGCATAATAAGTTTATAAAAATTAAAATAATTAAAAAAATATAACTAATATAATTCTTAACATTATAAAATAATAATATTGATGTAGGTATAATATATATTTGAGGATTTTTTTTCTCGTGGAGAAAGTAGCACCAAACCTAAAAACTAGCGCCAACGGATTTGATAGGCAGGCCGATTGCGATAGTAAACATGTACCGAAAAACATTTATGAATGCTGAAATGCATTTTGAAAAAAAAATCACCAAATGCTTTGAAATTTCTTAGCAGACAACCTCTTTATGTTTACACCCTACAGAAAATTAGTGAGCCTCTACTTCCACTCTTTCTATGCATCATTATTCGTTCGCATATTAATTTGGCGGCATAAAGATGGCTTCACTTTTTTCTCGCCAAGCATTTGAATTTTATTCTGACCTCCGTTTTGAGTTCTGAATGGATGTGGAATGTTCAGTTCTTGATAAGAAAACGCTTTTCTTTTTCGGATGTATTCGTCTTGGTAGAATAAAGTCAAGGTGTCTTAATATAAGAAAGCGGCTATTTTTGTAGTTTTTGTATAAGGATTTATTATAATAAACTTTGAAAATTCCGGTGAAATATCAGATGTGGAGTATAATAGATACTACCGAGTTTAATTTAATATAAATTGAGAATTTAATCCAAATTTACACAAATCTATGCTTAGATTTATTAACCAAAGTCATGTAATATGTTTTGGTAATAGTAATAACAATAATCGAAATAATTGTTATAAGTAATTTTTAGTAATGGAAATTCATGAGTTTGCAACAGTTCGAGTGGTATTGTTTTTATTTTTGGTCCTTCCGGAATTACATTTATTTTGAAAAATATAATATTTTCTTACCTTATCAAACAAATTCTGTGTGCAAATTTTTCTTCTAGTACAACTAAAAGCTTATCTCTGTTCGTGAATCACGTTAAATTGCTGTCCCACAATTTCGTTTAATTTCTCCACATAAAACAAATATCATCTAAACCGAAGTTTTCCAACAGCATTGACGTTTTGGTAATGCTTTGCATAGTTGAAATTTTATCGAATTAAAACCGATAAAGTTTAATTAACAGCAGGGATCAAAACTCTAAAAATAAAACACATCAGACAAAAAACACTCATTTCGAGAGTGAAATCGAAACAACAAATGAAATCGGACAAAATGTAATGAATGAATCGGACAAAATGAATAGGACAAAATTTAAAACAATGAATCGGACTGATAAAATGAATGGACAAAATTTAAAACAGTAGAGTTACATCATCTGAAACAACCTCATTGAATTCTTTACAACTGTACTCTTGTGAAAACAAAGTCTGAAAGTAATTTTAGAAATTATATAATGAATTTTACCAATAATTTTATTGGCAAATGAAATAATACGAAATAAAATATTAACAATTTTTATCGACGGCATCAAAATTGTTGAATATCCGTATTAAATATTAAGTCATTAAAAAAAATTGATACCAGTATTTTACCCCGCGACTAAACCCCTCGTTTTTATGTTTTTATGAGACATAAAGTAATTATTGTGAATTGTACTTGAATTACATTGAAAGAAAAATAATAATTAAAAGGGTTTTTTTAAAGTTTATGAATAAGATACATAAAAAAGGTATTCAATTTTCTAAGAAAATTGAAAAAAGAGGATAATGCAGTAACATGCATAGTAAAACAAATCATGCAAAATTTTGGAATTATGACAAGCGGTGGAACAGTTCTAGTATATCCTATTTTTGCGCAGTTTCTCTAAGTTGTATGTGTTTGTAATTATTTTTTTACCTTTGGAGTTGATAAAATAGCCGTAGAAGTAAACACAAGATATGAAGAAATTTTTTACTACATCCGAATGTTTTAGCTATTTCGCGATAGTTTTGAATTCTTCAGTATTTTCAAAGTTGTTTTCTTCAGTTTGACTCAGGTGTTAAACACTCATCAAAGTGCAACTAAAAAACACACTGTCACTTCTGACACTGTACTATTCTTAATAGTCCGAATGCAACTTCGTTGTACTTTAATCATAAGCATTGTGAACAAACATAGTTCTTAAGTTGTGTTGATATAGTGTAAATTCCATTTTACTTTTGTCATTTTATAATATTTATTATGTGTTAATAATAAAATAATCAATTTTCTATTTATTTTTAATAAATAACTCGTTGGAAGAACTAATTTATAAAATTAAAAACTTTTCTTCAAAATTATATATTATGTTGTTTAGATCTTTCTCATTCTTAAGGCCTATTTCTATTCCTCAGTCAAAGTCTAATCGGACAGGAGGTGTACAAGTGAATATTTTATGTAATCTGCAAATATTTCATAGAAAATAGTCTCACATTTTGGTCGGAAAAATGCAAAACTCTTCGCTTATGGCTTTTTTTATGGTATGATATAATTCTGATTATATAAACCCGAAAAATTTATATAATTTTACGTCTACTACTTACAAATTATTCTGATGATAATTTTAACGAAATGAAAGTCTTTCAAAGTCAAATTTGTTTTTTTCTTCATAACCAATTTAAAATCATTTTGAAATAGTTTTCTCGGTATAAGAATAAGTTGAAAAGAAATAGAAGAATTGAAAAAATAAATTATTTTCGCCAACTTTTTGAAGTTGTGTGCATAAATAAAATAATATTAGTTTTAAAAAACAAAACTAAAATGACATATTTTTTAAAAACAACTTTTAAATCGTGTTTTTTTGTGAAATTAAATCTAAACTTTTCAAACTTCATTTAAACTTTTGTTCTGCAACAAACTAAAGAGCGCATGCAAAAGCCAAACAGAAAGGATCCATGTATACCAAAAACATATCCACGGGACAGTAACGGAGGCACACTGATACAACGTCTTTGCCTTACCGTACGTCACTACTGTTAACAACATACGTCCGTCTTCTTTTCTCAACACCAAAAACAAACACTTCAACTTTAATCCAGAGTGAAAAAAATGCACTACAATTTCAATCCTTTAATCCAGTGGGGGAAATTGCACTACAACTTTAATCACAATTCCGAGGCACAAAATATCCGAGTCTGATTTATCCATAGCATATGGGAACATTCCTAAAGAATCCAGCTCGCTTAACGTTCGAGTTCTGAATAGCAGCAGTAAGACGGAGAAGTGAGAGTTTTGGATTGACCGGTAGAGGTCGCTGGCGTTTGTCTTATGCTCGGAAATGCACTTTCGCTAGTTCGGAATTGAGAAGGAAGGAAATGTAATAAAATGTGGTTCACTGGGAGAAGTCTGTCGATATAGATACGGTTGATGTACAGGAATTGTTTTCTCCCAGATATTTGGGAGTGTATGAAGAATGCATATTTGATGAACTTTAATTTATTTCTGATTAAGGTTGCTGCCACTTAATAAATGACTTTGCTAGATAGATGTCCAGTATTTTAACTTTTATACATTTTCATGAGTTATTACGACATATTTAAAATATTATATGCTTCGGTTAAAATCTGGCATTCGGTTAAATCAGTATACGTTATTTTTCAGTTAAAACAGGACATAATTTTTTTAATTAGTAAGCATGTAAAAAATGGTATGATGTAATAAGTATCATCTCACCAATAGAGGGCGCTACGGCGCTAGTTATGTAACTTCGCCCACGATTGAATCAGAAATAAATTTGTCTTGAACCAAAAAGGATGCTTGATTTTTGCTGAGCATCCACCGCCGCACTAATTATTGATATTTACACTTCAAAACGTAAATTTGTTGACAGAAACCCGGGAGCGAACCACCCGAAATAAAATATATATATATATAACAAATGAAATTATTTGCAAAAAATTGATGAACTTTTGTGTGTTTGAACTTTTGAAGCATCCTTTTTGGTTCAAGAAACATTTATTTCTGATTCAATCGTGGGCGAAGTTACATAACTAGCGCCGTAGCGCCCTCTATTGGTGAGACGATACACATTACATCATACCATTTTTTACAAAGCACGACTACAACCCTAGTCAAATCATAGTAGAAGAGATAGAACGGTCTTCAGCTCTAATATACGTCTCTTAAAAAAACAAACCCGAAAGTTTCAATTATTTCAGATTCATATTCATGTCAAAAGAGTTCTAATCTTCATCATGTACTGATAAGTGTTCAAATAACGCTTTAAAAAATCTATATTTCTTACTTTTACATATCAAAATAGTGTATGGAAAACATCAAAACAATCCTTAATATATATTTTTTAATTTTAAACTTCAAGTTAATGTAATTAAAAACATTGATGTATGATTACAATTACAGAAATGTAAGTAAAAATCTAAAACGAAGCATAATTAATTGTAACAATAGAATATTAAAACAATGTAATAGAAAAATCAAAACAATAAGAATGTTTGCAACAATAAGAATGCAAAGAATTCAACGATCAAAACAATGCATTTCAGTATAGTAAATAATGAAAAATCAAAAATAAATTCTTACAAACATCAAAATAATGGTATAAAACATCAAAACAAAAAATGAACAACGGCTATTTTCTCAGACGTGGATCAACGAACACATCAGCCTGATAATAATCTTGAATCTTTCCATAACCAGAAAAAAAAAACATATAAGAAAATAAAGAAGTACTGTTTCGGATACACCGGTAATTTATTATGTGGGGCACGATGCCGTTATTTTTTTTACTGTTGTTTGTTTTCTTTTTTTTATCCCCCCACCTTTGTTATTTTTTCTCTTGAGTGTATAACTGTCTAATATTGATTTTTCTTTTTCTCTGATTACCACTTTTTGGGGAAAAATATTTTTAGATAAGGCTTCATTCCACCTATGAACCACTCAAACGCGGGTGCATTTTTCAGATAAGACCTCTGCACTCAAACAATGACGTGGTTGAGGTAGTCCGATCTAACTAAATACAAATGAAGAATACAGGAAAAAAACCTTTATCGACTGGGAATCTATTCGTATTGAGGTCTGCTTGGCGAGTAGTGGCGATCGGAAATTGGTTCTTCTTCAGCGGTTCAAGCGTCAGACAAGAGTCGCGTGAATCTCAATCATAGAGATGGTTCTTATCATGCGGCGCACGGATTTACTAAGGCAAAACTGGTTTCTTCACATCAGTTTAGGCGATGAATAGCTATCTTCGCCAAGCATACCTGATGCAAACAGATTCAAACTGATGAAAGGGTTCTTCCTCTGTACTCACAAATATCAATGCCAATCATAATTTGTCAACTTTTTTAGGTAAGTGATTGGTCAAAGTGGCCTACTTTTACTAATTTACAAGTAAAATTGAAACCCGGACTGAAGAGGGACCCGGAATACGACTATATTTGACGTAATTGTGACGCTCCCATAGGCGTGCCAAATCTAGCTTGGACGAATTAGCTGCCGGGTGGTTTATTTGCGGGGGTTAAGACAACGTTTGACGTAGCTTTGATAGCTACAGGCGTGGCCGTTTCAGTTGCCCATTTGCTATTGTTTATTACAATGCTCGTCTATTTTGTCGCTTGGCTGCTGTTTAAAATCACGTGGCACGTCGAGAATAGAAAAATTCCTGCCCACACGGCAGACTGTCAAGTAACGGGACGACATTTTGCTTCCAATCCAAACTCCTATCTGTAAAGTACGCGGCGTCAAGCTTTTTGCATACGATGGTAATTTGGTAATTTAATCTTTTCCGGCTGTCTATTTCTAGCCTCCTTCAAGAGCTTTAGCACAGCGAATTTCACCTCGTAATTTAGAACCCTGGTAAAGTGAAGAAGTCGACACGTGTGCGGGCACCCAATTGAACTTGCATACGCGTGAATACGTCTATAGTATGGCTAGGACCACAGACAAGAATCTATTCAGACTGCGCACTTACGTAGGAGAAGGAGGCGAAAGGCTCCACCCCCTTGGCCGTAGTAACAAGTTTAAGCACTAGGGAGCTACAAGTGTAGTCGTTTCTGGCTGCCTATTTTCAGCTCTATTTAGGAGCTTTAACATAACCATAAACGCTTTGTAATTTAAACCTTGGTCAAGTGATAAAATATGTTACTATTTTGCCTGGTTTGGAGCGTTTTTGACTACTTATTTTAACCGCCAAAGAGGATTTTAACACAGCTGTAAACGTTTTGTAACTCGTGTAATTTTCGCTTTTCTTAATGGGCTGCGGCACTTGACCAGGGGTTTAAATTACGAGGCGTTATTGACTGTGTTAAAGCTCCGAAAGGAGGCTAGAAATAGGCAGCCACACACCATTACATAATGGCTTGTTTCACGGGGATCTGGCAACAGCTCCGCGTCTTTTTTTTCCATTTTCTCGAATTACTTTGCTGGTATTCAAATTGAGTTTTCTAAGTTATTTTAGTTGTGTTTTTTTTAATTACAACTTCTTGCAGTGCATTTGGTTGTTTAATCATTTATCAAGGAAAACTTGCATTGACAGAAGTTAGAATTTTTAAAATATAACAACTAAAATATTCTTATAGAAACTCAATTTGGAATACCAAAGCAAAGTAATTCAGAAAATGAAAACAAGACCGCGGAGCTGTTGCCGGATCCCACGTGAAACAAGCCCTGGCTATTTAATTTAAACAGTGAATATATTACGTATTTATATATTTACTGAAATATATGTAACTATTGTTATAATATTTTAATGTATGATAAAAAAAATTAAATACATATGCAACAGAAATAACCACAACACATGAAACGAATTTTAAAGCTTTAATTTACAATTCCAAATTTTACATTTGTAAAATGATTTTTTTATATTACAAATTACACATATCAGTTAACTTCAGCATAAATATGACACATATCAATTACTTTCTAAATATTAACAGAATATTTTTTTCAGCAGAAAGGAATTAGTAATAATGGGACTGCATTTTAAAATATAAGTATGTAGATAATTACAATTAATTATTGAATTTGAAAGACAATTAAGTATTTGCAAGTTTTGAATAAAGTGTTACGAGTTTTGAATTATATAGTTTTTCTTTCAATGGCTTTTCTGTGTTCAAAAACCTGAATATTTCCTTTGCTTATTATAACAGAGCCAATTATAGTTTGTATAATATCAGACCATACAAGAAGCTAGAAATATGTTATTACAAATAAAGTGATGATTATAAAATGTTTGTTTTTCTCAAATAAATTAAGTTAGCTTCTAGAGCAAATAAAAATAACTTGATTCTCTAAATAATCCTATGATTAGGGAAAAAATATGAATAATTACAGCCTACAAGTTCTATAAAGGAAAAAAAGGCATAATTTCTTATAAATGTATCAAACTTTTTAATTATCATTAGTAGTGTATTGCAGGCACTTTTGAATCACAACCTATACATGTAATGAAATAAATACAAAATATCTGTTTTTTAAATAACATAAGTGAGATATATTTAAAAATAAAAACCCAAATAAAAAATAACTACCCATCCAAAAAAGTCAACTAAAAAACATCTGTTTACACATCTCAATACGAGAAGACATCATAAAGCCAATATATCATGTTAAGTATTTTATATTAAGTTCTTAGTAATATCATAACAAATTTAATTAGTAGGTAATACTGTGAGTCACCTTTTTACTCAGAGAATATTAAAAATAAAATTTATAGAGAGAGGCATGCCAGTAATCAAGACTAATTGGCAAAGTAGGTGTACTTTAGTAGGTGTTTCAACAAATCTGGTGGTATTTGCCCTTTGTAGATAGAGGTTATGGAATGAGTTTTTCGCACAAGTAAGTTCGTCTATTCTTCATCCTATGTGAAAAGCTTTTTAAAAACATCACATCAAAATATGAATAAAACCACAATTTTTTAAACTCTCATAACCGAAGCGATTAATTTACAATATATATTGTTAGACCATTAAATTTTAATAGCTAAGATGGAACTTATTTTTTAGTGAAATGAAATAGTAAGTATTTAATCAATAAGTGCCTATTGTATAGAAATTCAGGGTCTATCTATTGAACAAGTTTTTTTTTATTAAAGAATAATTAGGTACTAAAAACACATAACATGTGGCATTAATTAAAAAGTAAACAGTTTAATGAATTTTGATAAGGAAATTGCAAATTATTTTTTTGAAAACTGTAAATTTATCCTGCCTGGTAATTTTATTATTTTAGGAGTTGAAATTCTACAAATATGGTGTAACTGGTCCTTCAAAAGATAATAGAAGGATTATTAGGATATTAGAAATGGTGATTGCAAAGTCTCCGGGAGAGCATTCTTAAGGAGTTTTTTTCAGTGGATGAAAAGGCCCACTCAGAGATATGGTCGACACAAACTCAGGCACTGTTATACAAATAGTTAGGTTCCAAATCAAAAAATCGTTCCCCCAAGCAAGTCCATCCATTTTTCATCTGAAAAATTGTCATTTAACAACAAGCAACAGTTATTCAAACAGTCAAAATTCACTGTTTTAAACATGGCAAAAAATAATGATTGATTCCAAAGCAAATTGTTTATTTATAGATGATTTGAATTACAATTTAAAAACAAAAAAAAATAGAGAAAAGTAACTAACCAACTTTGAAAATAACTAGTTAATAGACAAATTTTGAACTAATACAACACATGCGTCAATTGAAAATGTATGAATAGCACTGTGTTTAAATTAATAATAACTAGACAATATGATAATTTTCTTTATAAAAGTGGCAAATATACTTGTTTTAGTATCAAAAAAATTCTATAAAATTAAATGTATTTGAAAAATACCAATCGCAGGGAACTAAATTATAATAAATATGCTTCTTTGTTTAAAATTATTAAAAAAAACAGTGACATGTAACGACTATATACCTAAAGCAAATGAAGTGATCTTTAGTAGTAAAGGATCCTAAAACATGAATATTTTATTACTTTGAGAAGAATAACTGGTCATTTTTAAAGTTAGTTAGGTTAGTTTGAATTACGTTGCACTAGAGCTACACGAGGGCTATTGGCGACGGACGTCATAATTTAGAACCACAATCAAGTGGACGAGCCGATACCGAGGTAGGCACCAACACAACCATTATAAAACGACATTATACGCAGCATTTGGACTTTGGATCATATTAACGTGCACTCCCTTTACATGGGGACATTTTAAGCTGCAAAGGGCTGTTTATAGGTCGGTAGTTAGGTCATTTGTTTTAAAAAACATAGTTTTAAAAACTAACAACAATTATTATAACTCAATATATATCTTTATTTAATGAAGGTACACGAAAGAAAAGTGCAAACTCAGATAGTAGTCTAATAACGTTTGATTAATTTAAACAAAAAAATAATTACCGAAGTCTAAAATAACCAGATGCTTTAGCTATGTTAAGCTACATATATCGAACTTTTCAATTCAAAAATGACAAATCATTCTTTAGTGATCGAGCATTTAACGCTGATGAAAGAAAACTTACAAGAATATTTGAATGAATAAAATTTAAAACACTTACCTATCAATATCCTTGGGAACATAAAATAGTTACATAAAATACATAAAAAATTGTGTTTTGACGAGAAAAGAATATAGCAACAAACATGTCTAAAGGCCTCTCTCGAATCGCAATTTTCTTCTCCTCCGCAACTGTTCAAAATAGCGCGCTCCAAGTTTGCGCATAATTAGTACAAGTTGCGCGCGCATCTTATGGTTCGAAGTTTAAGCACTGGGTGGCTGGTCACGTGCCTCGCTGAAAAAAAAGTTCCGATTGAAATGTCTGTTTACATTGATTGTCTGTGGCTAGGACACGGACAGAACCAAGGACCTTTTCAGTGAGAGGCTCTTCGATTATCGACCTCGGCCACTGGATTCATTAGTTGACTGATTTCATTAGTTGTTTAGATTTTCACTATCAAAATTAGCGTATTTTCGTCTACTGTGTTATATTTCAGAGAGTTCCTTACATGCCAACTTTTATTCTAAATATTTATTAAACTTTATTGGTTTTAATTAACAGGAAAATTAATTGGTTTAAAATGGAGAGAGCGATCAATGGTTAATGCGACCAATGGTTGATCGGACAGCTGAAAGGAGCAGCTGGTTGAATCGGACGTCTTAATAGGTTTGGTTTATTTATATTCATCATGTGTAGGACAAGATGACACTATAGGACATCATTGACAGAGATAGACAAAATCATGTACTTTGTAATGTGTTTACCTTTTCCACATTTGATTAAATATACACATTGAAATAGATAACCGGATTTTAATGAATTTTCACGTGTTAAGGACCACATTTTCAGGCATAAATAATGTGTGTTGGTTAATTGGAAGTAAAGAAAATATTTAATTCTACAGCATTAAATTTCAACTTAGCATTTTCAACACGTTTGCACCCATTGTGGTGATGTTAAACATAGTTAAAATGTCAATAGGGTACAGTGGACCTTCAAATCCTTCAAAATGACGTTTACGCAATCGTAACAGTTGACAAAATACATTTTCGTCATCGAAAATAAACAGAATAGCCTGTTTATTTCATCTACACAAAACAATGTTACAAAGAGCTGAAATATTTTACACCATCTACTAAAACAAAACTATTCTTCTTAAATACGAGGGCTTTTTTTTTTCAACATCCGATAGGCTGTGACAAAAAGACGGGTCAAAATACAAAAAAAATTACCAAAAGTTATGTACAATACTCCTTATTTCTCCACATAATCAAATTGACGATTAAAGCATTTGTCATATCTGTAAACAAGCTTTGAAATACCCTCTTCATAAAATGTAGCCGCCAATCATTTGAAGGGAGTTATGACGGTTTCTTTGAGCTTCACGTCAATTTGGAAGCGCTACATTCCATGCTACTATGTTAATCGATAATTCACTTATGGAACCTATGAGTTTCCCTAAACACTTAGTCAACTCGCTAAACAATGCCGTCTGTAGCGACAGACTTGCTTCCTTGGTCCCGTTTTTCATGAACATCAGTTCGGCCATCTTTAAATTTTTCACAGAATTGACGAACAACGCCATCACTCATAAAGGTGTCTCCATACACACTATTCATACTTCGATGAATTTCTGTTGCACTGTTTCCTTCTGCCTGTGAGAAACGAATAACAGCTCTCAATTCTCACTTGGCGGCTACATTTTATGAAGAGGTTATTTCAAAGCTTGTTTACAGATATGACAAATGCTTTAATCGTCAAGGTGATTATGTGGAGAAAGCAGTATTGTACATGACTTTTCGTAAAAAAAAAAACTTTTTTGTATTTGACACGTCTTTTTGTTACAGCCCATCGGAGGTTGAAAAAAACAGCCCTCGTATATACTATAGAAGATAAATAATTGAGATTTAGATATATAATATAGATAAGAAGATAAATTGTTAAGAGTCCTCAAAAATGTATATTTAAGGACAATTGATGACATTACAGGCGGTCCACATCATTGACAGAGATAAGCAAAATAAGGTTTCAATTTAGCTTGTGTGCAGTTGAATTATGTGTTTAAAATTTAAAAAAAATTGAATATGTAAATAAAAAAGAAGTTCTAAAAGAAACTAAAATAGCCTACTTTCCTGTTACATACTTACTTACATTTGAATCGGAAAACAAGTAGATTTGTAACAGTAACTACCATCTAGATCGCTTTTGCACAAGATTTATACACATTAGAAAAAATTCTCCAAACACAGCATCCAGTCGTAATTTAAATCTTTTAAAACCAATTAACTTCGATGGGAAATTCGCCGACAAACATTAGACAGATGTCCGCCCTGACCTACAGACAGACGGACAAAAAGTATGAAAGTGGTGTCTTTTAGGTCATATACCTTTCTAACAAAAAAAAATTAAGATCCGATCGATCGGAAATGGGAACGGACGGAAAGACATACCGACATCGTCAGCAAAAAATAAACTAACTAAACTAAACTCCTAGTCGCAACAGCCCATTAGTGGGCCAAGGCCTGCCGTTCCAATTTCAGCTTTCGTGACCTGGGCTCTGGGGTGCTAGGCATATGTCCCGGTAAGGTGGACAGCCACACGCGGAACCCTCAGTGTTTAGTTCCCATTTTATCGACCCACTTAATGGATGAACGGATGGGTCAACCTCGCCCAATCCGGGATTTGATATTCGGACCTGTGGCGTGGCAATGCGAAGCACTACCACAAAGATTCTGGGCCTCCAAAAGAAAGAAAAGTAGGCTAAAAATATTGCGGAGGAATACTGCACCGCTACATCATTAGAGCGGTTGTTTAATATATTTGACTCCAAATTACTCAAATTAGTTGAATTAGAAATAATGGCGATATTTATTTTATAACAAAACAAAATTTAAAAACACTGGTAAAAAAATAGGTATAAAATATTGTTTATGTGCATACATTCTTCCTCCTCAAAGGCGGTGTCATGTCCTTTGAATTTTTTTTTTTTTTGGCAAAGATGGAGAAACGTCTTAGAATATTTATCGGACAACATTGTTGCATACTTTATCTTATGTTAGGTTGTACGTTTTCCGGCTGTTTATTTCTAACCTTTACTGAGCTTTGACACAACTACATTACGCCTCGTATTTAGAACCCTAGTCAAGTGACGGGGACTTTGGAATCCACAGATTTAAAGAGCTTGTATGCCGCAGTGTACTCAAGACAAATGCAAAGACACAACACAAATATCCATGCTAATATGCCGGGAACCCGGGACCTTCTGACTGGCTGGCCACTCCCTGATCATTCAGCCGCCTAGTCGGCAACATTCTAGTTCAACTTTAATACAACTTGAAAGGTAAAGCAACCCTAAGTACATATTCGTAATCGCAAATAAACAAAATAGCTTCTTTATCCCAGCTATACCAAAAAGATATCAAAAGAAATAGAGGCCTATGGTTGTATACCAACTAGTAAAAACAAGTATTATTCTTAACATATACTGTCTTAACATCAGAAGATAAATAGTTCGAAAATACTTAAAAATTAATAAAACACTCTGTTTCGATATCTTTAAATTGTATTATACCATAAGTCAAATATTTAACTTTTACAATCTGACATAAAGTCGTTTTAGTACATCCGTTTAAGCTCTCCTGTCTTTCGAAATGTCCTTAAGGCTTTACCCATTCGCAGCAATATAGTGTGACGTAAATGTTAAAGGTTGAACGGTCTGTCTTTAAGAAGATAACAGGTAGATGTTTGTAACAGAATCTGTCACTCAGCCCACTTATACACAACATTTGTGTTCAACAAGAAAAAAGTCACCAAACACAATATTAATTCTATTATAAACATTTACACACTAAATTTGGCTAGCTCCATTTATTTTATTTCGAGAATTCAACAATTATTTCTTCAATAATTTTTATCGTTTGCAAAAATTAATTTATATTTCAAAGAATAAATATGTAATATTCCTCTCATTTAAATATAACCAAAACATTTCAGATCAACATACAAACCAAGAATCTCTTATTGAAATATATTTGACGTCATTTCATACTGATTGATGTCGCAAAAATAAATTTCTTTTAATTTATTATTTAAAAGAATTAAGGTTTCTTGAGTGATTGTTGCGAATGGCAATGGTGATTTAAATGGCTTCTTATGCTTTTTTAAATGAGCTATAAATTTAGCAGTTTTTAGATAATTAAAGTACTTCTAATTCGATTTTTTTTTCTGATACTTTCAGTCTTCTAACTTCGATGTGCTGAATTTTTTGACGTATCACACTTGCATGTAGCATTTGTAGTTTGGGCTGTGAAAGTGGGTGACAGACAGACGGACTGAACGATTATACACTCGCTTATACTCGCCGCCTATTATACTCGCTTTTCCGACCTTTGTTAATCCGGCATCCCTTTCTATACACCGACGGCCTTTTTTAATATTTGTTAAATGAAGTAGAATATCTGGTGTATCTACAACCAATGGATTGAGGATATTTACGAGGGAATTACTTGTGATAAAAAAAAGTGCGGAAAAAAAGCTTCGGTAAAGAGTCAACAAAATTATTTATAATCAGTGAAAAGTTAAACAATGAATTATTCAAACTTCCTTCGAATACTCTGATTTTTTAAAGTACTTTATGTACGGAATTAAAATATTTTTAGCTAAATTTGAATATAAACCATCGTCATTAATTTACAAATACAGATACAAGCAATCTTAATTTTTTTTAAAAAAAGAAAGTTAATACCAGAAATAAGATTCAAAAGAAATATTTATAAAAAACTTATTGTCAATTACTTACCTAATTGAATTGCCCCAATCGTTAAAACTATCGAGTTACTCGAATAATTTAAGGAAAGCTAGACTTTATCAATGTTCATGATAAAATATCTCAAAGGATCTCATATAGAAATTAAATTTAAGAAGTGAAAAATTGAAGTGTTGTGTTGGAAAATGTTAGCCATTCCTATTATTATTCAAGTATTATCAATTTTACCTTAAACATGAAAAATAAAACTGCGGAAATCTTTAAAAATGGAGACTCCACAACCTATCATTATAAATTACCGGTATTTTTGAAAGAACGCTTTTTTTTTGTTTTTGAAAGAAGTTTATTTTGCTTGTTGTTAAAAGATTCGAGATTATTATCGGACTTACTTGCCAATCACGGCTTTGATAATGTCCAGCATTTTTATTATAGTTTAGAAGTTTGAAAATATAATACAGCGAAGTTTTCGTAATAAAAAAATTAAGTTGAGTTTGTTAGCAAAGTTTGACGTGTTTATAAAGAGTGTCAGATTATAACGCTCAATGATTTTTTTGTGGGTTACATAAGGATAACCCACCTCGTCATGAAACTCCAAAATAAAAAAAAGGATAATGTAGCTAAAAAAAATTATATTTTATTATTTTTTGGATTTTATTAACCAGTTTTAACCCATTACGACGATTAGCAAGCAAATTTGCTTCGTGAAAATGAACTTTCTACTCAATTTTATCTAAATAAACATGATATAAGAGAGAATGTCTCTATTATAATTGAGTAGTAGAGAAGAAGTGTAAAATAGTGCAAGTATTATCAGGAGTAATTGAACCGCTTGCCGCTTTCAACTTTCGTAGTTTATAATATTTATTGCTGGCGTTATAAAACTCTCTTTTTTCTTTTATTTCTTCAATAAAAAAGAACATTTACGAAGAAAAGTTTTGTCCCTGCACGGGAGCCACCATCTTTAAAATGAACTCTCTGCGCTGGGACGAAAGCAGTAATCTATGCATCTGATTGGTTGAAATACTAGGTTGGATCAACCAGGTCGTGTGGAGTTGACGACGGTGAAGAATACTGTCTTCAACCTGACTGTGGTTCTGAATAACGATGCCCGTCCTCAATGGCCCTCGTCTAGCTCTAGTGCGACGATTATTCAAACTAAATATATCTTCAACCTGAACTTCCATATCACACGACAAATAATATTCAACTTTTGAGTTTTGCGTTGAGGATATGGTTGAGTTGTGGGTTGGGTTCGAAAATTTTCGCTCGTGAGATATAGCCTTAAGATTCACCGGCTTTTACTACCAGCAGTCAGTTCAACGAAACAATACTCTCGACGAGAGTAATCCTTCAATGCGAGAAGATTAGTGTGAATTGTAGTTTTAGTTCGAGGAAAAGACAAGTCCATATTCTACCAACCTAGTTCAATAGCACTGTATCAGTGCATTGAATCAGTGTGCTTGCTCTAGGGCAACAATAGTTTAAACATCTACCGTTGAACTTTGTTTTGTGGCACAATGCTTTCTTGGTTGGGTTGGTTGGTACATGTATTTCCAGCTTGTGTGCTTGATCAGAGATCCGCTTATAAACCGTCGCCAAGTAAGACAGACACCGAAAGAAATTTTACTGACACAGAGAAAGGTAGTGCACCCAGGGAAAGGCGGGAATCGAACCCTCAACCGTTACAGCACGCAGACTGCTAGCGCAATTGAAGAGCGTGTTAAGTGACAAAAAGGTGAAAACGAGATAATGAGCTTCAAAGTTTTTAGTTTGCAACTTTTCTGTCATTCACAAAATCACAGTTTTTTTTGCATGATATTTTAGTTTTGTTCTTCAAAATGCTTGGTGGCTTTTGGCTTAGCCGTAATTTACGTCATAACGCGTCATTTACAAAACGCGCTTGACACCTCATGCACTTGGCACGTTCTTCCTCCGAAGTGCTTCAGATTTTGGCCAGTCGCTTAGTGTAAGAACGTGCTAAGTGACATTTTTAAGGTAAATTTGATCCATAAACGTTTCATAATTTCTGTACTAACCTTCCGATTTTAAAAATTCTTTTTCTGTTTGGAAGATAGGACTTCACAGATCTCTTTTATACTTATTAATCGTTTGCCTGTCCGTCCATCATTTTGCCCTTCCGTCCATATCCCTTTCAATTTCCGATCCAAAGTTCCTGATTTTGAAAATTCTTTTTTGGCTCGAAAGTAAAAAATTAGATGACTGCAATGTGTTTGGCCAACTGCCTGTACGTCTGCTTTTTTGTTTCTGTCCGTACGTCTTACCCCCCCCCCCCCCCAACTTCGTTTGTACCCGTCCATTTTTTAAAGTTATTACTTTCAATTACCTAATATAATATATAAGGTAATAAAATTATTGCGATAGGGGTCAATAATACAAAATGAAGATTTTGTGCTTTCTACACGTTTTGGAGGGGGCTCATTATAAAAAATTGGGTTTTTTTTACATTGATCCGTCTGTGTGTCTGAAACTACTTTACAGTTTAAAATAAAAGAGCTACGGACTTCAAATTTAGTACACGGGTTCCTAGTTCCTGTTGGACGTCATAATAAGGTTTTCGAGAAAATTGCGCATGCGCAAGTAGAAGCTGACATAAACTTTTTTTGGTTTTAAAGGTATGTCTTAACAACGAAAATAGATACAGACTTCTAATTTGATACACGTGTTCCCTGTACTAGTCGGACGTCAAAATAAAGTTTTCTACAATATTGTGCATGCGCAAGGAGTAGCTGCCACAGAACTTTTTAGGTTTGAAAGTTATTGAAAATACTTTATAAGATATATATAACTTTTAAATGAGCGTATTGATATATAGCGTTACACATCCCTAGTTTTTTTTAAAGATATCAGTCACCTATCTTATACTCTTTGTTCGTCCGTCTGTCCCTACTATAAGGATTTCTTTGAGTATTTAAGTTAAAAGAAAGTAGGTTATATAAGGTATTTTAGAACTTCTTGCTTAATGTTAGATGAGTAAGTTTTTAATTGAAAATATTTTTTAAAAAATACTATTATCACTGAAATTATAAACTAAATACTTTGAAGAATAATAAGACAAATCAACTTAATAAAAAGTATACAAAAAGATAGTAAAAGAAACACAGATGCATGTGAATAAAAATAAAAATTAAATTTAAAAGACTTTTAAAGAAAGATAATAATGCAAGATGTAAGTTTTCGCAAAATATTTTTTTAAATAGGTATTAGATAAGAATAATCGAATTTAAAAACAAACTTTGATATTTTAAAAAAAGTAAAAATAAGTTGTATGGCAAGATATAGATCCTAAGGTTATTTACGTTTTTCTTTCTCCTTTTCAATTAAGGGTTTAATCAATTTTAAGAAAGCTACTTTAATTTACAGCATTTCTACAACGGTCGAGCATGATCGTTTAAACAATTTATTTTTACAATCGTGATGCATAGTATTTTTTTAAAGTCATCGATATTTTAATAAATATTAAGAACTTATAACGTTTCATACTTTGTCACTCTATTTTTACATCAATTATTATAAAAATACATTTTAGTTTTACATAACAAAGCAATATCTTGATTAAATTTGTTACCGTATAAGCTTTTATTCCCACTTTCAAGCAAAAATTCAGCTTTCCGCTTGCTTCTTAATTCAATTTTAATAATTTTAGGAGTTTAGGACATTGCAAAAAATGCGTTCGATAGCTTTAGAGATCAAACGTAAAATGGCTTTAAAACGATTTTTGTACCCATAACTCATTTTTTTAAACAAACCAGATGCTTTGAATGTTCGGTGCAATGTTGTTTTAACGCGAACTACGAACTGCCATCTACATAGAGCAGGTGCAACTTTGTTTTAATTATACCATCTGTTCGCTGCTAAATTATCTATGTTTATTACAATAAAAATCAGACGACATTTTATAAAATGTTAAAATCTTTAACTCCGTTTAAATTTAAAATCAAAATACATTTTTTTCCTATTTTGCTAAATGTACTCAAAACCCAGTTTTACGCAAAATTAATTTAATTTCATTGATTATATTTAATAATTAAAGTTAATTAGGAAATATTAATTACATTTTGTTGAATTCTTTTTGATTAAAACTACAAAAGAACCATTTGTTTTGCTATTAATGCAAGCGAAAGTCTGAAAATTTTCCGCAAACGTGTCACTTAGCACGTTCTTCCACTAAACGATCGTTCAGGAATCGGGCGATTTCGGTGGAAGAAAATGCTAAGGATCCCTAGCACGTTCTTCCATTGAAAAAGTGACGAAAACGCGTGCACCTACCAACTTCGTTTGCGAAAAATATACGAAATCGAATGTTTTCTAAAAAATTGAAAGCTGTTATGTTTAAAGCAGGTAATAACATGATCATTGACACAAAAATCTCAATTTTTTCAAAAATGTCATTTAGCACGTTCTTTCACTCAGCTCTTCAATTGTCGGCGATCCAAACCACTAGGCTAGGCCATCCGGGACCCCTTTCGTTGGGAAAAAAAGCAATTTGATAATTTAATCTTCTCCGACCGTCTATTTGTAGTTTTCTTTATTATCTTTAACACAGCATCTTTAACGAGCATGTCTGTCCCAGTGTACTCGGAAAACTCGTAATTTAGTTGATAAAATTTTTATTTTCGCTAAAAAATATCCGTCTATGGGATGTGGTTAGTTTTGAACGTCAGGCCCTCGGTATGGAGAGGCCGATATTCTGATGACTTTGCTACGGAGCCCCCAAAATCAAAATTGCGACCTTGTATGGGAGTTTTCACTTTTTTTTAAACTAAAATCGCACAATACAATCGTCCGCGATGTTGTCACGGGAAACTAACGCGTTGGTAGGGTTCTTACGATGGGAGGACTAAGATTAACACAGATTGCCCTTGCTTCAGAAGTCGTTTGTCGGTCTTATTCGGCCTTAAAGTTAGAAATCCGTAAAGTTAGAAATAGTCAAGTTTGAAAAGAAAAATTATCGATAAAATTACTTAGTTTCCAAATAACTTTGCAAGAAACTTTAAAAAAAAACTAAATAGAGAATTTGTAATATCCATTGAGCTAGAAGGAAAACTGGAGTGAAGTGTCAGGTACCCGAAAATAATGAGCGACCCACTCATACCGTTTCGAGCGAACCGCGCATAAACGGACTATTTTCCCTACACTTGTATGCGATGCTTTTATGAGACCCCTCTATCATATTGACTTGGGCTCCTAAATGTATTTCAACATTTTTAGTTCGTAAGATTTTGCTATAACTTTAAATTCCAACGTTTTTAAGAAATAACCATGTAGATCAATAACCAAGAGCCAGTTAAGGCGAACCCAATAGTGAAATGGGCAAGTTTCTAGGTTTTCTGCCCGGTTCGCTTCTTCTACAGTGCTGTGTATTCCTTCGCGTTTCGTTATTGGACCGGCTCGTTTGCCGCCCTGTTCAGTGAATCACACACATCACTCCACTTTCCTTCTAGCTCAATTTTAGTATCATAATAGCAAAATCATATTAATATCATTATATCAAAACTGTCTGAAAATTTTTCAACAAATATCTTTAATAAGTACCAGAAATGATATTTACAAAAACAGTTTATAAAAACAATATAATTTTTCTCTTAGCGTTCTTGCACTGTTTGAGGACTAAGAAACGACGATTATTCACTATTCGAGTTATCGTTGATTGTAAAAGATTAGGTTGGCCGAAACATCTTTTTCCGGTATTGCTGAGAAAATGCAACAAAAAAGTTTTCGAATTAATATGTCTTCCGTTCGCACATAACCCTTTAAGACCGAGCTAGCACGATCGTGCGGGTTTAAAAGAGAATGTTCAAGCTTTTCAAAAATATCGATACCGAGGCAGCTAACTTGCATCATTCGTTATTTGTATAAAAAATGACTTTGTTTTTAAGGAGTTGCTGGTATTGATGCTGTTAAGGTATTTTTTCGATAAAACTCTAAAATTTAGTCTCATAAACTTAAATCAACGTCATCTGATAGCCGGTCTTAAAGGGATAGAGCATGAAATGAAAATAAGAAAATTGCCCCCAATTTTCTATTTTTACTTAATATCTTCACTTGTGCAAAATGTTGAATGACATTTCATAATAAAAGTTGCAGAACACAAAATTAGCTAATTTTTTGCATTGACAATTTAGCCCTTTACGACCGGCTATCAGATGGCGCTGATTTAAGTTTATGAGCCTAAATTTTAGAGTTTTATCGAAAAAATGCCTTAAACAGCATCGATGCCATCAACTCCTTAAAAACAAAATCATTTTATACAAATAACGACTGGTACAAGTCAGCTGCTTCGGTATCAATATTTTTGAAGAGCTTGAACTTTCTCTTTTATACCCGCACGATCGTGATAGCTCGGTCGGAAAGGGATAAACAATAACAAATGGGCAACTGAAACGTCCAAGCCTGCAGTGTGCAATTTTGCTCTACGTGTAATAGATTTGAAGCAGCACCAGGAACCGGCATGGCAGTGGCCATACCAGCTTTTGCAGTGGGGCCGGAATTGTTATGGCAGCTGCAATATCAACTTTTGCACAGATTATAAGTTATGTGATTTGTTTCTTTCATTCCACAGAATCAAACCCAAAAGTGACCATGTGAAAAAAAAATCCAACAAAAAAATTTGAGCTTGCAAATATTTTTGTCACATATCCTACCCCACAACCACACACCACACCGAGACTCTGGGAATGATGTGTTTTTTACTAGGAAATGGTCATCCCTGGACCTTTTTGACAGTGACTGATGTAAAATACGGCATTGTGCAATCTGAGCTCTTTCAGTAAACACTTTCCTCCCATTGTGTTCAAGTTGTTACGTTTTCTTTATTTTCTTTATTTCTTTCTATGCTGACTAATTCCTCTGTTTAAAGGTAACTAATGGTTATTTATTGTTGTCATAATCTTCGTTATTTGAAACTATTTTAATTGGATAATTGTTAATGTGTAATGCATTAGTCATGGTCAAAGATGTATCAAATATAATAAGAGATTCTGCAAAGAGAAAAACTATTTATGAAAACATAGTTCAGCAACCATGTCATGAAAACAGCGAACATGTTTTGAAAACTGATCGTCTTTTGCCATTCTGCCCTACACGATGGTCAGTAAAGAGCAAAGACTATTATAAGATTTCTCGGGAATTTCGAAAGGGTTAGAGCCACTATCAAAGTAATCCTCAAAAATCCCGAAGAACACCATTTAAAGTGTGAAACGAAGTCACTTCCAAAGAAATGGGAAACTTTTGAAGTATGCTTTGTCATGATAGTTGCCTCCAAATTTTTTGGACCATCCGAGCAGTTATCTCAAACTCTACAACGCCCTAAAATGTCTGCAACAGGTGCAGTTGATGCAGTTAACCTTCTAAAAGAAACACTTCTGAAATTCCGAAATGAAAATACCATTGAAGAAATGTTGAGAATGAATTAGAGCGACGATTTAACCAACAAGGTTTGAATAGGTTAGTGAAGTTAGAAAAAATTCTTCTAGATTCCAGGGCAATCCAATGAACAAATATAAACTAATTGAAGTGCTGGAAGAACATCAATCAGATTTTAATGTTGAGAGACTATCTGCGCAGGTACTAATATTGAATTCTTTAAAGTTTACCGAAGTAAAATGTGTAGTAGACATTGCTGTGACATTGAAAAAAGAAACAGATACAGTGTTCTAACATTATTAGATGAAGTGGTTCGAATCACGACTTTGATACAGACAGTTCCGGCATCTTCTGCGTCAGCCGAAAGTCTTTTTGTCTTAAGAAGACGAAAAACGTACTTAAGAACATCCATGACCTAGAAATGGTTAACACATACTGCTTTGAAAACTCGGATCGAACATCAAATATAAACAATGAGAATATAATTGAAGAGTTTGTTTCTAAGACAACTGAAAGGAAATCAACATTTGGGCATAATTAATGATGTATCATTATAAACATATATTTTTGTTTTAAATATTAACTTTTAATGTTAACTAACGTTTCTATAACGATAAAAGAGTTTGTTTGTTTTCTGTATTTAATATTTCCAAATAGCTGTTTAATTTCAGACATTTGAAAAAAAAAACTAATTTCTTTAAATTACAACTTCTTTTTCTAGTCGGTAACATTGAAATGTTTTTTTTTATGTAAGTACAGGGTGTCCCAAAAGTCACGGTATTCTGGCTTTGAAAAATAAATGTACGTATTCCATTAGGAATTTTTAAATTTTATCTCCTGTTATAAGTTTATTGTTTTTCGGTATTTGATTTCGGTATTAAAATTGTTTAGTATTTTACGTTCAGAACAGAACACTCACAGAGATTTTTCAAATCAAGTGTACCGGGATATATGAAAAACCCTGTAGTTCGAAACTTTTCGTATAAATTCACAATAAATATCCGAAACAAAGCCGAAGAAACTGTATTTTAACCATACTGCCTTCCCACTTTGATCTTATCCTAATGCAACAATGAGAAAAAAAATACTCTCGCAGGTGATATCTTATCTAAAACCAACTTCAAATAATGTAAATATTAGTTGATTGCCTAAAAAATACTTATTTGTTAAATAATATATTATATTTTAAGCATCTACAGGAGGAGGGGGAAAGGGTAGATAGAGGCATTTCTTGCCATACATCTAAAGAATAAGCTCGGGTGCCGCTGAGCTGCAAATATGAAAACATAAAAAACCCCATAAGTTTTGGTATGTTGTAAACCAGTAAAACGAACTTATACACTTAGTACTACACTTTAACCCTCTATCTGCTGACAGTAATTATAAGTATCACTTCTAATGCCGCTGTTTTACTTTTCATTGTTCAATTGTAGGAAACTTAGGGTTTAGATTTACACAGATTGCCCTCGCTTCTAAAGTCGATTAGCGGTCTCATTCGGCCTTAAAGTCAGAAATCCGTCCGAAATAGTCAAGTCTGACTTGAAACAATATCGATTAAATTACTTAGTTGCAAAATGACTTTTCATACCGCATTTTATGCATGGTTTAAAAAAAAACTGGCTACAGAATGCATAATATCATAATAGGAAAATCGAAAACTACTTGAAATTTTGTTAATTTTTTTTTTATTGTACAACAGAAATAACGTTTACAAAATAAATATATACATATTATTTTCCTAACACTGTTGATAGACCCCTGCCAATACTCCCGCACTCGCATTTTCTGCGGCCATTCATTACCATTTTGCCATGTTTTCATTCCTGCCATACCGGAGGTAGCACCGCTACAATCTACTATTTAATTGTAAAACGCTGTTTTTTTTTACTGTTGATAGATAGGTATGACCGTTTATTTAAAACAACGATATTTCACTTACCGAATTATCGTTGGCTATACACGATCAGGTGGATCGAAAAAACTTTTTATTCTTGGATGGCTAATGAAATGGGAATGTTTCAGATGATGTAAGGCTCTTGTTTTCATTTTACTAAGATGCCATTGGTTGCTTCGGTTTCCCTCTCAAAATGACCGATATACAGGGTTGTCCAGAAATAAGTTGCCCAACTCAGAGGCCTGTGCAGGATGCTGTATTGGTCAGAATGTGATAAAATTTGAGATACAGGCACTTCAGATCATGCGCTCTCGATTTATTAAAAAAAAATTAGTTTACAAATTTGTCGATAGGTGGCTCTGCAGATCAAAAAGGCATTCTACGGTTGTTCTATATGCGATCCGTGATTCTCCATAACACTTTCCATTCTTATTGCTGTGTGTTCCATAGCGTAACGCAGTAAATATGCAGAAATTCCTTGAACTTGCCGAACAATTGAGGCTTTTAGAACCGCCAAGGTTGCAGGACGTTCTTGGTAGATCTTATCGTTTAAGTATCCCAACAACCAGAAATAACATGGGATGAGATCAGGTGAGCGAGGAGGCCAGGCAATCGGGAAAAATAGCTGATCCCACGTTCATCGGTGAAAGTTGCTTGCAACACCTGTTGAACGCCAAGAAGGGGAGGGGCACCATCCTGCATGAATATCGTGTCCTGGAGGCGGCCACGTTGCTGAAGTTGAGGGATCACAAATCTTGTCAACATGTATTGATACCGCCTTCCTGTGACAGAGCAGGTTTTTAACCCTCGTGGAGTCGTCTCCTCTAAGCACTAATTTGTATTTATTGTATTTTAAAAGGTAAATGAAGGCTAGATTAAAATATTTCAATGAATACTGAGCGAGCGAAGCGGTTTGAAGGAAATAATTGAATATAAACTTTATTGCAATTGTTAACGGAGATTTTTTACTTCGACCTTTAATTTTTTAAAGGTTCATAATTTCGGAAATATTGTTCATATTTTTGAAACCAGTATTTACAAATAGCTCAATAATTTATAAATTTTCGGTTCAAATAAAAATATTGTTCTCTGGGATGGTTAAGCAAAAATTAAAAAAAAATTATTCCCATCAGTGAATAATGGTAATTTGAAGTTAGAAAATTGCGTACCTAACAATTTTTTAATTTATTTCTTCATTTCGCTTAAAAAATATACAACTACAAGTTATGCAGTGTGTAAATGGGAACTCTGAAGTATAGTATTCCCACCACTTCTTAGCATCTATGACGTGTGTTTTAGACGAGTTTAAACTATCACTCGTAAAACGAAAAGGGGAAAGGAAGATTTTGGTTTCAGCCAGAGTTACTATGTTTGGCGATTCATTGCTTTTGCAGGTGCATATTTCTTTAGAGTGAAGAAAGAGTTTCTCAACTGATGGGCAGTTCGAACTTGCATGGGTGCACTATTATAGTATAGCTATTTTTTTTAAACTTATAGCGTTCCCCGAAGTGATCCTGAATATGGTAAATAATGCATACTACCGGAATACACTGCGATATACGTGATCGATAAATCTGTGGAGTCGAAAGTCCCGACGGTGTTATCGTACGATGTCGCTCAAAGTTCCGTTGGGTGCCCGCTCAGGTGTCGACCTCGTTATTTGACCAGGGCTCTAATAGGCTCCAGGCTAATTTGTCCAGTGGACAGACGAGCTAAACTTTTTTGTATCTAAATGAAAGTTATTGCATTTCATTTACAATTATTAAGGGGGGAGGGTATAGTTTAACAAGTATTTCTACATTTTTTTTTATAGAAATCGATATATCAATGGTAGATTACAAAATTAATTACTAGTTTTTTATTATGTTTCTTGGATTTATATAAATTATACATTGCTTTATGTGACGGAAAGTAACGGTAACCAACACTTTTTAACAAGATATGCTTGCGCATATCGAAAACAAAAATTGATGTTAAGTCGAAAAGAATGTGAATCATTATTTTAAGTTTTTACTTTGACGTTGTTTATATTACGCATTATTTTTTGTATCTAAATGAAAGTTATAGCATTGCATTCACAATTATTCACTTTTATGTTATAACTTACCTGTTTTTTTTTAATTCTCAAGTTTTGGGAAGTGACTTATTTTAATGGCACATACACAAAAACTATTACCTTATTTTTTTTATTGATTCCGGACATTATCCCGACAGCCGAAATCCCGTCAGGATATAAACCCTACAGGGACGAAATTCCAACAGAGTCGAATACCTAACAAACTAATAAATTAATGCCGTTATGCTTAATTAAGGGCCCTTTAATTGCTATTTTTGCTTTAATATCCTTGCCTTTTTTCTGTCGGGGTTTTCTTTCGCAGACCCTTATTTTTTTTACTCTTTAACGATCACTTGCCTGGGTACACGATATTATGAAGAGTGGAGGGTATAATTGAGAGTTATGTTCGACGATTTTACCTTTTACAAAATAAATATATAGATTATTTTTTCCCTGTTCACCCGATACCACCAGTTTGTGTAGACCTTCCCTGCTCTCCCAAGCCGCGACTGTTGCCGCCTGCCCTGCGCCTGCTGCAGTAGACAGCCCAAGTGTTGACGACCGCTGCTGCTCACTTCTTCCTCGGCTGCCATTACTCCACATGATTTTGGACTTTTTGCGGACTTACACAACTTTTGAACATTATCTCAGATTTTTTTTTGGTTGCCCTAATCATGATTAATCCATGTCACTATCTTCAATGTATACGGGTTTATGCGCTAGGTGCCGTTTTGAATAAAATTGTCCAAAATGTGACATTTTTTCTCTGTCTATTTAAAACAACGATATTACATTCGAAATATCGTTAGCTGCATAAGATCAGGTGGATAGATAAAACTTGAACTTGGATGGCTCATGAAATGGGAATGTTTTAGATGATAAAACGCTCTTGTTTTCACTTTTCGGCGTACTGCGATGTCATTGGCTGTTTCGGTTTCACTCTCAAAATATTCGATATAGATGAAAAGAAACTTCTTTCTTCTCTTCTCTCTATGCAAGCTTTCTTTAACAAATGTTTTAAACAACTAACAGCCCAGCAAGAAGTTAATATTTAAAATTTTTAATAAGTAAATCCGATATCTCCACTGAAGAGGTACGGAGTGCCCCGGTTTTGATCTCGGGACCTCTCCAACAAAAGTATCCGCAAGTAACGAGGAGTTACTTCGCGTTACATACTACAATTACTATTAGTATCTGAATGACTGGTAGTAAGAAGTAGTATTTCAGCGCCATCTGGCGTGAATGCTATTTTGATGTTGCGCCTGTGGTGAACCGCTACAGATGATTGATCGTGATGTGAAATCACACTACTGCTCCTTTATTACTCGTTTAGCCACAAAACATTCTTCATTTTCTTAGCTCTTAGAGGAAAATTGCTAGACAAAAAAAAAATTATGTATTCTACTACGTTTACAAGTAGGTTATATTACTACGCGGGACCCTCTGCATGAGGGGGCCGATGTTCTGATGACTGGGCTACGGAGCCCCCAAGACTAGTTTACACTAGTGCATTCGGTTTTTGTACTACAGTCTACAAATGTTGCTAATCTGCAGTTAAAATATTTCTATAAAAAGTAAAATTACGCCAGAAATCAGAATACAACTCAACAAGCTCATTTTAATCTACGGTTTTAAGAGAGATAGTCCCTTTGATGGTCAAACCAAATGCATTAGTTTTGGAATCCTAGAAACCTCATTTTTTTCGAAGGTGAAACAAAAATTATTATTAATTATAATTGGAACCTTAAGAAAAGCACCAACGTCACTTAACGATAAAAAAAATAGCTAGACATTTCTGGGGAAAATATTGATTGACATTTTGATCTATTTGTTAAATTGTGTTATTTTATTTTCTTATAGGATTTTACCCTTCGATTTCTTTGTGCACTATTTCGTGTAATTGTATTTTTTGTCTTTCTCTAGGACTTTACCCTTGACTTCTACTTTCGGTAGTCGTGGAAAGACGACCGGCTGGCCTTCAAAGCTCATCCCGGGCTGGATAGCCTCACGGTAGGGGCTGAAGTAGCAGACCTTATCTGGGTGCCTTCTTTGCTAATGAAAAAACGGCCTATTTTCATCAAGCCAAATACTTTCTTAAGGATAAACTCGGAAGTGTTTAGAAGCATGAGATAAGACAAATTTACAATTATATTTCATCAACTTCATTAAAGAAATAGACAAACCCTAGGGTTAGACAAACCCTAGGGTTAGTCAAACCCTAGGATTTGTCACTTGTAAGAATAACACCATAAATTGACACAAAGAATAACCATTATATGACCTTAAATAATCGACAATTGGTGTTATTCTTACAACATTATTTGTACTTCAAACAGTAAACAAAGTCAATAGTCACCCCAAAGTATTTAACAACACGGTTAAGCTTATATGTAGCAAAATCTTTCATTTAATCGTTAAAATTTAAAATAAACATTTTAAAAATAAGTAACTGATTAACCATACAAGTTCATGCACATCCCGTGATTTATTAGATGCTGGAACTTGAAAGAAAAACATTTTACAGATCATATACAGTGCTGCATAAAAGTTTAGGCACAGACGCCATTCATGAAAAAATCCTCAATTTTTACTATTTTCCAGAAGATTTTTTTTAATATATAATCTTTGGCAGCATGAAAAATAATAGGGTAGAAAAATTTCAAAAAATATATATAAATAAATTTGATTTCCATCAACAAATTAAAAAATTTCAAAACTTTCCTTGCCACAAAAGTATAGGCACAAGTTTCAGTTTATGCAATTTCTCTAGAGAAAATTATTGCTTTATCAAAGGAAAGAGTTTTTAAGTTGCTTTTAAAGGTTGTACGTTATTTTCAATGCTTAGAACCATGTCGAAGTCAACTAAATTTTCGTATGGCGAGATTATAAGAATCTAGAAATCGAAATTCAGAAGTTAATCTGTTTCTGATATTTCTACCAAATAAAAGAGCTGTACAAAAGAGGTATTTAAAGAGTTTTAGCAGGTGGGGATCAATCTGAACCAAAACCGCTGTCTAGAAGACCTCGAATCACTAGAAAACGAGATGACCGAAAATATTATAATTTGATTTAAACTAACATTGCTCTTCTCATCAAATTAAAGCCCTGATTGTGGCTAAAGTTTCATGTGAAACTTTCAAGAGAAGAATCAAGTAATGTGGATACTTAATAAAATCCAAGCTAAAGCGCAAGCCTCGCTTGCTATCTCATCATAACGATGCAAGACTGTAATGGGCTCAACAACACATACAACACGCGTCTAACAACACGTCTTATAACGACGAATGGCTAAAAGTTATCTTCAGCGACAAAAAAAAAAAAATGGAACCAGATGGTCCAGTAGTCAGACCCGTGATCTGCGTAAATATCCCAGGATCGAATTTAACCGACGTCAAGGAAGTGGTTCGGTAATGGTGAGGGGAGGTTTTGGATTCCACGGCCAGACTTCCTTAGTCTTTACCAAAGGAAAATACTACTCGGGGGACTACCAGGCAACTTTCGACAACAACCTACTGCCTTATCCCTTTAACACCGGCTATCAGATGGCGCTGAGTTAAGTATATGCGACTAAATTTTAGAGTTTAATCGAAAAAATGCCTTAAATAGCATCAATGCCAGCAACTCCTTAAAAAAAGTCATTTTCTATACAAATAACGAATGGTACAAGTCAGCTGCTTCGGTATCGATATTTTTGAAAACCTTGAACATTCTCTTTTATACTCGCACGATCGTGATAGCTGGGTCTTAGAAAGGGTTATGGGGAGATTTTAGGCAGCCAAAATGGGATATTCCAACAAGATAATGCCCCCATGCATACATCAAGGTCAACTAAAGAGTAGTGTAGAACGGGTGATATCACAGTTCTTGTTTAGTTTAGTTTGAATATCGTCGCACTAGAGCTACACGAGGGCTATTGGCGACGGGCGTCGTATTTTAGAACCACAGTCAAGTGACGAGCCGACACCTGAGTAGGCACCCAACGCAACCGTTTAGAGCGACATCGTACGCAGCGTTAGGACTTTGAAGGATATTTAACGTGCACTCCCTCTACACGGGGTATTATTCGTCGGACATTTTAGGCTGCACGGCACAGTTCTTGATTGGCCTGTTTACAGTCCGGAAATAAATAACATCGAAAACTTCGGGGAATCCTTACTAGAGTATTTATGTCCCAATAGCAAACAATATTCCGCCACTCCGGAGCTAAACTGGTACTTTATATGAAAACAATTGTTTTCGAACTAATAAAAATACGTAGAAGCTTCACGAAATGCATAAATGTTTTATTTGATTAAAATATTATTATTTTTATTTTGTGTGCCTAAACTTATGTGCAGCAGATTTTTGTCATTCTTGTAATTTTAGAGCAAAACCTCCCACCAAATTTGTTTTTCTTAGCATTTAATGCCAATTATTAATTTAAGATGTTTTGGTGAATAAATCATATTAAGATTTTATCTTGTGCTTCAATACTTTGTATAAAACTAATACTTTGTGTTGTGCCTAAACTTTTGTGCAACACGGTATTATCATCATCATCATCAACAATATTATTTTTATTATTGTCATTGTGTTTACGAGTATTATGGTTGTTGTTTTATACCAAAAAATTATATTTTTTCGACTCTAAAATATTATTTAAACATTTTTTTCCCCAGAAATATCTAGCGATTTGCAACGAAATCGTTATGACACATAGGTGCTTTTCTTAGGGTTTAATATTTGATGTGCTAGAAAAAACAGAATCACTTCCAACTTTTATTATATAAGATTCTAGAGTACTCAATAAGGCTGTCAATTTTTTTCTTCAAAAATTACAAAAAATAAGATGTCAGAGGGGATGGCCACCCTAAAAATCAGCTTCAGCTATGCTTTAAAAACTTTATTCATTTTGTTCATTATATGGTAGTTAAAGCATTTGAATTATAGTCTATTTCAAGTAAAGTGACCATGCGGTACACAAAGAGACTATTTGCGGCATTCCCTGTCAATTTTTTGGGTTGGCGTTTCTGTTTCAGAAACAGAAACTATTACAAAAAAGATATAGAAAAATATTATACATATTTTTAAAAAAAAATATTGTTATAAAAATGATATATAAAATAGCGTTAGGAAGATATCGTTCAAATTTTTTAGATGCTGTATTTAAATTTAAAAAAAATCGTTAAGTGAACACCAGAAGTAAAATTTAACAAATATAAATATATAATATAATTTCGTTAAAAAAAATAGTGTTAAATAGTTAATTGCCCGTTATTTAAGATGAAATATCTGGAAAGATGTTTCATGGAAATAAAACTTCGCAATTGATTTTGTTGCTTATAAGTTTACACATAGTGTTTTCTTTAATAAAACAATAAACATCACTAAGCTGGTATTTAAAAAATACGTTGCTACGTGATAATTTACGACAATAATAGGCGAGTCGAATTCCAGGAGTTCAAGATGTTTAAAGCAGTTTTTGCTTCAAAAATCTGGAAATATGTTTTAATTGGGAAAAACTCAGAGCAATGCGATTTTAGGCTAGAAATTGTGAGAAAGACCACATCAGAAGTCAGTGAGTTAAGTTATTCAGTTGTTTTTTTGATATGTTGTTTTGTTAAATTACATTGATACAATTTAAACGTAATATTTTTTTTTTAAATAAACAACTTAGGGAAATGTAATATTACTATAACAACAAGGATAGTAACCGTAAAAAGATTATTTTAAAAAGTGGGCAGATAAATATTGTATTAAAGATTGCAAAATAAAAGTAATTAAGTTTTATTTTTAAATTTAGTTAATTGACCTTCTCCAATATTCTAAATGAAAAAAAATATGATTGATGTCTCATTAAAATATAATCAATGACCCTTATAGTTTAGGTTGTTTTTTACATGAGACAATCTTCGCTATTCGAGATCTATAATCAATTTTTTTAAGAAATAATCAAAATTTTTGTCTGTTAAAATAATTGTAATTCGTGAAAATTTCCATTTCACAAACTTTTCAACGAACTAATTTAATTGCACAGGCCAACAACTGTTTATGCAGATTGTATTCAGAATATTGTATTCAATATTGTATTCAGAATACATTTTACATATTCCTGAAATTAAAATAAGGCATTGGTTTCTGTCTAGGAAATCAGATTTTTAACGTATAATAATTTAGTGACAGAAACTGCTCAGGCCTTGCCTTCATCATCAAACTGTGGTTCAGAAATACAACACATCTCTTCTTTGTCTTTCCCTGCGCTAATTCCTTTTCCCTTTTTTTTTTTAACAACACGTCTTTGGGTATGCATCAAATTCAGTGATAAGAGGCTGACATCTGGCGGCAATCGATTTTATATAAAAAATTACAATTGTTGTTGTATAAGTAATAGTGTATTAGCGTAAATGAATCATCATTAAAATTTCTTAGGTGCTAAATTTCTTTTAACACTTAATTTAAAATCCAGATATTTTTTTAAAAACTTCTTTGAAATGTATAATAAGATCATAATGGCAATATATTCGAACTATTTATAATTTTTTTTAAAATGTCTGTTAAATGTATACCAGAAGTAAAATTTAAATAATAAAAATATATATTAAAGATTTTTTTTTAAAATTTAGAGACAAAACACGCTATTTTTATTTATCAAAGTGAATGTCTGGGAAGATGTTTCACGAATATCGTAACTAAGAACCTATGAAGTAACAGTTTTCAATGACATATGTTTCACTTAATAAAAGTTGCTAAGCTAGTATTCAAAAAATACGTTGCGATGTGATGCAATATAAAAAGTTGAGTCGATTCAAATAGTTTGTTAAAATGTTTACGGATGTTAAGAAGTCGTTTTTTGAGCAAAAAAACTGGAAATATGCTTTAATTGTAAAAAATGAAAGCTAAAGCACAATTTGGAAATTTTTTCCGCTGGAAATTGTGAGCTAGACCATATCAGATGTCTATAAAATTTAAGGAAATTCTAACTAATGAGTCAAACAGATAAAGATAAACATATACTACGCAAAACAAAATTGCTTTTAACTAAACTTAAAATAATATAATTAAATTTAAAAAAAAGTATATTGTGTTTCTGATTACAGTGACGATGTTAACATCTGAAGAGTACACAGGAGAAGAACCCCTTCAATCGACTGGGAATCTGTCTGCATCAGGTCTGCTTGGCGAAGATGGCGTGTCATCGCCTAAATTGGTGTGAAGAAACCAGTTTTGCCTTACTTCTTATCACGTGGAGCACGGATTTACTATCTCTATAATCGAGATTCACGCCAGACGCTAATCTAATGTTTGAACCGCGTAAGAAGAACCAACGGAGAAACCATTTCCAATCGCCATTACTCGCCAAGCAGACCTTAATGCGAACAGATTCCCTGTCGACGAAGGGGTTTTACCCCTATATTCTCAACTATAAATTAAAGGCTATCAAATATATCTCCATACCAACTCTAGTCGCGACTACTATCTAACTTTTTATATTGAACTAAAATAATAAATGATATCGCAAACTGCTGCGCCCTAATCAGTAAAAGAAATAACAAGAATTTTAATAGTTTTCACATCTGCATTAGTCGTTAACGTTTAAAAAAAATTATATTTGCTGTTTGTAAAATATGAAACTCTCGGAAAGTGGATGAGGAGTTGCCACTCAAATTGCTCAAATTAAAACCAAGCTATCCCATTTTTGAAAAAATGTAATGTAAAATGTAATACCGTCTGTAGCGACAGACTTGCTTCCTTGGTCCCCTTCTTCATGAACATCCGTATTGTTCAGCGAGTTGACCAAGTGTTAAGGAAACTCGAAGGTTTACCATAAGTGAATTATAGATAAGCATAGTGGCTTGGATTGTAGCGCTTCCAAGTTGACGTGGAGCTCAAAGAAACCGTCACAACTACCTTCAGATCATTGGCGGTTACATTTTATGAAGAGGGTAATTCAAGGCTTGTTTACAGATATGACAAATGCTTTAATCGTCAAGAGGTGATTATATGGAGAAATAAGCAGTATTGTACATTACTTTTGGTAAAAAAAATCTTTTTTTGTATTTTGACCCGTCTTTTTGTTACAGCCAATCGGAGGTTAAAAAAACAGCCCTCGTATTAAACCATCGATGAAGAGTTATGAAAAGTAACGAAATATTTCATTAAAAGTTTTTACCTCCACTATCCTGCTCATATGCCCTCCCTGCCAAATTGTAATGTTTATAATTGCATGCGTACGTCAATACTTACCTTCAAATGTTGTTAAATTTTAAGTTTAGTTATGTTTAAGAAACTTAATAACATAGTAATAGTTTAGTTAATTGATTTCAGGTAAAAAAATTTCAAGAATTTGAATACCAGTTTTTATTTTAACTTTACTCTTAATAATATTTAATTTTTAAATTTTATTGTTACAAGAACCAAAAACGATAAGAATGATTTTAATGAAGAGCTTCTTCATTAAGAAGCATATTATAATAAAGTTGATTTATTTAATCTTAATCGTGAAAGCGCCTATCCTTTCTATACTGGAGGGGAAATTTAAAAAATGGGAAAACATCGACCCCCATATACGACAAACTGTACAGCCATTTGAAAGTAAACTGCACTACGTATCTATAATAAATAAATTTAAATATTGTAAGTATGCAATAACAGTAACATTTTTGAAAGTATAGGAGACTGGGGAGCTTTTGGCCGTAAGGGAGACTTGGCCCACCTTTAAATTTTAGTATTTAAAAATATTTTAGCATTTTCTCAATAGATGGTACTCAAATCTACTGTTGTCAGCAGATAGCCACCTTAGTTTTATTGAGCTACTTTTTGCATTGAGGAGAAAATAAAAAAAGAAAGTTTCTCACCCCAAAAAGTAAACATTTTAGACATAATTTGTAAGATTTTTTCAGAAAAACCAATTCAATTAAGTTTAAGTATATGGTATTTTTAAAATAGTGTTATATTAAGGTTTTATATATTTTAGCTATAAAGTTTGTGCAATGAAGTAGGCTTCAAAGCACCATGTGCCATTCTTTACGAAATGTCTAGGTGGGGAGGGTTGGCCACTCTATGTAAGGGAGGGTTGGCCACTGGACCAAGGCTCCCTAAGTGAACTAGTTATGAAAATCTATACATAATGTTTATCAAATACACGGTTAATAATAACGTATGATTATAACTTTATGAAGGTAATAGATTGATTATTAGTATTTGTACTTGTTTAGAATAAAACGAAAATCTCAACTAAATCAAACTTATCATTTATGACGAAATATCAAACTTTTTCTGCAAAAACTATATAAGTTATAATTCAAGTATAATAATACTCCAGATTAATATTAAGATATTATCAGATTTTTTTCTTTAGGGGGAGGGGAGACGAACGGAGTAGCTTTGAAAGTGCGCTTTGACTTTGACTTTTACATTTTGTGCCGTTAAAATAAAATAAAAATTCAAACTGAGGCTTATATCTTGTGCATTTTAATGTGTGTACAAACTATATAGTTTTTTCAAAAAATGTTTTTTTTTACATTTAATGCTTACAAAATTAATTTGAAATATTTATTATTTTGCCCTTTAAAATTAGGCATTTTTGTATGGGCCAAGTCTCCCTTAATAAGGGAGACTTGGCCAAGTTTCTAAGTTTCAAAAAACAATATATTTAAAAAAGAAAAATGCATTACTTATATTATCACTATTATATACTTGTGCCAATAAAATTTCCTTTAACATGTGCTATTACATGAAACTTTTAGTGCAAAAATAAAATTGATAAAATAAAATTTTAAAAGCATGGCCAAGGCTCTCGATGCTCCTTTACATTGTGTACATAAAAGTTCTAAGAGTAAAAAAGTGTAGATAAAAGTTTTAAAAGGGTTATCCTTAAGCTGAATTGAAATGTCTTACGCAAGTTTCACGTTCCAGCGGCAAACATCATGGGGATTGATTGATGGGATATTGAAGATGACCTTTGGTAAATGATAGGGACTTCCACAGCCGATGTCAAATTATTTTTTAAATTCAATGTATAAAAATACTTTTGACATGTATATTAGAGTCTTACACCAAGTATTGTTCTGTAAAAAGTAAATTAATCCGAATTCGAACCTAATTCACAGAAATCACGTAGCTCAAAATAATGTGTTGCGTCATGCTAGAACGTCATATATATAAACACTATATATGTATAGAGCAGAACAATTTGTGACGAAAACGTAATGTTCCAGTATTCAACATCATTAATTGAAGGTCACAAAACGTGTGTTTTAGATCACAGATTTGTGTGAAGCGACACAAATACAGAAGACAGACTACAACTACTCAATTGTTAGCAGGCCCTTTTAGGTAGGGACTGAGATGAATCCCGAATTTGGCGAACAAAAAAAAGTTCGCTACTTTCGGTGACTTTTGTCCCTACTTTTAGTGCAATAATTATTGTATTTTACTGCAATTAAAAAGCATTTTCGAGAGTTTTATGAGCAATCAACGTTGAACTATTGTCTGTTTTACTATCAAACTAAACATCTTCTATACTATAAAAAAATGGATCGAAACTATTATTAAAAAACACGTTGAAAAAAAGTTGTTGCGCCAACCCCACGTGACTTGAGTATGAACTGTAGGTTTGCCAATGCGCAGTCAATTCTCATTAAAAGTATTTTTTTGTGTGTGTCACGTAACTAGCACAATTTCCAATATCTTCCAATTACTCCGGTGTTTTTGATATTTGATTCTGGGTATTGGATTGGTAGTATTTTAGTCGTCATCTCCGATTTCATTTCTGATTTCTCCATTATTGGAGATATTTTCAATAATGTGGAAATGGAATGACGTTTTTTATTACATAAGAATCGAGGTTAATCTTTTTTATAACAACTGGTTTGACATTTGGATAGAATAGTTATTTTTTTTATTTATATTGGAATATAAATTCATCCCTTATAACATAAGCTAAAGTAACACCCCCCCCCCTTTTTTTTAAGTCAACTGAAAAATAAAACAATTTGATGAAGTTCTTAGAGTTAAATTAAAAATGAACTGAGTAAACATATATAAAACTTTAATTTGTGTTACATCAAGATTTTATTGCATTGGTACTCATAGAGTTAGAAAACAACTTTTTTCTTAAATGAAAGAATTACACAACTGCATTCATTCAATATTAAATTTTACTTATACATACTCTCATAGTACTGACAACTAGTAGTTTAAGCGAGTTGGCGAACACTTTCTTTCACCACCTCAGATAATTTAGTTCAAAGTTCTGCTTTTCTTAAAGCTAATATCGATATGCTTTGCGTTCACCAAAATAGTGACCTTTGTGAAAGCCGGATATTCTCTCACCAGGGGTTGTCATGGTTTTTCGAACAATACCTAATGCCTCTAACTCTAATAAAAATATATCCATACAAGTAATAATTACGGAGCACTTATTATTTTGCCTAACTCCACCAAAAATAATAAATAAGTGAAGCCGGATCGGAGAAGTGACATTAGGTGAAGTATATTAGGCTTCCATGAAATATTCAGAGGTTGCGAGAGTCTGCTTACGTTGGTAGTGGTTTAATTTTAATCAGTAATGACAGGAAATTGTTAAAGACGAACTTAGACTTATTTATTTACATATTTACATTATCATCAAGAACTACGATCGACATGTACCAGTTTATGCGTGTGAATAACTGGGGAAGGGGTAGGGTACATATATATTTCGGCTTGGTGTGCTTGATCAAAGACCCGCTTATAAGACTTCGTCAAGTAAGACAGACACAGAAAGAATTTTTACTGTCACATAGAAAGGAAGTACACCCAGGGCGAAGGCGGGAATCGAACCCGCACCCGTTACAGCGCGCAGACCACTCGGCCATCCGGGCCCCATAACTTTGGAACAACAAGTACAAGGGTTGGTTGGTAGACATATATATTCGGGTTTGTGTGCTTGGTCAGAGACCCGCTTATAAACCTTCGTCAAGTAAGACAGCACAACAGACAACACACACACATAAGTGGATCCATCTAATTTTTAGAGACAGAGGCCAACTAGAGGATCCCCAGAATTGGCTTGTCACCCCCAGAGGTATCGTTTTGGTATGGGAACTTGGAGGACTTTCGGACCCAACAGATTTAACGAGCACGTACTCCGCATATACTCGACAAACATCCATGCCTTCCCGGGATTCGAACCCGAACCCAGAGGCTCCAAAGGCTAGCTCCCTAACCGTTGCGCCGCCAGGTCGGCAGTACAAGGGGTTTGAACAGGGTTTAAATAAACATAGATATTTGCATAAAAGAATTTACTATTGTAAAATAAATTGGGTACATTAAATTTAAGATTGGTTGAATATTTTGGTTTGTTTAAGGTTTACAGAAAAAGGTAGATAAAGTGCAGTAGAACGTGAGATTTAAGTCCAGGCTGGTGGCTCGCCACATAAGCACTATATAAACCAACCGAGTCTTTTCCCAATGAACAGCGGCTCTAACGGCCGTATTCACAAGTTCGGGTCACCCGCAGGTTTCCCCCGTCTGGGGGATAGATCGGTAGGTTTCGTCAAATTCCTTATTCACAAGTGCGAGTTATGCCAAAAGGGAGGAGATAAGGAGCCGAATCTGCTCTACGGGTTATCCCACAAATATCGGTGGGTTTTCAGAGGGATATCTCTGAGACATGTTCAAAATCAAAACAAACACAGCTTATCATGTTCTTCTTTCAAACTAGTGATTATAATTATTTAGTTCTAATTCATTTTAATTGATCTTTATAAGATTGTTCATTGTAGAAGTACAGCATATTAGAAAGATAAATATATTTTCAACATGATTTAGATTGATACTAAATTTCTACGTAGACACTTACGTGAGATATGCGATGATAATTTTTATTGTACAATGCATTTAAAAATGTATCTTTAAATTGACTAAAACTGTTTTAAAAGTTGTGTGCTGCGGTAGTTATGCACAAAAATGTTACAAACTTAATAATAAAATACAAATAACAGGGGAATATTATAACCATACTAGTATTTGCCACTTTAAAATATAATTAGCAGGTTAATATTCTTGGTTAAAGATTTATACATATACATAATGATAATTATAAAGGCATTAGTTTTCTTATTTTCCAATATTCCTTTATAATTTTTAATTAAAGTTATTAAAACTTCAGAGTCATCTGGCATTAAGTTTATTTTCTTCGCTTCAGCCATTTTTTAAAGGGGAGTCGGATGGGTGTTTGGGTCAAAATGTCGATTTTCTGTGTTTCTTTTACTTTTAATATGCATATATATAGCTTTAATTTAAAACCAAGATTATCGATTTCTGTTTAGTAGTTTTATTTTTATAAGCATTTTTCAGAAACTATGTACATCAGTTCTTACCAATACCTTAATTTTCTTTTGCGTTTCCTGAAATATAAGGTTTTTCAACACTTAGGAAAAATTTTCTCAGGAACTATAAAATATATCAGCGTGTTTTGTTTTATTATTTCTTCCCTATTAATAGATATTTGATTTAAACTGAGGAATTTTAAAATATATCTGCTCAATTTTAAATATATCTGCTACAAAAAAAGTTATATAACTTTAAATTGGATTTTTGGTTTTTTTTAAATACATATTTTTAAAAAACTCACTTTGAAAGTATTTTTTTATACTGTGAAATATCTTCAGTTTAAATTAAAGAGCTATGTGTAAGGAACAAACTATAAAAACAATTCAAGTTCCTGAGAAAAATGTTCCTAAAGTTAATAAAATTAACATGGGCGAGATAGAGCCATCCGACTCCCCAGAGGCGATTGCGCTCACGATGCAAATAGAACAAGTGAGAAATATCTCTATCAGTAAACAACGTCGCGTGATTCCGCTTGACCAATGATATGTCCTGTTACAAAATCTGATTGAAACCTGAGGAAGAAACCCGAAAGATGAAACCCAGATAAATCTCGCGGTTGTGAATACGAATTTGAAATAACCCTCAAGTTGTCCCTTCCTCGAAGGATTCATGTTCAGGGGATATCTCGCTACTTGACTCGAACTTGTGAATACGGCCGTTACGGCCGTATTCACAAGTTCGGGTCACCCGCAGGTTTCCCCCGTCTGGGGGATAGATCGGTAGGTTTCGTCAAATTCCTTATTCACAAGTGCGAGTTATGCCAAAAGGGAGGAGATAAGGAGCCGAATCTGCTCTACGGGTTATCCCACCGATATCGGTGGGTTTTCTGAGGGATATCTCTGAGAAATGTTCAAAATCAAAACAAACATAGCTTATCAGGTTCTTCTTTCGAACTAGTGATTGTAATTATTTAGTTCTAATCCATTTTAATTGATCTTTATAAGATCGTTCATTGTAGAAGTACAGCATATTAGAAAGATAAATATATTTTCAACATGATTTAGATTGATACTAAATTTCTACGTAGAGACTTACGTGAGATATGCGATGATAATTTCTATTGTACAATCCATTTAAAAACGTATCTTTAAATTGACTAAAACTGTTTTAAAAGTTATGTGCTGCGGTAGTTATGCACAAAAATGTTACAAACTTAATAATAAAATACAAGTAACAGAAGAATATTATAACCATACTAGTATTTGCCACTGTAAAATATAATTAGCAGGTTAATATTCTTGGTTAAAGATTTATACATATACATAATGATAATTATAAAGGCATTAGTTTTCTTATTTTCCAATATTCCTTTATATTTTTATAAATTAAAGTTATTAAAACTTCAGAGTCATCTGGCATAAAGTTTATTTTCTTCGCTTCAGCGATTTTTTTTAAAGGGGAGTCGGATGGGTGTTTGGGTCAAAAATGTCGATTTTCTGTGTTTCTTTTACTTTTAATCTGCATATGTATAGCTTTAATTTAAGACCAAAATTATCGATTTCTGTTTAGTGGTTTTATTTTTATAAGCATTTTTCAGAAACTATGTACATCAGTTCTTACCAATACCTTAATTTTCTTTTGCGTTTCCTGAAATATAAGGTTTTTTAACACTTAGGAAAATTTTTCCCAGGAACTATAAAATATATCAGCGTGTTTTGGTTTATTATTTCTTCCCTATTAATAGCTATTTGAATTAAACTGAGGAATTTTAAAATATATCTGCTCTATTTTAAATATCTCTGCTACAAAAAGTTATATAACTTTAAATTGGATTTTTAGGGTTCTTTTAAATACATATTTTTAAAAAACTCACTGTGAAAGTATTTTTTATACTGTGAAATATCTTCAGTTTAAATTAAAGAGCTATATGTAAGGAACAAACTATAAAACCAATTCAAGTTCCTGTGAAAAATGTTCCTAAAGTTAATAAAATTAACATGGGCGAGATAGATAGCCATCCGACTCCCCAGAGGCGATTGCGCTCACGATGCAAATAGAACAAGTGAGAAATATCTCTATCCGTAAACAACGCCACGTGATTCCGCTTGACCAATGATATGCCCTGTTACAAAATCTGATTGAAACCTGGGGAAGAAACCCAAAAGGTGAAGCCCAGATAAATCTCGCGGTTGTGAATACGAATTTGAAATAACCCTCAAGTTGTCCCTTCCTCGAAGGATTCATGTTCAGGGGATATCTCGCTACTTGACTCGAACTTGTGAATACGGCGGTAACAGCATCAAATCCGTAATCCTAAAAATATTTTTTTATGAAGGATAGAATAAAAGGTCTGATTCTTGGTGAGAAAGAAATGAAGCCTCTTCTGAAAATGGCCGAATTGATTTTATGCACTTCAACAAATCGAAGCACTAGTTTGTCTTGTGACGTGAGTCCTGACGAAAATGACAAGCATCGAAATCAAAATGTTAAAATTACTCAGATTTTAAGAAAAACAAATTATTTTCAATGTTTAAGCATAAATAATTACGATTTTTGATTACACTAAGACTTAAATGATTCTTTAATACTTCATTTTGAATTGATAAAGTTTGTGATGGGTTAAAAAGTTCCAATTCATTTACTTAGGGGCAGGGTGGCCTAGTTGGTTTGGTCGCAGCGCATTACGCTAAGAGTCTCCGCATTGTACTGAGTGCGGGCTCGATTCGCTCTCGCCATGGGTGTACTTTTCTTCTGTGCGTCAGTAAAAATTCTGTCTGTGTCTGACTTACTTGACGAAGGTTTATAAGCGGGTCTTTGATCAAGCACACAAACCGGAAAATATATGTATGTCGTTTTTGAAGAGGCGACTATCTCTGCATTGTACGAAAGCGCAAAATAGAATAATATGCCGCTATTTTGTGATTTTATATGGGAAACACAGCACTTGTCATCAAGAAAATCGGTCAACGCATGTCTCTAAATCCACGAATTCGTGCCAAAACTTTTAGGTGATGGACTGGTAGGCATTCGGTTCGTATTTAGAGATGTTTATTTGTACATTTGAAGTAAATATGATTTGAATGAAGATTTAAAGTGGCTATATTGTCTGTTTGGTGTAAAATTAAAGCAATATTGTTATTAATCTGTTTAATTCACTGGATATCTTGTTTTTTTTTAATTTATCATATGAAAAAATACAATTCATCAATAAAATTGCGAAATTAGGCCATTACCTTTTTTAAATTAGTATAATCTCGTATTTGGGTTTAAACTTTTGCATCATACAAATTTTTATTTTATGAAAAAAATTATTCCTGTAGCAAATCAAACAATTATGTTTCAATTATAGCATTTCAAAATATATTTATAATATGTTTAGGTTTTTTTTGTAATTCTACTATCACAATTCTAAATTTTACAGCTAAATGAAGTCATTGTCTAAACTTTTGCATAGCAGAGTATCTAGTCTTGGGTGGAAACATAAATGCTAATGAAAATGAATTGTTCTTCGGGTTTCTATTGATGAATACAAGTCCCGCGGTACCAGTGGACCAATCGGATCGCCCATCGCAAGACGAAATCTGGAGAAAAAAATTTCGTTACCCCATTACTCATCGTCGTCATTTCGTCACCCCATTACTTTCCAATTCCTTTTTTTCTCATGAAATTAAAGTGTTAAGAAGAAAAATTAAAACACAAAAATTAATTTATAAATTTGTCAAATATTCAAGACATTTTTAAATAAATTGTAAGTAAGTTACATACAAAATCAATTGTTCAAAAGACGGAAGTAAAACAATGTTCTTTCTTATTCTATACTTTTTTTAACGTTCTATTTACAATTTTTAAGCAAAGAATTCACTAACACTAAATCCGTCCATCATATAACAAAAAATAAACATCTTGATTTTATAATTCAATCCAAAAAACAAAATAGGAAGTTAATATTCATTTTGAGCAAATAATTTATATTATCTCATCAATAAATATTGAATTCATAATATCGTATGGATTAAATTCCTGTTCTAATTATTATTTTTTATTAAATTATAATTATTTATTTCTAGTTTTAATCTTAATTAAATTTAATTTATGTTTTTTTCTTTGTGAAATAGTTTTAAGGAAACAAAAATAACGGATACAATAAATATACGAATAATTGAAAAAAATGCTGTTCTAAATGCGATCGAGAAAAAGCTGTTCAATTTTGAGATTCAATGCTTCGAATGCAGCTAAAATCAGCTCTAAAATTATAGGCACCATAAAGGAAATTATTATAATGTTCTGCGTTAACATTTTATTTTCATTTAACTTTTTAGGTTCTAAACGAAATGTAAAACCTAAAACTACCACTTTAATTAACAGAATAAATATATTGTAATAAGTTTAAATCAATGTGATGTTGTTAACGGTTTCGGAAAATGGGAATTTAACGTCTGAAAAAAGGGTCTTCGAAAAGTATTTCCCCCGACACAGCCATCCAGGAAGCCTGTTCGGAAACCCGCGTTCCTGATTGGGTAAGTGCTTATTCTTTTTGGTGCTTGCTTAGTAAGTGTCACTATGACACAGTCCGGTGACTCTCACCGCGACATTTTATCCGTTAACGACCTTGGCATGGAAACTGATAACCCGATTTCTTTAATGAAATGTCTACTTAAGGATTATGATGACGAAGTTAATCAATATAAAAATGAGCTAAATTTAATGAATGCTAGTCTACTCGACAAACTTCAAAATGACCTCAACTTTAAAAATACATCTCATCATAGAATTATGCAGTTGAAAATTCAAACGCACCTTGATATAATAGACAATCTTACTAACGATAAAGCTAAAGTCAAATGTCTTGCTCTCAACACAAAGCATCTCTTAAGAGGGATAGATCCAGGTCCCGCTCTAAGCGGAAAAGCTGAAAACAAGAAAACACCTATTGATTCCTCTGCTAACACCAATCATGGCTTTACCTTCCCCAAAAAGTTCATTAAACCGGCAACCTTCAAACCCGCATCCTCAGCCATCGAACTGAATAACCAGTTTAGTGCCCTCGACGTGGAAACTCCTGAAGAAAAGGCCCCACCCCCGTTCATGATACAAACCTTTCCGAACTTTAATTCCGTCCTCAAACAAATCAATACAGTTGCTCCTATCACGTCCAAGAGTAGTGGAGAGTATATCAAGGTTTTCACAAAAAATGCGGAAGACTACAGAAAGGTTCGGAAATTCCTCGAGGAAAATGATATCAAAGCATATATTATCACTCCAACCAACCCCAAGAGACCATTCAAAGTTGTGCTAAAAGGAATGCCACCCAATGCAGATCCTGAGGAAATTAAGCAAGAATTAACTGAACAAGGTTATCCCATCATGAAGGTTACCCAACTGGTCAATCGTATGTCTCGACAGCTGTTGGGAACATTCATCATTGAAGTGGAAAGAAATGATACAAACGATGAAATATATAAGCTCGACAAATGCCTCTTCCTTTCAGTCGTCTTCGAAAAATATGAACCCAAGAAAAAAGTTATCCAATGCTTCAAATGTAATAGGTTTAATCACACCGCCAGAAATTGCCTTATGTCTCCGAGGTGTCTCAAGTGTGCGGGCGAACATGAAACCAGGTCATGCCAGCTCCCAAGATCGATCACACCCAAGTGCATTAACTGCAATGAAGTCGGACACACGGCCGCCTACACCCAATGCCCGAAATTCCCCAAGACCCAGGAACAACGAGACGCGGAAAGAATTCAGAGAATACAGGCCGAGGCAGCAACAGTTGGAATGACTACAAGCAATGCCATCGGGCTCCCCCAGCAACAGACTACTCCAGAAGGATTCCCTGCCCAACGCCGCTTCAACCACAACCAGACCCGCACCTATGCAGCTGCAGCTACAATCCCCAACTTCCCACCAGTCAACATCCCAGATGACATTAACCAACTACTTTCAAATCTGCAACCCATCATGGAATTAATCAAAGAGCTCACATCTATTTTCAACGGCCTTGGCAACATCCAAGAACTCCTAACAACCATGAAAGCAGCCAATAATCCAATAGACAAGCTTCAAGCTTTCGTTAACTACACTGCCTCCACTAATTCATCCCTCCCACTCATTAATAATGTCCCAAAATAGACAGTACTTAAACCTATGCTTCTTTAACTGCAACGGACTCAAGAACAAAATTTACACTCTCCGCAACTACCTGAACAAGTACTCAATTGATATCCTACTCCTACAAGAAACTCACCTCAAACAAAATGACAACATTTACCTTCCCAACTACTCCATCTACCGTGATGACGGCGACCTTATCCATGGACGAGGAATGCGTGGCACAGCCATTGCAATTAAGAGCACCATCCCTCATCATTCAGCGTCTCTTCCCTCTCTCAAGATTGCTGAAGCTTCGGCCATCACTGTGATGATCCCCACCCATCCACCTCTGTCTCTCGTCTCCATCTACGTTCCTTGTGGAGCCAACCCCAAGGATGTCGCACACGACCTTCAAACTATCTCCAAAATTCAAGATAACATCATTATTACTGGCGACTTCAATGCACACCACAAAAATTGGAACTGTAATAATACCTGCCAAGTTGGAAAATCTATTTACCGTCTTGTACAAAACAATAATCTCCACATTGCATTCCCAAAAGATCCCACCCACATCACCCCGCTTGGAAGTAGCACCATAGACTATGCAATCATTAAAAATTTTAATCACACTCACCACGTTAACTCTATTTCGGAACTCTCATCAGATCATAATCCTGTGAACATCCACTTCAGTTTCAAATTCACTATGACCCCTAATAACAGAAGAACTGCAACTAACTGGGACAACTATAGAAAAGAACTTGCACAGATCAATATTTTCCAAAACCCTATCCAAAATAACAATGACATCGATGCAGCGGTCCAGAAAATAACAAACTACATTACCCAGGCCCATGAACTCTCTTCTAAACCTATAAACAACGCTCCTAAACAATTCATCCCACCACACATAAGAAAACTCATGACAAGCAGAAACCATCTCAGAAGAGTTTGGCAAAGATCCCGTTATCCCAATGATAAGACACAGTTCAATAGAGTGAACGCCATCCTTCGGAGAGAAATAAAAGTCTACACTCAAAAATCATACACCGCCTACATCGAATCCCTTGGTACTGCAGACAGAAGTCTATTTGGTGCGGCGGCAAAAATCAAGAGAAAATTCAAGCCCATCCCACCCCTTCAAAGAACCGGACCTAATGGAGACAAATGCACCGCCACAACCCAAGAAGAAATTGCTGAGACGATTGCTGACAATTTGGCCAACCAGTTCACCGACAACCCCATCTGCCACCCACCCACTGAACAATATGTCAACAATAACGTCAACAACTTCCTTCGAAGAAATAAAATTATTTTATTTCAACCCATCAAAACTTCTGAGCTCACCCTATTTTCCAAGAAACTGAAAACCCGTAAAGCCCCCGGGATCGACAAAATTACGAACAAAATGATTAAAAACCTACCTACGAACATTTTCCTCGTGCTTAGCCATGTATTCAATAGCATGCTTACCTACGGACACTTTCCTACCCAATGGAAAACCGCCAAAATTATCCCAATCTTCAAAGATGGCAAAGATCCTTCAAAACCTGACTCTTATCGCCCAATTTCCCTCCTAAATATTCTAAGCAAAATGGCCGAGTCAACTATTCTTTCACGTATGCGAAATTTCACCGATGAAAATAACACCATTATTCATCAACAATTCGGTTTCATGCCCAAACTTTCGACCACCCATCAGCTTGTCCGAGTCACAGAATTTATCTCAGAAAATCTTAACAATAAAATCCCCGTTGGTGCCATTCTGCTCGACATCAGCAAAGCATTCGATAAAGTTTGGATTAACGGACTTATTTCAAAATTAATCGACTACAAATTCCCCGATTACCTGATCTGCATCCTCATATCTTACTTAAACAACCGTCAATTTATTGTCCAAGCCAACGACCACACCTCTACGACACGTCAAATCTACTCGGGAGTGCCCCAGGGTTCACAACTGGGACCCCTCTGTTTCCTTCTTTTTATTAACGACATTCCCCAAATGCCTGAGAAAACCATCACTAGCCTTTTTGCAGACGACACCGCCCTCCTCGCGAAGGGCGGCCCCGGATACATCAAATTTAAATTGCAAAAACACATAAACCTAATTGAAAACTGGCTCATCTCCTGGAAAGTTCAACTAAATATCGATAAAACCGAGGCCATTTATTTCTCCAAAAGCAAGAAAAAACCAAAAGAAATCACCCTCTACGGTCAAGCTATCCCCTGGTCAAGCTCCGTGAAATATCTCGGTGTCATGTTTGACTCGAAACTAACCTGGAAAACACACATTAATTATATTAAGAAAAAATTCCTTAAATGCAGATACGCTCTTTACCATCTCATCGGATGGAACAGTAAACTCTCAACCTACAATAAAATCCTAGTCTACAAATATTACCTACGCCCCATCATTGCCTACGCCGCCCCTGCATGGGGCTTCTCAGCTAAAACTAACTTTCACAACATACAAGTCCTGGAAAATAAATTGCTAAGATGCATAACAAAAGCAAGATGGTTCATGAGAAATGAAGATATTCGTTTTGCACTAGACATCCCAAGTTTTAAAACTTTTACTCAAAAGCTAGCCCTTAAATTTTTCACTTCTATTGAAGACCATCCGAACACCGAAATCCCAAAAATGCAAGACTATGATACAAACATGCCTGCAAACAAGAAAAGACCAAGAGCTTTCCTCCACAGATAGCTTGGTGGCTCCCCTAAAGACCGAGATCCAATCGACACCAAAACATCTTCCCATGAAGCTTTTACAAATTTTTGCTGAATGATACTCTTTCTTTTTTTTATGATTTTGCCACTTGCTATTTCACCCCAAAAATTATATTCATTTTCTGCATCAAAAGCAAGCACCAAATTGCATTATAGCGCTTTTTACCCCCTGCCTGATCACAACAGACATCACATATCAATCTTTGGATCCCTGTTCACCCGATACCATCAGTTTGTGTAGACCTTCCCTGTCCTCCCAAGCCGAAGACCGCGACTGTTGCCACCTGCCCTGCTGCATCAGACCGCCCAAGTGTTGACGACCGCTGCTGCTCACTTCTTCCTCGGCTGCCATTACCCCACGTGTTTGTTTGACTTTTGGACTTTTTGCGGACTTACACAACTTTTGAACATTTTCTCAGAATTTCTTTTGCTTTAACCATGATTAATCCATGTCACTATCTTCAATGTATACGGGTTTAGGCGCCTTCGGCGCCAGGTGCCGTTTTGAATAAAATTGTCCGTAAATTGATGTTGTTAACTGAGAAAAATGGCTATTTCTACATAAATAGGCATACCACATCGGTATGATTGTAAACTTAAAATAATATGACATGTTTCCCAGAAAAGGGGTTTTGCTCAAAATTTCGTGAGTTTGAAGCTATTAAGACGGGGCTATAAAAACAATGTTTAGACAAAATAAACTCCGCCTGAATAGCCAAATGTTACTAGAATTTTTTTAAAAAAAATATCCATAAAATTAATTTTACTTTCCACCTCATAAAATGCTCATTTGTAGTGTATAATTCATTAATCAATAAAATAGATAAAATTTTAAATGAGTTTTTTTATAAATAAATACGTTGAAATATTAAATTCGAAGAAAATATAATATTTGTTTACATTAAAAAAAAACTGGTATCTAGAACCCATAAAAAATTTTTTAAATAAAAAAAACGTTATATAAAACTTTAATTTTGTCTAAAATACATAAAATTAATCTAAAGTTAATGAATTAATATAAACTTAGAATTTAGTTGTGACAGGTAAACTGTAGTGTCTACAATAATGACTTGTTTGTAAGCACTTCAATAACTTCTACTCTCACGGCTCAGGTATTGTTCTCGTCGCACATAACCGAGATATAAATTTACAAGGCCCATCGCTAATGGTGTCTGTTACGTTGTTCAGATAAACCAATCAAAAATCGAAGTATGTATGTTGGTACATGTATTTTCCGGTTTGTGTGCTTGATTATCATAGATATCATAGTTAAAGTATTAGATTGGCAGATCACGTGACCTCCAATGCTAACGACGGGACGCGCATGGAGGGCAAAATGGCCAGTGTTGCTGCCACTTTAAGGAGAAAAATACTACGAAAAAATAGCATTTAATTCTAAAATTTCAAAAAATATCGTAAAAATACTAGCTGCATTTTGGAATCTTTTTAGTGACATTAAATCCTTTTCTAGTATTTTTTTTGTAATTTTAAAATTAAATGGTATTTTTTCGTAGTATTTTTCTCCTTAAAGTGGCAGCAACACTGGCCATTTGGCCTCCATGCGCGTCCCGTCGTTAGCATTGGAGGTCACGTGATCTGCCAATCTAATACTTTAACTATGATATCTATGTTGATTATAGACACGCTTATAAACTTTTGTCAAGTAAGACAGACACAGACAGAATTTTTTCTGACTCAGAGAAAGTACTTCGAGGGCAAAGGCGGGAATCAAGCCCGCACCTGTACAATGTGCAGACTGTTTGCGTAATGGGGTACTTGACTAAAATTTTTTTATTGGCTTAAAATATTCTTATGCCAAAAATATTACACCCGTATTTTTTCTTTTTTTCAAATACCCCATAAAAAGGCAGGAAAATGAATTTTAAAATTAGGACGAAAAATCACTCCCGAAAACGCTTCCTGGCTGTCACGTGGTATCTGTGATGTCACTAGTGACTATAAACAAACTTTGAAACACCACTTTGGAATCGATTTTAGGCAAATTTGAAATATCCGCTTCTGTAAAAAGCCTTACATTATCTCAATATTTATTATTTCAAGAGTAAATTATATTAAATCAAGTTTAATCAGAAAACATAAAACATCACGCCGGTTTGTTTATAGTTACTAGTGACGTCAGCCAAACCGTTGTGTTTATGATCACGTGATGATCACGTGAAAAAAATGCCTTTTTAAAATGATTTTTTTAATGATTTAAAGATTTATTTCGCAAAAAATTTATATGCATTTGTTATTTTTGACTTTCAACTATAATTTAAATAATATTGGAAGATATTTTGGGGATGCAGTCAAGTACCCTATGGGAACTCTTGACAATCAAACCCACTAGGCCACCCGGGCCCTAAATTCAGAGTTTTATGGTTAGGCGAGGTTGAACTATTCCAGCTTCCAAGGAAAAATCTAACACAGTTAAATTACGCCTTGTAATTTAAAACCATAGTTAAGTGACGAGATCAACACCTGAACTGGTACCAAACTGGACTATGAGCAACATCGTACGCTAACACCGTCGGGACTTAGGACTCCACATATTTCGTGAGCACGTCTGTCCTAGCGTACTCGGGGAACCCCAACAATGGGCATGTTCCATGCCTAGAGTGGCAACAGAAATCCTGAATGAAAATAATTTCGCTCTGGAAATAAATTCTCTTCACAAACTCAAAGGGTATTAAATATGATTACATTTATTATGATTAAACTCTAGAGCATGTTTGCTAAGCGTTAATTAATAGCTTTTCACACATTGCAATTTCTGCCTTGCTTCGCTTAAGCCCTATTGAACGAAGACGTGAAAGAATAAACTATATTATAATCATCATTTGTTATTTCAAACGACCTGATAAGGTTAGGTTAGGTTTTACGTTTTCCGGCTGTCTATTCTAGTCTCCATGGAGCTTTAACACATCATATTACGACTCGCAATTTAAAACCTTGATCAAGTGATTGGTTGGTTGGTAGACATATATATTCAGGTTTGTGTGCTTGGTCAGAGACCCGCTTATAAACCTTCGTCAAGTAAGACAGACACAACAGACAACACACACACATAAGTGGATCCATCTAATTTTTAGAGACAGAGGCCAACTAGAGGATCCCCAGAATTGGCTTGTCACCCCCAGAGGTATTGATTTGGTATGGGAACTTGGAGGACTTTCGGACATCAAGTGATGATATATAAGATATAATGGATTAAAGTTGAAGTAGATAGCTACTCAATATAGGTTTGAACTAGTAAATACCTAATCAAGCTGACGTCACTAGTATGTATAAACAAACCGGTGTGATGTTTTTTGTTTGTAATTAAACTGGTTTTAATCTAACTTACTTTAAGAATTATATAAATAAAGGAAGGAGGTTTTACATAAGCGGATAGTTCAAATTTGCTTAAAGTAGATTCCAAAATGGTGTTTCAGTGTTTGTTTATAGTTACTAGTGACGTCATAGATACCACGTGACAGCCACAAAGCGTTTTCGGGCGCAATTTTCGTCCTAATTTTAAAATTAATTTTTCTCCTTTTTTATGGGGTATTTGAAAAAATCGCCAGTACGATTATTCCAAATGGAATCATTGAGAGTGAATAGGTTAGAAGGATAACAAAAACATTTATATCACCCACATTCCAGAATCCAAATATCCAAGAATTTAAAGTATGGTTTAAAAACCATACAATAAAAATATTCAAACTTTTCATTACTTTTTCCACTAAACAAATCTTGGCGAAAAACAATATCAAAGAATATCTCGTCTTAGGAAAGAACTTATTTCCATATCAAAGACTTTGCCCATTAATTAACAAGGTCTACACAAAACATTGTTTACAGAAAATAGTAAATATCCTTCGGGTAAAATTAGATAATTAGCTTAAGTTAATATTACAGATAATTATTTTTCGTTCATTAAAACAGGATTATGGTGGTTTTTGCGTATGTAAAGAAGGGATCATAGCAATTTTAATAATGTGAACATTTTTGTCCGAACTAATTTTTATTTATTTTGGAATTGAACTAGGATGTATATTCTGCTGCGAAGTAATTATTTTCTGTATAAAGGGCTCTAGCTGATTGTTTTTAGATGTTCTACTAAACTCCTCGGCACAACAGCCCATAACTGGGCCAAGGCCTGCCGTGCCCATTTCAGCTTTCGTGACGTAGGGCTCTGGGGTGCTAGGCATATTTCCCGGTAAGGTGGTCAGCCTCACGCAGAACCCCCAGTTTTTAGTTCTCAAGCATGCTTGGTACCCATTTTATCGACCCATTCAAGGGATGAAAGGATGTGTCAACCTCGCCCAATCGATTTTTAGATGTTCATTTTCTTACAAACTGAAATAATATAAAACATACTTTGATAGCGTATATAAAAGTAGCGTCTCCTTTGGATTTCATTAAAATGTTCGAATGTAATTATAGTTTAAAGGATTGAGATTCTATTTATATTTAAACGTCTTTACAATTTTGTTTAAAACTTAGAATTACTAGATAATTATTGAATTAAATTTTATTTTTGAGGTATAAAAATATATTAAAAGTTTATTATAAAGTTATGTTATAAAGTTTTTATTAAACCATATAATATTATTTAAAAAATATATAATTCTAAATTATACAATTGTATTAGACTTGGTACAGTGTATCCTGTTTATGAAATTGAAAACCTTATTTAAAATTGTTGAAAACTTGACTTTTATTGCTCGTTTAATCACAGACTAAAATAAAACACATTTTAGATAATCACTCATATGTATAACCAATTCTGTTTCAACAGTATGAAAACATTTCAGAAAAAATTATTTTTACTGGGAAAATATGTAATTTGGTATACGGTACAAAGTACATGTATCTGTAAAGGTCAAAGACACATCAAACCTAAAATTTCATATACTCCTTTTCACAAAACGGTAATATAAATAACAGCTCAATAACAAAAAACATCGGTATGGACATTTGTACTTAAGTCGACATGATAATTTAAAACTTTTACATTCATTAGTTAAACAGATAACACTTTCGTGTCTAGACTTAATCTAGACGGTATACATGATATGTAGCGAGTTATTTCTTCGAATTAATCTGAACTACGGTAACTTTGACTAGGATTAAACATAAAATACTATATAGTTTCAATACTATATGTTTTTAGTATTATAAAGGCATAAAAACTATTATAATACATATATGTGTAAAATATCATTGCATGGAAAGGTTAGTTCTTTAGATTTATAGTTAATTTTTAGAACTTCATAATGAAAAGAAATCTTTTGTCAATCTCATCAATAGATCAAATTATTTAAGCCATTTGAAACTAAATGCGGATGAAACTGAAAGATAAGATATTATTTTACGTTTTTACCATCATTAATATTAAATACTTATGATATAATAGTTTAAACGAAAAGTAAAATCTCCTAAATGGAGTAATTAATGGTAAAATTTGAAAAACTTTTCATTAGTATAGAACAACTACGATTTTTTTTAAATTTGGTATTGACTGATTACCTCTAGTAAAGGTGAGGGTAAGACTATCACATCTGGTAAATAGTCTGTAAACTTATGAAAAATTTATCATGAAAACAAATTTCAGAATGCACTGCTAATTGCAAGAAATTGCTAGAGCTGGTTCATTTATTAGCAGCAAAGCACAAATGTGCATTTTTTACCGCTTAAAACATCACATTTCACTAATTTGATTTGCCCCTTATTAAATGTAAAACGATGAATGAAAGAAAAACAGAAAATGCTATAGAGCAGTTTTTTTTAAATCTTTATAGCTAATTACTATTTTTAAATGTAACTTATAAATCAATCCACCTGATATGTGTTTTTTCCATTTTTGGAAAAAAGTCCTCAAGAGTCGTCGCATACTTTATTTAGAAAATTAATTAATAGTTCACTTCAAAGGATATATACGTGATACCCGATTTATAATCCCTATTAATTTTCCATTTTACTGTTTTTTCATAGTCAGCTTTTCCGTTACTTATGTTATTACCGATGTAGTTGTATTATGGAATCCCTCATTACGTTCCTGAAATAAAAAAAGGAATGTTCTAATAGATATTTTCCCATTCCCGCCTGTTCTGACCGGTTTCTCAGATCTGGTGGCTAGTAGCGTACGATGGCGATTCTTAGAGGTTTAAGAAGCTTCGCGAAGTCTATAGCGCATACTAGAAAAAAAGTCTATGTAATATTGTATTTATAGTTTCATTACCCAGTTCCCTTAGAACAATGGGTACACTGTATATAGCGATAATGTACCACTACAAATCCCTTATGTAAATTTAAGTTTTATTTTTTTATTTCAAATGGAATAAAGGTATGTTTTATGTCAACTTACCTTCATATGCACATTTTACAACATTGGACAAATTATTCAAGCAGAAATAAGATCACTCACCTAATAGCAAATATAATTATATAATATATAACAATGCAATAAATCAAGTTTAATGCAAAATCGAATGTTTAAGTAATATCAGCGTCCAATGTTATAATAGCATGTTAGAAATCTTTAAATGTTATATTATACCCTTTATACACTGTTATACCATCTACACCTTAAATTATCAAATAAAAACAAGTTTCAGTTGCTGCAGTCTTTTAAATAAAACATTAAAATATTAGTTAGTACAGAAATCAATAATTCCGAGGAATTTTAGTATCGATTTTCAGCTAAATTCACAAACTATCGATTGTTGTATTTAAATAAAAACATACTGCTTGAAAAGTTTGAGTTCTGAATGAGTTTACCATACCAAAAATAGACAACAACTTATTGATTTAATTATTTTGTTACATGCTCGATAAATTTTTAATCGCGATATCAAATGCAATCTACTTGTTTCCCATACCAAAACAATGTCCTTTTACACAAAACATGTGATTCGATTTTGTTTTTTTGGTAATACTAAAAACGAAAATTTGTCATTTGTAGTAGGGCGACAAATGACAAAAATCACTATGGAAACGGTAATTTTAAAAAGAGCATGCTAATTTACCATAGTGGAATTGTTTTCATTTTGTTTAAATAACACCCCGCTATTTTTTCCTTGTTTATAGAAGGCGTTGAACAAAGGCTATTTGCTACAGGATTCATAATTTTTAAATTATGCTATAAGTATGGCGTTTCAGTAAACATCTAATGTAACATCCGATGCGGGGTAAAGAAGTTAAACTGTAACTAAACTAACGTGTAGAATCTCCTTTTGTACGGTAACACTTATCAAAGTAATTTATTTTAGTCCTTGTCGATACTTTAATAGGATCTTTAAAGGTAAGACTGCACATGGGATGGTAACATCCGCGGCATAAATCATTATCCCACTGACCACCCTTACCCCCTACAATGGATGTTGGTTGGTTGGTAGACATATATATTCAGGTTTGTGTGCTTGGTCAGAGACCCGCTTATAAACCTTCGTCAAGTAAGACAGACACAACAGACAACACACACACATAAGTGGATCCATCTAATTTTTAGAGACAGAGGCCAACTAGAGGATCCCCAGAATTGGCTTGTCACCCCCAGAGGTATTGATTTGGTATGGGAACTTAGAGGACTTTCGGACCCAACAGATTTAACGAGCACGTACTCCGCATATACTCGGTAGGTCTTCCGTGGTACCGGGACTCGATCGCAGGACCTTCCGATCCCGAGACCGAGACGCTGACCACTAGGCTCACTACGGCCCCACAATGGATGTATTCTGCCGTGGGCAGGTAAACTGCAGTAATCGCATCAGTGAGTTGTACCATTTTTGCTCTGAAATAAAAAAAAATTGCCAGTATGTTTTCTTGAAGGTTAGGGTAATTGAGTGCTTGCAACAATGGTCCAAGTCATTATGGAAGTTACTGCAGTTTACCTGCCCACGGCAGTATCATGCAAAGTGTCAATTTTAAAATAGGCCCCATAACGACCATACGTGCGACCATACGTACCATTTCTTAGTATAGTTTCGTTTTTTATTCAACTGTTCAGCAATAAACATTGGGCGAATAGTCTCTATATTATTTTTAAAAAAAGATATACATACAGACTTTTTTTTATCTCCGTATCAGAACATGTCTTTTTGTAAAACCGATGTTCCAGTTTTTTTCCCCTTGGTTATACTAAAAACAAAAAAAAAGTCATTTGTAGTAGGACGGTATTATCGCTATGGAAACAGTAACTTAAAAAGTAACAGTTTACCATGAAACGATTGGTTTGATTTTATTTATTTAATATCAGACTAGATCGTAACAAGGTAACACTTTCTTTAGAGAAAGTCTCTTCACTTTAACAATGACGTGGTACAAGTAGTCCGATCTAGTTATTCACAAAAGCGAAACTTAAGTGCGAAAACAATTGCTGCCTTACATTGCGATTGCACCAGCATTATATAATGTCATTCAAATGACAAAACCACGAACGCGCAAATTTCCGGGATTTGCGTTTTTGGAAAACGTTGAGATAACAGCATCAAGCTTTCCATGCCTGAGCCGTTGAACATTCGTGTTCTGCATTTGACTGACGATATAGTAAATACTAATTTGAAAACATGATAAATCGTAAGTACGATTTTCGATTTCGTCGTATGTGAAAGATACATGACCTTGCATTGTCACTGCTATCATCTGACACTGTGCACTCTTAAAACAAACGAGCGGCTTTAACTCAGTCTGAGTTAATTTCAACTCCTCTCCGTGCCGAAAATGCACTTCCCCTGTAGGAATGGATTTCACTCTTTTTGCGGAGTGGGTAAAAGAAATAAAAGAAAACAATCTACGTCCTACACTCTTAAAACGAGCGGTTTTAACTCAGTCTGAGTTAATTTCCACTCCTTTCCGGTGCCGAAAATGCATATCCCCTATAGGAGTGGATTTCACTCTTTTGTTTTAAGAGTGTAACTATCCCGAACTTTACCTTAACCGTTGCGTGTTAAATAGAGCCATATATAAAACAAGAGATTTAGAAATCTTGTGTTTTTTTATTCCACTTTCAATCGATTTTCATGTCGTTTCAATTTTTTACCGATCTGTCATTCGTTGAATCTGGAAAGAGTTGTCACGAGTGAAATATTTGCTCGTTAAATAAAAAAAATCTTTATAAAGAACCTTTTTTTAGAATAAGATCTTTGTTAAAGGGATGATAGTACTTAGACACGGAATGTTTTTCATTGTACATCTTTAACTATTATTTCTTTGTCAGGAAGAAATTGATTTTGTTAAAAAAAAAAACCTTTGGAGTTTTTGCGACTGATAGGTAAGTAGATTTTTTTTTTCAAAATGAGTTACAATGAGGTTAGTAAAGGTTAAAAATAGCAAACTAATCTAGTATATCCGTCCAATTCATAAACTAATTTAGGAACAGATCGTAGGAAAATCATTAGCGTCAGCCTTTTTTACGGCTAGTTAAAACGAACATCTCAATTATATTAAACAATGTTCGTATTTTTTAAGAACTTCTAACTGTAGGATGTCGTTTCTAGTATAAAAAAAAACCCCGGGGGATGTGTAACTCTACGAGGGGGCCCGGATTTCCGAGTGGTTTGGACCATTACGCTAGCAGTCTGCGCGCTGTAACTGGTGCGGGTTCGATTCCCGCCTTCTCCCTGGGTTTAATTTCCTTTCTCTGTGACAGTAAAATTCTTTCCGTGTCTGTCTTACTTGACAAAGGCTTATATAAGCGGGTCTCTGATCAAGCACACCAAGCCGGAATATATATGTACCTACCCCTTACTATTCAATGTAGATCCCTAAGATGACAATTCACTTGACGAAGAGGTCATACGACCACAGATTATAAAAGGGATAACATCCCCTTTAATTTCCTAAATTTCCGTAAGCTTAATCAGTAAGGGTTCACGAAAGGCACGCGCTGTAACGGGTTCTGGTTCGATTACCGCCTTCGCCCTGGGTGTACTTCCTTTCTCTGTGGCAGTAAAAAAAATCTTTCTGTGTCTGTCTTACTTGACAAAGGCTTATATAAGCGGGTCTCTGATCAAGCACACAAGCCGGAATATATATGTACCTACCCCTTACTATTCAATGGAGATCCCTAAGATGACAATTCACTTGACGAAGTAGTCATAAGACCACAGATTATAAAAGGGATAACATCCCCTTTAATTTCCTAAATTTCCGTAAGCTTAATCAGTAAGGGTTCACGAAAAGCGCGCGCTGTAACGGGTGCTGGTTCGATTACCGCCTTCGCCCTGGGTGTACTTCCTTTCTCTGTGGCAGTAAAAAAAATCTTTCGTGTCTGTCTTACTTGACAAAGGCTTATATAAGCGGGTCTTGATCAAGCACACACAAGCCGGACAATATCTATAGGTAACCTACCCCTAACCACCAACTCTAGGCGAGGCGAACCTATCAAAAATTGTGTCTATGCAACTTATAATTAAAAACAATATTAGTATATACCGATTTAACTATAAGTAGCTTAATTAAAAATTAATACATTGAAAGGTAATTATATTAATTTCAATAAAATCTAAAATGTTCTATGGCAGCTACCCTAGGCGCATGATCTATTTTTATCAAATTACTTATTATGACGTCCGACAAGTTATCTGTACTCGTGTACCAAATTTGTAGTCTGTATCTCTTTCATTACAGCAATACCTTTAAAAACAAAAAAGTTTGGGCAGTTATCCATTACCCAAAAGCGATTCTTTCAAAATTATTATTCTGAATTCCGTGAGGTACTAGCTAGTGGGTTAACTAACGGTTGTTTTGTTTGTGATAAAATGTACAGGAAACTTATTGCTAGCGGCTATGGTTTCATTAAAGGAAGAAAATTAAAGGAAGGTCGCTATAATTGTCTTCGATGTTTTGGGCCATATTTACTAAAACTATTCAAAATATCCATTCAGATATGTCAGATGCATGCTAAATAAATCAAGTTCGAATATCATAACACTGCCTACGTTATTAATTTTATGAGCTGAGTTGCGAGTAACAAAGTTGCCGGCTTAGTCACTGGATCACGGATCAAACTTCTAGCAGCTAAGCTTATACATATCTCTACTGCTACACTAAGTTATTAAAAGCAAAATAAAATGAAGTATTTGTCGTTACTGCGAAAAATATCTTAGGTATCATAACTTGATTCAAGGATTTTAGGAATGAAATATTTTAGCCAAATGACGCCATCATAAAATGACGACACATTCGACGTAATCCCGAACTATAACTTCATCAAACAAGACAGCGAACATCATTAGCCAAAATCCCATGTCGTCACAAAGCGGCTTCTGATTGGATGTCGCCCCGTTTGGTAACGAGCTGACAAACTACGTGAAGGTTAGAAGAAGTTGGGTATCCTTGTTGCTAAATAAAGTGAAGCATTTGGAAAGTAGCCAGATGGATTCCAAATCCCACTCAAATTCAGGGCAGAAAAGCTGCTGTCAGGTTCAGATGCCACAAAGAAGAACGAATTCAGTTCGTACTTTAATAGGGACTGTCAGTCCCATAGAGCTAATGCATTAGTTTAGGAATCGCAACTTCCGCAGAAGTATTGCTTTGCCACGTTGGCCCTTTTTCAAAAGGTATGGGAATCAATATAACATCGAAATGAAACAGATTTGAAACAAAAATGTTGATTAGCTATTTAATTATATATTTTTGAAGTTTTAAAATGCCAAAAATATACAGCAGACGACGACACTATTTTAACATTTTACCAATTAATAATTAAATAACCGGATGTTATTTTCTTTTCAAATTTTGTTTTAAATTGATGTATGATGATTCCCATACCTGGTGAAAATGGGATAACATGGCCAAGCAATTCTTTTGTAAAAAGTTGTGATTTCAAAACTAATGCATTAGCTTTATGGGACTGACAGTCCCTCTTAGAGTATGGTAACAAAATACGTTTTTTAGCTTACTTTTCTTTTTTTAATTCGAAAGAATTAAAAAAATGAAAAAGTAGGTATTGACATGCGGTCGATGTCCGTCTGTCTGTCTGTCTGTCTGTCTGTCCGTACCCCCTTCCAAAATCGGTTCTATCCATTGGATCTTAAAATTTTTTTTGTTAGAAAGCTATGACCTCAGATACCCAACTTTCATACTTTTTGTCCGTCTGTCTGTACGTCCGGACGGACATAAATCTACTATCTGTCGGCGAATTTCCCATTGAATTAGCATTGAAATTCAATTTTGAGTCATTTAAATCACTGTAGGTATTGAAATGCGGTTGATGTCCATCTGTCTGTCTGTTCGTATGTCTGTCTGTCTTTCCGGTCTGTCTGTCTGTTCGTACCCCCCCCCCCTTCCAAAATCGGTTCTATCCATCGGATCTTAAAAATTCTTTTTTTTGTTAGAAAGCTATGACCTCAGATACCCAACTTTCATACTTTTTGTCCGTCTGTCTGTACGTCCAGACGGACATAAATCTACTATCTGTCGGCGAATTTCCCATTGAATTAGCATTGAAATTCAATTTTGAGTCATTTAAATCGCTGTAGGTATTGAAATGCGGTTGATGTCCATCTGTCTGTCTGTTCGTATGTCTGTCTGTCTTTCCGTCTGTCTGTCCGTCCGTCTGTCCGTATCCCTCTTCCAAAATCGGTTCTATCCCTCGGATCTTAAAAATTCTTTTTTTGTTAGAAAGCTAAGACCTCAGATACCCAACTTTCATACTTTTTGTCCATCTGTCTGTACGTCCGGACGGACATAAATCTACTATCTTTCGGCGAATTTCCCATTGAATTAGTATTGAAATTCAATTTTGAGTCATTTAAATCACTGTTGCCAAATCAACAATGGCATGAGAAACTTTATTTATTTAAACATATTTGAAGCAAAATAATATTTTCATTAATCAGTTTGGAATGACGTCATAAAATGTAGCACAATTTTATTCTTTGATTATTCATTATTTATCTACCAAGGCAAGACCTATCTATCGGCAAGGCATACTTTTGCATGCAATTATGCTTAGTTTTAATTTACATTTCTTATTTTTTAATGCAGTTCGGAGTAGTTTCATTACTTTTGTTGTTAATAAATATTTAATTATTCTTCGAACTACAAATAAATCACGAGCAGATGATAAATAATATTTTATTAATTTGCGAAAGAATATTAAGGAAAATAGTTGATTTTGGCTTTTAGAAGTTTAAATTATAGCTGGGTGCTGTGTTTCGATTTTTTTTTCTAATGTGTATAAATCTAGTGTAGAAACGGCTGTTGATGATATTTACTTTAGGAACCTAGTTTTTTTCCCGATTAGAACTTCAGTAAGTATTTAAGTAACAGGAAAGTAGGCTATTTTAGTTCTTTATGAACTTCTTGTTTTTCTTTGGAACCTCCGAACCAGAATGGAAAACGTGATGCCACGAAGAGCTTCTTTGGCCTTATAAGTTGAGTAGGCGGTAGATACGCCTTTACAAACCACACTATTTATTTTCATCAGATTTCTTTACGAACAACTTATTCTTCAGGAATTAGTAATTACGTAATAATTTTTTAAAAGTGACAGTTCGCCTTTTAGTATATTTCAGTATAAGATCTAAACGAATACAAGGTTTTATTATCTCTCTTCTTAGGTCAGACTCAATTAATTCTTTCCGCTTTTATTTTTTTTGTTGTGGTTGTCGTTGTTTGATGAAATGACGAAATATCTTTAATCATATCATTTATTATTTTATTTAGGTGATACCATTGTACCGGCTGAAAAGAAAAGCGTAACTCTACCCCGTAACGTTGAACATCAGAAGAAATTCTATTTTTTATTTAAAATTCATATACATTAGAAACGCATATAACTGAAAATATGTGTCTAAAAAAGGTCATCAAGGCCACAAAAAAGGATACATTTTATTTCCTTAAATATTACCCCCAATAATTGGCCATGCCTTTATTTGGGCTTATAGCTGAAATGACTGCTGGCGTCATTTAGCAAACCGGTTTTGCATACGTTTCGTACTAGGAAACATTGCATTCATATTCCTACCTCTATGAACAAACTATGATTTTCGCGTCATCTCATTTGAGTGTATAACTTCTTGGGAGGCGATTGTTGGCTTATACGATTTGTTTGATTTATTACTCTGTCCCCTATTCGTAATATCAAACTAGGTATCGATATATTACATTGTGCCCTAGGTATTTTACTAGGTACAACAGAAAGTTACGATTCAAGATTAATTAACAATCTATGAAATTTTTAGTTTTTTAGTTTTGTTTAACGCCGCGGGTTCACAATTGATAGCAATAAAACTGCTTTTGGAGATGCGCGGGTTCACAACTGATCTCAACCCTTAATTTATTTAACAAGAAAATATTACTTCCAATGTTAAACTACTGTTTAAAATTTTCCTTTCAGCGTATTTGCCGCATAGTTACAGCTCTTTCTACAGCATTTCATTTCAGCTGGCTGCTGCAAATACAGATACACAGCACAATGCTGTATTTTCTCAGCTTCCTTACGCGTTCATGACGTGACCTACCGTGACCTTGATATGTGTTCTTTTTTCTACCAATCAGCAATTCGAACTGGATCGTGACTCAAGCATGTCTGCTACAGAAGCTTGTAACACTAAATTTGTATGCGTTAGAATATAGCAACTGAACTGGGTTTTTTTTTACAGTGTATGAATGTGAAATCATTTTCATATTATAAAATTTAGAAACATTTTACTAATTTTTCCCCAACGTTGCTGCTTTATTTATGGCTAAGCCTTTTGCAAAATCGGTATATTCCCCAGAACTGAGAGCCATTTTTTGCGGCACCATCTATTCGACTCTCACTACCAATTTTGACGCTCAGATTACAATGAATCTGAGCTCTATGTGGATGCTACCTTTTATTAAATATTTATTTGAATAAAATATTTAAATGACTTTTAAATAAGGTATTCAACGATACGTTGTTTTTATCAACAGATTGTTAATAAAAACAGCGTAACATGTACTAAGGTATCTAGAAGTGGTTTCACATTATATGAAGGATTGTTACTGAACACAGACACTCTATATCTTAGTTATACTTTGGAGAATATGAGTTTTGCAATTAAACTCCCTTTATCTCTTTCATATCCGTTACGATAAAATACTCTCAATCCACGCTTGATACCCCTGTGTAGTTGCGTTTAAATATCTATTACGTGTCAAACTTTTTTCTTAACCGTTGTTCGCCAATAGCCCTCGTGTAGCTCTAGTGCGACTGTAATTCCGTTGTTAAAATTACAAAACTTGTCACTTCTAAACCAAATGTACCTTTACTTAAGCAATTAAACAACCAAACCCAATCAAACAAAACAATTTATATTAATTATATTCTTTAAAAGTAACATTTTGATTCCAAATTACTTATTATTTTATACTAATGCTGACCAGGCGTGCATTTCGCAAGACAGTTTAGTTTTTTATTTTATCATTTAGTTATAAAAATTTAGCAAATAGTTTCCTTTATTTTTATAAACAAAATCCTGATTATAAAATCTCCACCAAAATATGAATCCTCCAATACTCCAAAATACTAATAAAGTAGTAAATAAAAGACGGTTCATGAACTTTTAATGATGATTTCGTTGTAGAAAAGTTAATCACTAAAACTAATCTCGACAGGCCAACTAACAGTCCTTTAAGAATTGTTATTTTAAATTTACCTAATATTTTCAGACTTTACATTCAGTATATATGCATACCATTCTAAATATAAAAACCTAATTTCTAACTTTGTTTCAACGTTAATTCAACCGAACAAGTTATTATCTCTGACAATGACTCATCGTTTTTTTGAATACCCGGACCCATATCATAACCGAATTTTCTCGAAAAGTAGCTATTTTTAGCCATTCCTGCTTTCAGCAGTTTTTCGAAGTTTTTTCCGCCTATCGGGCAATAAGGAGTCTGGGTTTCTGGACGAACTTAAAAGGCCCGAGGAACGAATTTTTTGCCGCGTAGTCAGGAAGAACAAAATGAATAATCGCTTGGGCTTGTTTTATAACGCTGTAACTGAAGTTCAATTGATGATGTGTGAAATAAATTTAAAGCCTTGGTTTCCTAGCAAAGCAGTACCAGAAAATTGCGCCCGCTTTAAACTGTTGATTAAGTCACATCGCATACTGAAAATCGGCCACCGCTTCTCTGGAACGTTACGTTTGCAAGAAACTGGAACCTAATGAACTCGCTCAACTACACTCAAGTGCTCCCTGGAGCTTTCGTATTGGCGTGACGTCACGATTAGCCATATAAAATGAGTTAAAAGTTGTTAGTTGCCTATGAGATAGCATGTTCGACATGTTTTCAGAATGGGAAAATCGTTGGCACGTATACCATGTTATCATGTGGCACGTAAAATATCATTTGAGACCCATTTGGCTTGAACGCTCTCGTCAAAAAAATAAACTCCTTAACTAAACTCCTCGGCGCAACAGCCCATTACTGGGCCAAGGCCTGCCATGCCCAATTCAGCTTTCGTGACCAAGGGCTCTGGGGTGCCCCGGTGATATTTCCCGGTGAGGTGGTCAGCCTCACGCGGGACCCCACTGTGTTCAGTTCCCAATCATGCTAGGTCCTCATTTTATCGACCCAATTAAGGGATGAAAGGTTGAGTGAACCCAAGCCCAAACCGGGATTCGCACCCCGGACCTGTGAACAAACTGCTTATAATTTAATAATGGTGCCCCAATAAAAATCTCTCAGATTTTGGAAATTTGGCTTAGTATCCTAATCCGCTCAAAAGTAGGTAATAAGTAAAATAGAAAAAAAAGAAAAAAAAAACTCCTTGAAGATTATAATTATTATGCAGGATTAACGTCAGATTTTAGAGACTAAGATTGGCGGACTCAATTGGCAACTATCTAACTATATAAAAATGAACAAACAAAAGCAACATAAATAAAATATAATTTATGAACTTTTAATGATAATTACATAGTCGCAAAATTAAATCACTGAAACAAATTTAGTGCCAGGCAAGATTTATTTCATAAATTTTTCACTCGGTGGACATTGTAGCTCAACCGAAATGGATACGCAGCTGGATCTTTGATTCATGTGCCAGTAAGGTTGACAAAACAAGTTTAAAATTATAGTTACACTCATAGTTTCCTTGCACAGAAGCCACGACCACGGGCGGAGCTATAAAACGCGCGGAGCAATCAGATGAAAACAAAATAAAACGGATGAAAGTTCCTTTTCATCTGATTGCTCCGCGCGCTTTATAGCTCCGCCCATGGTCGTGGCTTCTGTGCAAGGAAACTTTTAGTTTAACTATACACAAGTATACAAGGAAAAAATAATAGTTAGTATCCATAGGCATTTTTAAAAAATTGTGTAAAACTTGAATGGACTGTTGGTTAAAAGGTTCAAAATTTTCTTTGGTACTACGTTAACACAAAGAAACTCGTAAAATACAGGGTGGCGCAAATAAAAGTGGCCCCAGCGAAGAGATATGAATGCATTGAAATGCTAGACGGGAAAATCTATTGAAGCCGGCTGAAAGGCTTCAAGTCGAAATAAAAGATTATTCAGCGTTTAATGGTTCACTTGGCAAACCTGCTTTTGCATTGGTTGGATTGGATTTGCATCACATTAGAACTACTCATGGACTATTGACAAGTTCAGATCTTAGTGCGTGTGAGTTGCGGCTGTGTGAGTTGATCAATGCACAGGTGAAAATGATACTCATAGTACAGCAGAGGGTGTTCATTGTAGAAAGTTTTATTAAAACAAATTCCTTGAAAAAATGTGCCAGTTTGTAAAAAAATTTATTGGTGTAAAAGTGCCAAAAAAGATATTGCTATGCAACGGTTAGTTACGAATGTTGTCAGACAGGATCTGTTTTGAATAAGTCCAAAACCATTCCGAAACGGATCGGAACACCACATTTTGTGTCTTGCAATCAATTTAGAATATTTTGTATTAACAAAAACAAAAAAAGTCTGATTCTCTAGGATAAATAACGGCTGAAACAATCACTAGTGGGAACTTTTTTTGCAAAGCTTTACAAACCTTCAGTTTACATTGCATTCGAATTAGCTTGTCAAACCATATCATAAATGCCGGCAAATAATTCGCCAAGCGTTTGTTTGGGATTAATATTGAAGCGATTAATAGCTTCACTTAGCAAACCTGTTTTTGCATTGATTTTTGACTTGGCAACAATTCTATCTTACTCTTATCTCCATGACGGGGCCACTTTTATTTGCGCCACCCTGTATAAACGCTAATTTTGCTTGTTTCACAATAGCTACGGACATTAGTTATACGCAAAAAGTTAAAATTTACTATTATTCCAATTTTTCACCTATAGTTCGGAGTAGAAAAATTTGAGAAATGTGGTACACTTAAATTATTATGTCCTGTACTCTTACATGCTCATTGACGCCATTCCAAAAAAACATTTTTATTTAAAACTCAAAAATTCAAGACAATATTAAAATTTCAAAACACTCCGACGAACTTTACACGAAAAATTGACTTCTAGTTATCTCAGATAAAATAATAATGATTAAATTCATAAAAAGCTAAAAGTCTAGACCCCAGTATTAAAATGCAATTTTATTAAACTTAATATATAATTCATTACTTCACATTTAATAAACCGGAAAACTTATGATGACGTCAATAAACTTTTTCTTGACCTCATTTTGGTGTTAAATTGAAAAGGTGCTTTTTATCCAACTTTTTTTGGGAGCTTATATAAACACTGACGCATTTTATATTGCGTTCCGATTCGAAAGCATATTTTAGAATAATATTTTGAGATAAATTAAAAGGACTTTGGTAATATTTTAAACGTTTTGAAGCAATTGAAGTGAAAAAAACAGTTGTTTGTTTCGTACGTTAGTTAATCACTTGTTAAATTATATTTGAAAAATGTGGTGCTATATAAAAATATAAAATTAATTCTTTTCATATACAATTTGCTCTAATATTTGCAAACCAATTTTTCAATTACAAGCGCACGTTCGTACATTTTCCATGCGAAAACTAGGAGTGTGTAACACTACCCGAATTTCCATTTCCGCTCAATATATCACAAGTTTAAGGTTAATTATGAACCTAATAAGATATTTTTGATATTTTTAAAAGCTAAAATTATCTACACTGGTGTGTAAAAATTAAGAACGAAGTCGAAAAGCTGGAATTGGAGAGACAATGAATGGGGACGAGTACTCTTTACAGATGAGAGCAGATTCAGTCTGAGTAGCGATTCTCATCGCATACTCATCTGGAGAGAGCGGAGAAGCCGCAATCATCCCTCGAACATCATTGAAAGTGACAGGTATGGAGGTGGCGGTGTTCTCGTTTGGGGAGGAATCATGCTTGGTAGTCGTACAGACCTTCACATCTTCGACGCAGGTTCACTCAACGGGACCCGTTATTGTAACGAGATTCTTCTTCCATACGTGCGTCTTTTTAGAGGCGCTATGGGTCCGCAGTTCCTTTTCATGGACGACAAAGCACCATGTCATCGCACAGTAGCTGCCGAACAGCTCTTAGAGAGTGAGGATATTGAACGTATGGATTGGCCGGCCCGATCTCCGGATCTCAGTCCCATCGGTATGGGATTTTCTAGGCAGACGCTTGGCAGCTCGTATCTTACCACCAGTAACGATTCAGGAGCTTCGATTGGCGCTGCAAGACGAATGGGCAGCAACGCCTCAACAACTCATTGACACCCTCATTCTCAGCATGGGCAGACGCTGTGGAACCTGCCTAGCAGTCAGGGGAGATCATATCCCCTACTAAAGACCGGATGTTTCTTGCTGGACACCCATCACAGGCGGCCTTCAGTCGCATTGCGCACCATGCTACATTTTCAATAAAGCTTCTTTTTATCCCTCTGATTTCTCTTTTAGTAAGTGTTGCTTACATTACTCATGTCCTTACGTATTGGGGATCTTACGGTATTAAATGTGTTGATTTGGAAAGCTTTTGTGCAAAGTTATATTGAAAAAACCGTCTCGTCCTTAATTTTTGCACACCAGTGTATAGCAGTTACCCCTTGCGCATGCCCAATTTTCTCGAAAACCTTTTAATGACGCCTGAAGGGTACTAGTGTACCAAATTGTCCGTAGCTTTTTTTTAGCTCGAACAGTAAAATGGTTTCAGACAGACTTTTTTAGAATCAGCACCCCCTCAAAACGAGTAGAACACACATAATCTCCGTTTAATATTTTCTACCCCATCGCAATACTTTCATATTGAGCAATTTGAAAAAAGGCTATTTCTTTCACATACATTTTCAATAGGCTGTCGCATACAAACATAACTCTATATGAAGCGCAATATGTCTTACAAAATAGCTAATTAGTTTTTAAAATAGAGTCATTCACGCATCTAGCAGTTCCCGATTAGAAAAACAAACTGAAGCCTAATTTTTTTAAAACTTATGTATGACATACATGACTTAAACCTCTCAAAAACTTATATTTTAACCAGTCGTTCTCATAGAAAATGTTTAGTCAGCAAATAACTTCCCATGATCTTTTTACCAATTTCCATCACCCATTCTCGCACCTAATTGGTCAATCGAACGGAACAAGCAACAACAATCGGCATAAGTTCATCACTTCGCAACTTACTCTCAAGGAGAAAACACGTCAAAAGTTACTCCCCAGATATGACCAGATTTAAATAAAGACTTTAAACGACTACGTTTTCACTCGAATTCTTATATTTCATATCGATATATTGTACCTTATACTTTGTTTTAACCTGCAAAGGCATATGTTTTTCAAAAAAATAAACAATGTTATTTTAAAAAAATCTTCAAATCACTCAACAGAATCTCGGTAATAAATACTCTTCTGTTCAACTTACAACTCCATTGTTTTGCTATTGACCTTCACTGCCAATATTTTTTTAAATGAAGAATTCAAATTCGTTAAAGAAGGTGCTGATTTATTTAAAAAATAAAAGTTTTAGAAATATAATTAGTGGTACTTAAAAAATATAAATTGAAAATGTAAAGCCACAGTCGCCTTCTTTTTTTTCATGTATATGATTATTTATATCTGGGCAAATTAAAACTTATTTCTGGTATAATTGTTATTTACATTTACGTCATACCAAATCAAAATCATGTCGACTGAGGGCGGATATGAAGATAAATTGGATGAATTGGATTTGAAAGGGTCTGATTTCTCTTTGTGAATGATCTTATTGTCCCTTTAAAAGACGTCCAACCGCTTGCGTATAATTGAATTAATGGTTCGTTTGAATTGAATGTGTTTTTATTTGTATTAAAGACGTTTTTACGTAAAAACAATTGTGTAAAGGCCAATTTTAAGAACAAAAAAATATAATCAAATACTGAAAAAATTTAATTCCTTAAAGGAACGTTAATTAACTTCATTACAATGGAGATTTCTTTATATTAAAACAGATTCTTTCAGTAAAAAAAATCAATGCTTTGGTGTTCATTACATTTTAAGGAAATGATTTTCATATATGCATGAGATGAAAAAAATGAATTGGGCATTCGAAAATAAAACGCCATTGAATGTATCCAATACAATAAAGAGTATTTTTTTAAAAAAAGTATTTGAATTATTTTTTATAACTTTAATATGAAACTTATTTTTACTAATAGGAACACATTTTTATTCGTTAAATAATCATTACAAAATCACCCTCAAAATCAGAATAAATAAAGAAAGACAGTAACAGTTAGAATTTGTTAAATAGTTATTTAATTTATAGTATCGGATTTTTTTTTACTATTACAGCAATATTATGTTAGGTTTGAATTATCGTCGCACTAGAGCTATACGAGGGCTTTTGGCGACGGGCGTCGTATTTTAGAACCACAGTCAAGTGACGAGCCGACACCTGAATATACAGCAATATAAAACTTATTTTAATGGGCACACATTTTTATTCATTAACTAGCTTTATAAACCCGGCGTTGCACGGGTGTACCCTTAATAACTCTAATTAGTAGTTTTTTATGTAAACTTTTATTTTGTACCAATTGATCCCGTCTCCACTGGTCCACTCCATCAGGATATTATAATATCCCCCCATTCTGATATGAGGGGTTGATTTTATCCATGCCCTTCCAGGAGTTTGAGGGCTTTCCCATAGGCCCCTGTTCAAATTGCAACAACAGCTATATGATATAATGGCCTGTTTCTATTCCACGATTAGCGCAAAACGAAACTGCCCAAATGTGGTAAACATTCCACTTCATATTTCATACAACTCGATAGGGCTAGGGGACCCAGTCGGAAAAGACTTTCGTCTTGCAAGCGGTTGTTCCCAGGTTCAGGTCCGGACATCGCCAAAATAACTGCCGACCTATAAACGGCTCGTGCAGCCAAAAAATGTCCGACGAATAATACCCCGTGTAGAGGAAGGGCACTTTAAATTCCCTCCAAATTCCCAACGCTGCGTAAGATGTCGCCCTTAAAAAGTTGCATTGGGTACCTACTCACGTTTCGGCTCGTAACTCGACTGTGGTTCTAAGTACGACCCCCGTTTCCAATAGCACTCGTGTGTAGCTTTAATGCGACGATAATTTAAACTAACCCTAACCCATACAACTGGATGGGAATAGCTATCCTACGTTAAATTTTCAACTTCGCCAAAAGCTGCCAATGCCAAAATTCAATAGGCCATTACGCCATCTTAACATCAGAAAAAAACAGACATTCATCCTCTTGTATGGCTGGAAAAGTTTTATAAAGTACAAATTCCTTATTTATAACGAATATATTCCTCCATATCTTCATTTCATACCATTTGTAAACATCAATTAAATTAAATTCGGAAACATAATTAAAATCTAGTTGAGGAAATGTGATCTACCATAAAAAAATCAAAAGATTTAAAATCAACAAATAAAATAAAATACAGATATTCAAATACCAATCCAGAAAATTAAACCCACGTGCTCTTTTTTTTTCTTTTCTTAATTTTCGTTCGCGCTGAACGCGCTAAAATTTCTTTAAATAGAAATAAAAAGTATAAATTCTAATCTTATAATGCTATTCCCATGGGGAAATCACTGCACTCTTACACCCGTTTGAGTTCTAATAAAAAGTATCCTATGTCCTTATCCTGGTTATAAGCTACCTCCCCACCAATTTTCAGCCGAATCAGTTCAGAGGTTCTTGAGTTATAAATAGTGTAACTAACACGACTTTCTTTCATATATATAGATTAATGCTTCCAAAAACATTATCGAATTTCGCCCCAACAATAAGTATAAGTTTGTTTTACTGCATTAAAAGTTCTATAAACATGAAACAACTTCTACAGACAGTACTACGTGTTAGTTTTTCCTTTGTAAGTATACTACAAATACAAAACAACATTTACAGACACCTTAAGTTGTATCCAAAGCTATTTTTTGAGTATATGTTTGCAAATTATCGATTTCTCATATATATGTCAACACATTAATAATTGTCGGTAAGATAATTTGCCACGAAAAAATAAGCTTTCTGCTTATGTATATACAAATAAAGAAAATATAAAACAAAACAAGTAGGCTTGTAACAGAATCTGTCACCTAACCCGCTTCCACACAACATTTAAGTGATGAACACAATGAAAAACGCGCCAAACAGTATTAATTCTATATTTAGCATTTACAAGCTAAATTTAACTAGTTTCATTTTTTTATTTCAATAATTCAATAATTATTTCTTCAATAATTATTATCGTTTGCAAAAATTAATTTTTATTCCAAGGAATAAATTTTTATAATATTCCTCTTTTTTAAATAGAACCAAAAATTTCATATCAACATACAAAGAATCTCTCAGTGAAATATATTTGAAGTCATTTCAAACTGATGGATCTCGCAAAAATAAATTTCTTTTAATGAATTATTTCAAAGAACTAAAGTTTCTCGAGTGATTGTTGCGAATGGCAATGGTGATTTAATTCTAATAAAAATGGCTTCTTATGCTTTTTAAATGAGCATTACATTTTGCAGTTTTTTAAATGATTAAAGCACTTCGAATTCAAACTTTTTTTCTGATATTTTCAATGTCTTCTGATTTCGATGTGCTGAATTTTTTGACATATCACACTTGGCTACAGCATTTGTAGTTTGGGTTATGAAAGTGGGTGACCGACAGACAGACAGACGGCCAGACAGACAGAGATCTGAACTATTATAATACTTTTCACTTTTTAGATTATAAACGTAGTGTGAAAGCTAAAAGGACAATACTCTTGAATAATTTATGTAGGACAAATTAAGTAACACGTAAAACGAATTTCAAAAATAGTAATTAACTTGTTACAACGATCAAAAATAAAGACAAAGTCATAGTTAATGGGTTAACTGAAAAGAATGAAAATAAAAATTTTAAAGAATAGCTGATCACGTTTAGCAAATTATGTAATGCTAATAATTCAGTATTATATACATTTAAGCAATAAAGAAAATTAGTACATTTATGAAGTAAAATAATGAGTAGCTTATTAATGTTATTAGCTTAATTGTATACTTTCTCAAAAATAGTTTAAATTTTTCATAATCACTATTATATACTTTGCCCAAATGGTCAAGCATGATATAAAATAATTATTTTACACTTGGCCATAGCAGGCACAATTTGAAAGGATTTTCAAGGTTTGAAATAGTGTGACTGTCCATTATAACCACTTCCTCTTAATAATATTTATATATCTGAAAAAGAAAATTCAATCAATACATGCTTTAAGTATAACATTGATACCTTAAATTACAGGGTGTCCCAAAATGGACTACCTGTTTTTAAAAATTAATAAAAAAGAAATGGATAGAGATATTAACACAATTCTTGCAGAAAACGAATGAGTCATGTCTGGAATTTGATATGGAACACTTTATTATGTTAGTTATGTTTATTACGTTATTATGTATTACACTTTATTATGTTCAATTTAACCGACAGATGGCGCGGCAATACCGTGCGTTGGCTGTATGAAAGAACTAGGCATGCGTATATAAAGAAAAGAAGGACACGTGGTCAAAAATATTCAGTAGCTTTCAGTTCAGGTTCTGGTTTAAGTGTTCAGGGAAGTTCTGGTTTAAGTGTTCAGGGAAAGCAGCAATAGTTAATGCGTGGAATCGAACAAATGGTATTGCAGCGCTATCTGTCGGTTAAATTGAACATAATAAAGTTTAATAACATATAATAACGTAATAAACATAACTAACATAATAAAGTGTTCCATATCAAATTCCAGACCTGACTCATTCGTTTTCTGCAAGAATTGTGTTAATATCTCTATCCTTTTATTTTTTTATTAATTTTTAAAAACAGGTAGTCCATTTTGGGACACCCTGTATATTCTTTTGATTTTACGCATATTCTTTTAATGGGTGGATTATAATTTGAAGTATTTTATTTAACACTATATAGCCCCCTTACTTGAATAATGATAATATTTTAATTTTATATTTAAATATCGATGGGTTTTTTTATTAAAAAGATGATAAAATATTTCATTAAAGATAATTTTTAAACGTCAATCTATTAAAATACCATATATATTTTCTAAATTACCTATTAAAATTTCAAATGTTAAGCAAATGTTGTAAACTATTTAGCTGAAATTATATTTCTTGCAAATTTAATCGTAATCTCATTTTTTAAAGTTAATATTTTAAAAAAAACAATTTAGATTTGTTTATGTTGATTATGAAAAATTTCAAATGGTAAAAAATGCTAAAAACAATATTTCTAAAAATTTTATTCCCTGCAAATTAAATCACCCCCATAACACTGAACTTCTTGAATCTAAAATATTCTCCAAGGCAAAAACCTAGAGGGAAAACCTAGGCGAAAATCAATCGAAACACAAGCAGCACTTTTTAAATTAAATTATGGTATACAACGGAACTTCGAGCCCTGAAACGCAAATGCAAATATTCTTTTTGAATAGTCAGGTTTGATTATGTATTCAGAAAAAAAAAATTATAAACTATTTCTTAGATATTTTTTTTTTCGGTAGAGTATTCACTGGTTTTGCCAAAGGTAATATTAATATTTCTTGTATTGAAAATAGTTTTTGTTTATTTTGTGTTTAACTTTAAAAGAAAAAGAAAATTGTAGTATTGAAATGGTAGCCAAAATTGAATTATGAGTAATAGTTAATAATATTTTTTTCGTATAATCATTATTTCATTTATTTTAATCAAATTTTGTGCAATGCAATTTATGAATATGAATTTAACTTAATAATAACTTATTATTATAAGAAACTATTAGGAAAAATAAATAATAAATAAAATCTCACACTGCATCAGCATAAAAACTGAAACTTGTGTTTATTAATTTACTTTCCATTTTGTTTGAAAACTATTGCATTTATTTTGTTAAGTTCAAACAACGTTCATCAAAACGTATCTGACATATTCCTTTAATTTACCTCAATTTTTGAGCTCCCTCTTTAAATCAAGGTTAAAATCACCATGGAAATCATACGCATTTCAAACATCGCTTGACCTTTCAAAACTTTTTATTAACTCAAAGACATTGTGCAACAATCCTTTTGGCTTACCAAATCTTCTCAGAGTAACTTATATTTAGACATTCAAAGTGGCCTGAGCGTTGTTCCTTATCCACTTAAATATTTCAGAAGCAAAATATCCTTAAATGCTACATGTTTTTGTCTGGAATATGGACATATTTCATCAATTCCCCTTATTTTTTGTCTTCTCTCTTGAAATAGAGTTTAAAATAGCGATGGAACTTCTAAAATCATTAACATTTCAACCGTCACTTGACCTTTCAGAACTATTTTATCGACTCAAAGACATCGAGAAAAAAATTCTTTCGGTTCATAAAAATTGTCTCAGAGTGGTCGCTTATTCACTTAAATATTGTGAAATATAAAAATTGTCCTTCAATACTTCGTGTTTCTTCTTCTGTCGGAAATGTGACAAGTATAAATGTCATTATTTCCAAATGTTCTTGGAATAACATTAAAAATAGTAGAAATTGACCTTTACGCAGTTTGTATAAAAGATGGGTTACAAAAAAAGTTATTTTGGTAATAATGAAAGGAAAATGACAACTATTGTAATAAAGTTCTTCGAAGAAGAAACACTTTCATGATGTAATAAAAAAAAATATCAGGGGATTTAACAATGGTTTCCATGTTGTCCCAAAAGAACAAAAAAAAATTATACTCGTTTCTGAATTGAATAACGATTGATCATAGATTTGAGATTACAATGTTGCATTATCCATACATCAATGGTTGCACAAATTAACAAAACACGTTAGTGTGGATTATATTACTTCAAAATTCATAAAAAGGAATAGATAATGTAGTAGCCAAAATTTGAAAACAATAACAAAATGTACTCTTGTAATTTTATAGAAAAAATAAAATAAACGAATAAACAATTACTTTTCCTCAATTTTGTTTTTAAAAAATCCGTTAAAACTGGTTTAAGTGTTCCTCATTTATAAAAGGTAAAGCTTTAAGAATTGTCTTTTTTATTGAGTTATTAGAAATCACACACACACACTCATTACTGGATTGAAAAGCAACTGTTTAGTTTTGCAAACAGGCTCTTCAATTGCCCATTACGCAATTAAAAGACAGGTTTAATTCAACAATGCCAATTGAGAATGTCATTCTTTCATTGTTGCTTTAGGTTGGGATTGTATCCTATTTAAGCAAAAGGGTATCAACTAATATTTTATTTTAATTATAAGTTTTTACGGATTTTTAGCCTACTTTTTTATTTTTAATTCGAAATTTTTTTTAAATAATGAAAAAGTAGGTATTGACATGCGGTCGATGTCCGTCTGTCCGTCTGTCTGTCTGTCCTTACCCCCTTCCCAAACCGGTTCTATACATCTGATCTTAAAAATTCTTTTTTTGTTAGAAAGCTATAACCTCAGAGACCCAACTTTCATACTTTTGGTCCGCCTGTCTGTACGTTCGGACAGACATAAATTTACTATCTGTTGGCGAATTTCCCATTGAATTAGCATTGAAATTCAATTTTGAGTCATTTAAATCACTGTTGCCAAATCAAAAATGGCATGAGAAACTTTATTTATTTAAAAATATTTGAAGCAAACTAATTTTTTTATGAATCGGTTTGGAATGACGTCATAAAATGTAGCATAAATGGATTCTTTGATTGTTCATTAATTGTTTACCAAGAAAGCGGCTAGGCATATTTTTTGCATACAATCATGCTTAGTTTTAATTTACATTTCGTATTTTTTAATGCTGTTTGGAGTGGTTTCATTACTTTTGTTATTAATAAATATTTAAGTATTCTTCGAACTACAAATAAATCGAGCAGACGATAAATAATATAAAGTCAATTTGCGAAAGAATATTAAGGAAAATAGTTGATTTTGGCTTTTAGAAGTTTATGTTATAGCTGGATGCTGTGTTTAGCGATTTTTTTTCTAATGTGTATAAATCTAGTGTAGAAACGTTTGTTGATTATATTTATTATTAGAAACTAGTTGTTTCCCGATTAGAATTTCAGTAAGTATTTAAGTAACAGGAAAGTAGGCTATTTTAGTTCTTTAAGAACTTCTTGTTTCCTTTCTGTAGAAATAGTTGAATTGAGTTGAGTTGAATTATCGTCGCACACGAGAGATATTTGCAACGTGCGTTGTAATTTAGAACCATAGTCAAGTGAAGAACCGACACCTCAGTAAGTATCCACCCTACGCAACGGAGCAACATCCTACACAGCGCCAGCGTCGGGGCATAGGAGAATATTCAACGTGCACTCCCTCTGCATGTATTCGTTGGTAGTTTTAGCTGCACAGACCGTCTTAGGTCTTGCAGTTCCAGCTGTAGAGAGAAAAGTAACTGCATGCCGGCGGATTATTTTTTAATGCCCGAACCTGCTACCTTTCGCATGTAAGGCAAGAGTCTTACTGACTGAGCTCCCAAACAGTCGTAATGAAAGAGATGATCAAATGTTCAAAAACTACTTTCGTTAGATTCAGCTCCCTTCAAAACCTCTAGAAAGTACGAAATCTCCATTTTGTATTTTCTACCCCGGCGTAATACTTTCATTACCCTATATTTCATATTAGGTAATTAAAAGAAAAAATATTACCATATCTACTTAATTAAGAGGGTTTAGACTCATGATAAATTTGATTCACGGATATTTTTAACAATTTAAGGGTAGGCAAAAATTTCACAAATATCTATTTTTTTTTTATTTTAGTGTGAAAAAATAGCTTGTACTTTTAGCTTTCCATACATAGCATACTTTAAACAATCTGAGCAGATTTTAAATTACAGTTTCAGTTTTTGTAAACGCGGCAAGCGAAATTCGTATGTTATTCAGTCTCGGGCTTTATCTTAAACAGCCTTTTACTCAACATGTATATTTTGATATTTTTATTATATTCAATTGTTCCCTTGCGATTTAAAAGTTTTTGTATTTTTTTGAAACTTGGAGTAATTATTAATTGTAATGTTTAAAAGACGAATGCAAAAAAAAGTCGAATGCAAAATCCATACCAATTTTATTAAGCTGTATTCAAACTGTTTGTATAAAAGTATAACCAGATTAGACAAAAATTGAATCGCAAGGAGCATTTTAAAAATGCCCAATAAACGTTAGCTTTTCCACTAAAAAATTATTTCTGAAAAAATAGTGTTTGTAATTTTGAAAATTTGTGTAGTCTTTAAAATTATTGTTATTGAACTGCAAAAAAAATTTCATGAATTTTAGGCAAAAACTAAATTATTTTTTCTTTTGCCTACCCAGTCCCCTTAAGTTACTACATAACACAATATCATGCAGTTATTCTTTTGCTTGAAAAAAACTAAGATGTTTTCAAATCATCAGCCTCTGCCAACACGAAAAACTGAAATATCACAGAAACCTCACATCTCAACTTCGACGATTTCGTCAAATCCAAGCTTTAGCCCCTTTCCGCCAAAACCTATCCAATTCAAAGTTCCAGTCACATCTCAGTACACAGAGCAGTCAGGTTTCCATAGTAACCACCAATGCTATTATCAGCTGCATTCCGTTGCTATAGTAACCACAAAGGAGTTTAGCATGATATCTGTGCCACTTTCTTTCGCTCCTTAAGTAGGGTTCTGGTTTTATTCTTTGGTGTATTTTACCGATATTTATTGTAGTTTTTGAGTGTTTTAGTTGTAGCAGTTGTTAGTGTTGCTTGTTACTTTAAATAATTGGTTTGAAAGGAGGTATTAGATAATTTTGAAGTTGGTTTGAGTGAAATTTGATGGTGAAGGTGAATATCTAAAAAGAAATTGAGTTTTTTCAGTTATTGGGTAACAAAAAGTTGAGACTGGTCTTAAAAATAGGTTTTAAATAAAAATTGATGAATATTTTTGGCAAATAAGTATCTGGAGAGGATAATAAATAAAAAGTTAATAATGTTTCACAAATTACTTAAAAGAAATGTGTTTTAAAAAAATAAATGTTAAGTAGTTTTAATCAAAATATTAAAATAGCAATGGTTGTGTTTTCTACATATATTAAACAAAATACTTCAATATTCTGAAATTGCTTTAAATATTTAATCAAAAAAAGGCCATAAAAATATGTTTGGTGTAGTCTCTAAATCATAAAACACATAAAAATTTGCAGCTTATAGAACTTTCTTTTTTTACTTTCAGAATTTTAAAAGGCTTTCAGGATATTTTGTACTCAATAATACATCTTTTACTAGTAAGCGTTTAGCGAACATTTTATTCTAATGGTAAAAGTAGCAAAAAATTGAGTTACAAGGAATAAAAATAACTTTTAAAAAACTCAGTATCTGTTAAACTCTTTCAAAACTGCGTTAGTCGTATCGATAGCGACTAAAAAAGTAATATTTCAGTTACGAGTTTCATTAAATGCATATTAAAATTTTTCAAAAAGAAAAAAAAAACTTCTTTAATTAGCGGTTTTCATTAAAGAATGCAATTCAACTGTGATAAGTTTAGCGTATGCCATTTTTAGGAAAAATATAATTTTGTAACAAAATTAAATAATTTTGAACGATGCAGCAAACAATGAAATCCATCTACAGTTTCAGATATTTTCACCTACTCATGTTAAATATAATTATTTTGTTTTACACTACTGACACTCATAGATTAGTTGATATACATTTTCTTTTTTTTACATTATAAATTTAAATGGAGTTGTTTCACGGAGGATCTGGCAATAGCTCTGCGGTTTTGTTTTCATGTCATAATTCTAAAATTACAAAAAAATATCGTTAAAATACTAGCTGCATTTTGGAATCTATTTAGTGACTTTAAAAAAAAACGTGAAACGCTTTGTTAGTATTTTTATGGTATGTTTTTGTAATTTTAGAATTAAATGTTATTGTTTGGTAGTGTTTTTCTCCTAAAACTTCTGGCAACACAGTTGAAAGACATGAAAACAAAACCGCAGGGCTATTGCCAGATCCTCCGTGAAACAACCCCATTGAACTGTAAATTGTTTTTTAATATATGGATTGAAAATATCTTCGAAATTGTTTATTAAAATCTTTTATTTACAATTGGCTTCTAGTACTGTTATTTTTTTTATAAATAATAATATAGACCAAATTGTGTTTGCTTAGTATTTCTTGATAATAAATGAAAGTGTAGTTATATGAGTTGTTAATATTTTCAGTCCCCACTTTTTATTTTTTTTTAAATCTAAAAATCTACAATTTGTGGAAAAAATTATAGAAATTGTTTTTAAAAAATATTTGAAATTAGTGTGAGTTTAACTTAGTGTGAGAAAAAATCGCAAGCTGATGGCTCCAAATGGAATTATTGGGAGTAAAAGGGTTAATAAGTGTATGATTGATAATTAAAAAAATTATAAATTATTTATAATTTTTGTAGAAGGTTTTTAGGTCCTGACTGAATAATTTAAAAAATAAAACAATATACAACATAATTTATGTTCCGAAACTCATCTCTAATAAGTCAAAGTGAAATAAAAGTGCATTTAAAAGAGTGCGTTTACATGCAGTAGAAAGGCAGAAATATGCCAGCTAATGGAAATCCAAATCTTTAATTAGGGAAAATTGCAGGTGTGAAAATGAATCCTACAGTCCCTGGACAAATTATTAGACGCACTGTATTTTTTTTAGTAATGATGAAAGCATACCAAAGAATGACATATCATTAAAAAAGATGTCGATATATGTATTAAGTATAGCAGACAGTATTTTCTATTCAATAGCTTAAGTTTATGAATACAAATGTCCTTCTAAAGGTATTTTGTTCATCATTGATTGACATGAAATCTTGCAGTGCATCTAATAATTTGTCCAGGGACTGTACACTCTTAAAACAAACGAGTGGTTTTAACTCAGTCTGAGTTTCATACCACTTCTTTCCGTGCCGAAAATGCACTTCCCCTATAGGAGTGGATTTCACTCTTTTTGCGGAGTGGGTAAAAGAAATAAAAGAAAACAATCTACGTCCTACACTCTTAAAACGAGCGGTTTTAAATCAGTCTGAGTTAATTTCCACTCCTTTCCGGTGCCGAAAATGCCCCTATATGAGTGGATTTCACTCTTTTGTTTAAGAGTGATACTATTGGCTGGTAATGATTTTATGCCGTCTCTCTGATGCATTGCGGTATAGTTGATCAACAAAACTACCCTAAACTAAACAAAACAATTGGAGTTGATTATCGAATATATTAGTTATGAATATTTAACTCGTTAAGGTAAAGAAGAAAATCAGGAATATTTAAATATATATTTTGCGAATCATATATTTCCTATAACTTCTAGCGAATATTTTGGAAATTAAGTCAAAATATATTCAGAACAGGATTTCAAGATTGTTTATTGTATACAGTTTCAAAGGCGGAAATCAAAGTCTTATATATTTATAAAGTCACTTTGCTGTTTATTGAACTAAGGTCTGAATTGCCTAAGTATGTTGGGTTCTAATAGAAGACACGTGTGTGTGTGTTGGTGAACTATAAACTTTTTAATTCAACGAACAAGGATTAGAAAAACAAACATAACCAAACGAACATATTTAACAAATACAAGTATGACGTCAACGGTGATCGAAGTTAAAGTTCTTACAATAAGCTTCGGGCGTTGCAGGATACACAACAGTCACCTAGTAAATATTAAAAGTACTCGCAGAATAAATTCATTACAAAGGGGTTTATTTCTTACAATCATATGTTATATAAAAATGCGCCAATTTGAAAATGAAAATTCTAATAAAAAATAATCATAACAAGTAACATACTACGAGACAATTATAATGACTTTTTCGATGACATGTTATCCAGTCAATATAAACTTTATACCCCGATATAGCTGTTATTCCTTATCAATTATACTTTAGGCTCACGTGTACCATATGCAATCTTTATCGATGAAACTTATCAGAAGAGAATAAGTGAAGCCTAATGCAAAACAGGAAAACCTATTTATGATATTACTTTTAGAATCAATTGTACATCGAAGTTTTAGCATGAAGAATTTAGGACCAATTTATTTAATAAAATTGTTTAAGAATGAATTTTATTTTACCAAGTTTTTTTTTTCATTTAACTAAATTTAACTAAAACAAACATTATTTAATTCTTCAAAATAACGATTCTTCCATCTAACGATACGAAAAAAAGTTAGTAAAAAATTTATGGAGAATTTAGTAAAATTTATTTGAAATAAGTACGAGTTTAACTTATTGCGAAAAAAATTCGCAAGCTGATGATTCCAAATGGAATTATTGGGAGTAAAAGACTTAATAAGTAAGTATCTGATTGATACTTAAAAAACTAATAAATTATTCAGCATTTGTAAAAGGTTTGGAGATACTGACTGAATATATTAAAATAATCGACAAAGTTATTTATGTTCCTAACTCATCTCTTATAAGTTAAAGTACAATGAAAGTGGATTTCAAAGAGTGAGTTTACATGCAGTGGAAATGCAGCAATATACCGTCTAATGGGAATCAAAATCTTTAATATTTATTGACAATTTCAGGTGTGAAAACATACCCAACTCGTGGATGGTAATGGTTTTATGCCGTGTCTATAATGCATTTAGGCTTAGTTGATCAACAAAACTACGCTAAACTAAACAATTGGAGCTGATTATCGAGTATTAGTTATGAATATTTATCAAGCTAATATAAAGAAGAAGGTCGTAAATATTTAAATATAGTTTACGAATCAGATATTTACTATTACTTCTAGTTCATTTTCTGGCAATTACGTCAAAATATAAACTACATGTTTCCAAGTTTGTTTATTGTTCACAGAATCAAAACGGATAATCAAAGTCATCTATAATAATAAAAGAAAGAGTCTGTCTGTGTGTCTGTATGTCTGCAAATCGTAAAAGACCTACTTATACTGCCCTCAGAAATTCGAAATTTTTAAGATTCCCTTCAATACCAACGTGTGCACCTGAGGCTTAGTTTTTTCATATCTGTTCCATTTTTTAGAGAAAATTCTAATTTTCTGAAAAACATACACCACTTTCGCTCAAATCCGATCATATTTTCCTTTTCGTGTTGACATTCGACAGAAGAAATTAAATTGAACACAAAAATTAATTAAAATTGAAATTGCTTTTATTTTCTTGCCGTTACCTTCAGAAACTAACTTAATGATTGGAAAAATAATTGAACGTGCCAATGAGCTAAATGTTTTTTTTTTAAACCCAGAATGGTGATTTTGACGTGAAATAACATTGTTATACAATTATGGTTAATTTTGAATTTATCAGGGAAATTGCGATGATAGTAAGTTCATATATTGAGGAAGATTTTTGTGATATGCGGATGTGCATTTTATAGTGATGTATTTTTATTTTGGAATTGTAAAGCAATATAAATAACGGGATTTTATCCTTTATAATGAACGGGAACAAAGGCAAAGCTTATTATCCTATACCAAATAAATGACACATATACTTGGATCGATTTGATATTCTTTTAGTCCGTGCGAAGAACGGGTATTTATTTGCTAGTTTCTAATAAGTCAAAGCACAATTAAAGTGCATTTCAAAGAGTGCGTTTACATGCAGTGGAAAGGCAGCAATATGCCGGCTAATGGGAATCAAAATCTTTAATATTTATTGAAAATGTCAGGTGTGAAAACATACCCCACTCGTGGATGGTAATGGTTTTATGCCGTGTCTATAATGCATTTCGGTTAAGTTGATCAACAAAACTACCCTAAACTAAACAAAACATGTGGAGCTGATTATCGAGTATTAGTTATGAATATTTATCAAGCTAATATAAAGAAGAAGGTCGTGAATATTTAAATATAGTTTACGAATCAGATATTTACTATTACTTCTAGCTCATTTTCTGGCAATTATGTCAAAATATAAACTACATGTTTTCAAGTTTGTTTATTGTTCACAGAACCAAAACAGATAATCAATAGTTATTTATGGAACTAGTGTGAAAAGTAAGGCTTTTTTAAACGAGTTGAATAAATTATTTCACGAGCGAGAGAAATAAATTCACGAGTTTAAAAAAGGCTATTTTCAACGTGTTGTCATACACTATTTTTTATAATAACGTGCAAAAAAAGTATTTATTAAATTGGCATCTATTGATTGGCTTATTAATTATTTTATTATCAAGTTCAAATGATTTGAAGGTGATTATTTATATTAATGATTATTTTAAAATCACGTGCAAAAAGTATTTCTTAGATTGGCATTGGAAATAAGACGCCAAATAGAGAATCACGTTCAAATAAAGAATTTTACACCAATCAGATGATCTTATTTACTTTGTCGCACTATTGCGTAAAAGTAACTTTGAAACAAGATTTCGTTAAAAGCATCACTGTTGCCACGATTATTGATTTGAAAAAGTTAGTTTTTTGCACGATATTATAAAAAGTCATATATTTATAAAGTCATACAGTAAATCGAAAAAGTATTCTCAAAATAAATGTACAACAATAAAGTTTATTTCTTAGAATTACTTGTTATAAAAATGTGCCAATTTGAAAACGAAAATTTTATTAAATAAACAATCATAACAAGTAACAAAATCAATTTAAATTAAAAAGCTACAATACATTTGTTACTGCACTGTCCTTTTTTGTTTCATGAAATGAACAGAGCAGTTCTTAGGCTATCATGAGCAATTGAAAGAACCATTGAGTTTAATCAAACCCTGGAGTGCAATTTAAATAAAAATTTTGGAGAGGAAAATAAATTTTTACTTTGAGATTTATATATTTTCATTTCAACCAATAAGTCAAGTTTATAAAATAGTCAGTTGCCTTATTGGTAATTTATAGTTTAGAGTGCTTATGATGCTGGGATTGTTCCTTTGTTTATTTAAAGGGGTATTGTTTATATTTTTATATTAAGTACGGGCCTTGATCCATATTTAGCCAAAAATACCCAGGCAGCACACCAATATGGGATTCACATGGTCCGACGTGGGCCCACGTGGTTCAGATGGGCACTGGTGGGCCCCATCAGCCCATCACCAAAAACCATGTGAATCCCATGTACTAAATTTTAGCAAATTATGAGCTAATTACGATAAAATATGAGTAAAATATTATTTATTTTGTAATAATTATATGACAATGTATTTGGATGCTAAAAATTTGTTTACGGAAAAAAAAAATTCTAGAAAAAATATAAATTGCCGTCTATATACAAATTGCCGTCTATTTTTTGCACGTGTAAACGGACCTTGATCCATATTTTGCCAAAAATAGTTTCATTTTACAATTTCGTTACTATAATTGTATCATCATCAAAAAAGACAATTATAATGACATTTTTATATGGCATATCAGCCACTAAATATAAATTTTATATCTCTAAATGGCTTTTATTCCTTATCAATTATACTTTAGGTCTTACTTGTACATTTTGCAACCTTTATCGATGGAACCTTTCAGAAGAGAATAAATGAAGCCTAATGCAAAACAGGAAAACCTTTTTATGATATTACATTTCGCATCATTAGTACATAGTTTTAGCATATTATTTATGATTTATTTTTGGTTCTAGTTTGCTGAAGTAGATTGCTAAATAATCATCGCACATGTATGACAAACATTAGAAAATAACATAGATTAACCTTGATCAAAATCTGTAAAAAGCTTAAAATAAATACATAATGTAATATGTAATATATTGAGGGATTGTTGAAAAAAACCCACATCGAATTGGACGTGAACCTATAAACTTTTCCCTCTTTGTGTGAATGTTCTAAAATACGCCCATTAAGTCACCACAAATGTATATTGCTTATCCAATCTGCTAACATCCTCTAAAATATAAATAATTTAATAAAAACTCATTGATTAAATTTTAAAATAACTCGATTTGTTTCATTACTATTAGCAATAAAACAAAATTGTTAAATTAAAAAATATTGACAAAATATTTTTGAAATTAAATCAACAAAATATTGCTTCAATATTTAAAAATGGAAAGATTAAAATTGTATATTAAAAAATAATGTAAAACAGTTTTTGAAATTTTCAAGATAAAAAATGAAACCGAATATATTATGTTTTTATGAAATCTAATTTTTATGTTAACCCAATTTTGTTAAAGGCCCCTTCTTCAAACTAAATTGACGACCTATATAAAAAAGATCAATATTTAATCGATTGCAAAACACTCTGCACTTTATTATATTCTTCAGTGTGTAAGTGAACTACTATCGATAAAAAGCTTTCATAAAGAGGAAATGAAAGAACTATTGGAAATGGAAAACCTTTTATACACTTAGTTCTATTCATTAATTCGCTCAGCATTAGTTGATGGAATTGTTTTGGCATGTACTTTGCGAATATTGTTACTCTTAATGGAGCTTATATTGATGAAACCTTGAGCATGTGTTGGATATTTTGTTGATATAATGTGTTTCTATTAGCATACAAGTTTACATTAACCATTGCGACCGAATGACCACGGGTCTCTAAACCAAAGTGTGTTTGTGTTAATGCAATGCGGGAAAAATTATTTTCTAAGCCACATTTTTTGGCTGTATTGAATATTTTTACAAACGGTTTTTTGTATGATAAATGTAGCTGACTTGCGGTGCTCTATATTACCACTTTTTTAAATTAGTTTGATTTTTTTTTAAATTTTCAATAAAAAATTTACAAAAATATATTTGAACAAATTTCAAAAACTGGATTAGCTACATTTATCAAAAAAAAACGCTTGTAAAAAAATTTAGTACAGCCAGAGAAATGTAGCTTAGAAAGTGGCATAAGCCACAAAAACGAATTTTTTATATGATAAATGTAACTGACTTACAGATCTCTATGATCCTCCATTTTGAAATTGGTTCGAGTATTTTAGTGTAAAGTTATTTATTGAAAAATTAATATATATAAAAAACCAATTTCAAAAACTTAGATTATAGAGCCCTGTAAACAAGCTACATTTATCATATAAAAAAACCTCTTGCAAAAATGTTTAATACAGTGAGAGAAACGGGCTTAGAAAGTCCTTTTTTGCCCCCATTGGGTTAACACGGAGGCACTTTGGTTTGGAGACCCGCGGTCATTCGGTGTCATTCGTTCTTAACACATCTTACATGAAACATACATTCTGTATTTGACCAGCATTTTACCTTGAAATATTGCAATAACATTAATACTATTTAGTTTTTAGGGAATTTTGAGTGTATTGGCTTTTAGGCTAATGATTTTTCTCATATCCTTTGTATTTAGACTTATGAGTCCAGGGTCTGTTATATTGCATTCATTACTCTATTCTGGATTCTAATCAATGAGTAAACTTTGTGCGAATGTGTCTTCTATTATCTGCATTTTGAAGAAAAGTCAGGCATACAAATACTCTGCATTATAAAATTCTTCGTTAATTAATCTATTATAATAATATAAGTAGTACGAAATACATTTATTTGTGAAAACTACAAAAAAGGTCATGGTTTGTCCTTTTTATATAAATTTCATTAAAATTTTACGTAGAATGACACTTCTTAACTAAAATGATGGGACTCATAATTTATAACACATTTAACACATAAAATGGAATAGAGTTTTGAATTTGGCAATTAAGACAAAAATTAAAATTATTACGGCCATTAGACTTTCCTAATAGCAATCCAAACAGTAATTCTTCAATTTTGCAGTTGAGTCCTCAATTGGGTTGTTTCAGATAACGTAATTTTTCAGAAATCATTTTTGCCCTTCTGCGATTTCATTGGTTGTTTTGGTTTCACTCTCAAGGAGCGGTAGAAACCGCGGATATTTGGTATTAAGAATATTTTAGTCGATATTTTATATTTTGTATTTTATAGAATTAATTTAGTATTAAAACTATTCTACAGATTACACAGTACAATAAATTGCACATTGCATAAAAAACAATTAGAGAGCAAAGACGACGGAAACGAACAATAAGAAAAAATACAATCCAAAGAATTGGCTATCAAAACATACACTGTACAAATTTATTTAGCAATTCAATTTTTTTTTATTAAAATGAAATATTGAGATTAAATTATCACCAAAACAAACGTAATTCCGGAAGAACAAAAAACTAAATCAATACCACTCTAACTGTTGCCACCCATGACGTGAAACATATCCACAATAAATAAAACACTAGACAAACGTCTTTTTTCAATAGGAGAAATGAAATAAAACCCCAATTCCCCCTTAATTTTATTCAACTCCCTTGCGAAATTCTTCTAAGTTATCCCCCACATATGAAAGGTTTCATACGGAAATGAAGGAAATAAACAATAATGCCAAACCTTACTATGATGTGGTCGCTGACCTCGCACTTCTTTAAGGGTCTTCATTGAATCGTAAAGATTCCTCTATGGGTATATGGGAGAGAGTTTTATAGTTATTGTTGACCATAAAGGAGAGAAATATGGGTAGAGTGTGTAATGAAGTATGTTGGTAAGGCTTTCTAAAGAGGAGAGTAGTTAATTGCGGATGGTCTGTTTTCGTTTTGAAATATTTAAGCCCGTTTTACACGGAATCTTTCTGCCGGATGATCGCAGTGGTAATTTTAAATCAATTGGATCTTTCGCATACAACGAAAGCGAAAATCGTAATTATGGTTATAAAAAAAACTAAACTCTTAGGCACAACAGCCAGTTAGTATGCTAAAACCTGCCGTGCCCATTTGAGCGTTCGTGACCAAGGACTCTGGGGTGATAGGCATATGATTCCAGTTATGTGGTCAACCACACGGAGAAACCCCAACGTGTAGTTCCCAAGCATGTTTGTTCCTCATTTTATCGAGTGAACCTATTGAGTGAACCTAGCCCAATCCGGGATTCGAACTTCGATTCCCGGACCTGTGGCATGCGAAGAACTACTACCACGCCACTGGGCATTGATTACCGTAATACCAACGGTTCTGTTTAGTTAAGTACTGGGGCTGGGGAGCTCATTCGGTAAGGCACAGGCCAAACAAATAATATTAATATAAGCTCTAGAGAGAGAAAAAAATGCGTGATAACTCATTTCTAATATAATGTCAAATTATATATCTTTTAGCTTAAAAGATTGAGTCTCTGCTTGAAGCAAGAATGAAGGAATGCCATTGTCAACTCGCATTGTTGAATTAAATCATTATTATAATTAAATAATGGGAAATTTAAGAGCCTTCTTCCAAAACTGACCATTTTCTTAATATAGACTTCTTATTATAGACATTACTTAATATAGACTGATTAAAAAAGGTATTTACGGTTTTCGTTTTTGCCGTATGTGAAAGATGCTGTTCATTTAACATTGTTACTGCGATCATCCGGCGCCGTGTGAACTGTTACGCGTGAAAAGAGGCATTATGAAATTTGTAAAAGTATAAGAAAACAAAAAAAAATGTTTTAAAAATAAAAAAAAGGTATATGATGAAAGTACTTTTTACTGAATTCCGCCAGGTGTCGGCTCGCCACCTGACCGTGGTTCTAAATTATGACGCCCGTCGCCAATAGCCCTCGTGTAGCTCTAGTGCGACGATAATTCAAACTAAACTAAACAAACTGAATTCCGCTTTTACAAGTGATTGTAAACGTCTTCAACGCTATACAGTTCAAAAACATATTGTTAAAATTTTTAATAAGGCTTTCCATACTCAAATTGGTAGTTTTTATCGTTTTATGCTTTTTTTATTATTTCACTTAACATTTAAAACCTTTTGCTAAATTCATTTTTCAATAGATTTTTATAAAACACATAAAAACTAAAAAAAGGGAAATATTTCAATATTTATATACTACTATTTCTTGAAAGAAAATAAATTTCCTACATAGCTCCAATTTTGTGTCGTAGTTTTGAAGGTTTACTGTGTAACAAGAAACATTTTAACAAAGCATACTTCAAAACTCTAACAGCCGTCAAATAAAATATAAAGTAATATTTTCAAAAGTGCTATTTTCTAAAGGATTAACTGACATTTTGCACTATTTACCTTTTTATTGCAGCGATAAAAAGTTAAAGCATTTCTTCACGTGAAGCAACTTTGACGAATTTTTTACCCATCCCCCCTCTGGTGATATTTCGTAACATTTCAAAATTCGTATTTTATTTTTTTTATTTTATTTCTTTTATGGTGAATTTTGAGTAGTTTTTTTTTTTAATTCCAACATTTTAAAATGTTGTTAGGGAAGCCACGATAAATATTAGCACGTAAGATGCTGCCAAATTTATGTCAAGAAACAAATTTTACTGGAATTTAACTATATTTTATCGCTATTTTACGTGGACTTTCTTCACGGGGAAAATTACGTGATATGCGGCTGGACCCCATCTCCCCCTCCACCCCCCTAAATGCATCACGTTATTTATAGATGCCATCTAACCAACGAGGACCAGAGAACATTCGTCTCTAAAGAGCCCTCTTTAAGATGGACTCTCAGTCCCATAGAGATAATGCATTAGTTTTGAAATCACAATTTTTGGAAAAGAATTGCTTTGCCATGCTATCCCATATTCACAAGGTATGGGAATCATCATAACATCAATTTAAAACAAAATTGAATAGAAAATAACATCCGGTTATTTAATTATTAATTGATAATGTTTTAAAATAGTGTCGCCATCTGCTGTAATTTTTGGCATTTTAAAACTTCAAAAATATATAATTAAATAAGTAGATAAAATTTTCGGTTCAAAATTTGTTTCATTTCGATGTTATGTTGATTCTCATACCTGGGGAAAAAAAGGGCTAACATGGCAAAGCAATACTTCTGCGGAAGTTGTGATTAGAAAACTAATGCATTAGCTCTATAGGACTGACAATCCCTCTTAAGACGGATCTATAGAAGCTTTCGGGTCAATAGAGATAATTATTTCCCGATATATGATAGAGAGGGTCAAGAAGGATTAGCTTTAAAATAGTGGATAATCCTGCCTGCCGCAGTGGTGCGACGAGGAATGTTGATCATCTCCTCAACTGTTGAGTTATCACAAATAACTGTATCTACACAGCAAATTATTCTGTTTAAATTTATACAAAAAAGAGTCATAAACACAATTTCAGTCAAATTAAGCGTCTTAAATGCCGAATATCTTCATTACTTTAAGACATCAAACCAGTCTGAAAAAGGCTGTGGCGTCAATTAAGACACAATTGGCGGCTGAAAAGGCGAAAAAACCGGCCAGTTTAAGACAGTTTCACATTCAGACGCGAAGTCTTTTCAGACGCGAAGTCTTTTCAGACGCGAAGCCTAATCTGTTTTTAAGACATGACAAGTGTCTGATTAAAAATGGCCGGTTCTTGCAAGTTTAGTGCCTCTGTCACAAGTGGCTTTCCATCTGCCGCAGTGAATGTTGACTATCTCCTCTACTGTTCAGTTTTCACAAAGAACTGCATCTACTACCGTTACTGCAATAGCTTGGGGGCTGACTCTGCCAAGTCGCCAAGTTTTGTTGCATTTGTCGCCTTTGTGGCATTTGTGGCGTAGTCAGGACACAGCCTAACAACATGATGAACAATTCCCTTAATTTCAGTTAGTCCTTAGAGATACCCTTTTCAGTGATCTTTTAACAGATGAAAGCTTACAGACGGAAATTTAGAAAATTAAAGGGGATGACAACCCTTTTATATTATGCGGTCGTATGAACTCTTCGTCATTGAACAGTGGGAGTGCTTTTGGAATCGTAAATATTCTTACATTTCGGAGAAAGAGTTATATACACTTCTCAAAACAATTAGGGGAGCACTCTGCGTATTTTGTTAACCCTTTTAGTTCCAACTTTTTATTTTTTATTTTAAAAATCTAAAATTTGTGAAATATATTCATTATAGATCAAGAATGAAATGGTAAAAACAGGGAAAAAATTCTTAATTTTTTAAACTAGAATTTAAGAGGGGAAATTTAGAATCATAGCTTATGAATAAATTATAATAATAATTTTTTCAAAAGTTTATTCGTAAAAAAAAATTGAAACCAGTTTTTAAACATCTAAGAATGCAAGCGTGAAGAATTTAGAGTTAATTCATTTCATAAAATTGTTTTAGAGTGAATTTTATTTTTACTATGTTTTTTATATTTTCATTTAATTAAAAACAAATTTATTATTTAATTCTTCAAGAGAAATGATTCTTCTATCTAACGATAAATAAGTGCGAGATTAACTTAGAGATAAAAAAAATAGCAAGCTGATGATTCCAAATTTAATCATTGGGGGTAAAAGGGTTTAAACCATGCGCTCCCTTATTTTTTTTAGCAGTGTAGTTCAATAGCTCTCAATGTAAAGATTTAAATATTTATAATTTATTCGCAAATCTATTTTATATTTTTTAAAGGGTCTCAGAAATTATTTTCAAAAGAGTTTTCTTGCATTATATAATATTAATTTTTATGTTCACGATACGGCTATGTAATATGAAATTTCTATGCCTCAAAAGTTTGTCATTTTTTGCAAGAATGAACAATCCCAATTCTCACGTATCGTGTTAGAGAATTATAAATGCTTTAGTTGCAAGGGACAAAACACTCTCTATGAATTAATTACTTTCAATCTAAAACAAATAATAATAAATGTAAACGATTCCATTCAATATCTATTTAAGAGGGATGTGCCATGTATTTAATGTATTAGACCATAGCAATCTTTTTTAAAAGGCAGCTTAATTAAAGCTTTTTTTTTAACCAGGCATAAAAAAAAAATAATATCAACAAAATTAAATTGAAAGGAAAATGCCATCCAGCTATTTAATAACCAATTTTAATGCTTTTAAAAGCAAAGTGTGGTTATCTTCCGATAAACTATAACATATATCATTAATAATTAAATAAATAACTATATAACGATCGCCCCCGTAATGTAACGGTTATAGCTCTGGACTGCAGAGCTGGGGGTCTGGGTTCGATTCCCGGGTAAGGCGTGGTTGTAATTTGTACCTATCTCAGTCTTATAATTGGGTGAAAATCTGTTAGGCTGTGTGTCATAAAAATAAATACATAATGGTCTCCTTAATCTTATAATTTTTGTTATGTAGTAATTTTAAGAATATGATATTAGTCGACTCGCAAATGTGAATTTTAAGCAATATGATAATTGAATTTCTAAGAATATGACGATCAAGCAATATTGACTTAAATTCAGTCAATATGGACTTCTAAGCAATATTGACTGAATTTCTAAGCAATATTGACAATTCTAAAATATTTACTTTACAATTCATAGTCAATATGGACTTCTAAGCAATATTGACTGAATTTCTAAGCAATATTGACTTAAAGTTTCACACATGAATTTGAAAAGTCTAGTCTCGTCTCAATCAGATCAATAATTAATTAAAATACACTACAATCATCCTAAGAGCATGATGAACGATTCCCTTAATTTAACTTAGTCCCTAGAGATACCCCTTTCGTGAACCCTTACTGATTAAGCTTACGGAAATTTAGGAAATTAAAGGGGATGTCATCCCTTTTATAATCTGTGGTCGTATGACCTCTTCGTCAAGTGAATTGTCATCTTAGGGATCTCCATTGAATAGTAAGGGGTAGGTACATATATATTCCGGCTTGTGTGCTTGATCAGAGACACGCTTATGAATCCTTCGTCAAGTAAGACAGACACAGAAAGATTTTTTTTTACTGCCACAGAGAAAGGAAGTACACCCAGGGCGAAGGCGGTAATCGAACCAGCACCCGTTACAGCGCGCATACTGCTAGCTTAATGGCCCAAACCACTCGGCCATCCGGGCCCCTGAATAGTAATATATCCCTTGTGTTGATCTAGACGACAATAATTTAACTCAACTGATCAAATCTCAAAGATTCTTACATGGTTTTGAGAGAGAGCATAATTAAATCGCTACACATAAAAATGAGTCAAGTCTGCAGAAAGATATCCATAAACGTTTTTTTTTCTTTTTCATATAGATGTTGAAAAGAGTGGAAATTCTCCAATATAGATCCTTTTTTTTTGCATTTCGAAATTAGATAATTGTGGTTTTTATGACGAGATAAATGTGGCTTACTTTGTGGAGTTTGTGTGAATCATTTTAGTGTGTTCAAGAAAGAAAATATCAAATATTTTTTTAGTTTTTAAGATAATGAATATACTTACTGACAAAATATACCAATTTTTTGTTAAAATTGCTTGTAATTAGTACG